>OX454270.1:12226757-12581807 GCA_949715065.1 Periphyllus acericola | reverse complement strand
GGTGGTCGCGGCCGCGCTGCTCTCGTCCGCGGTGCTGTCCGTCCGACAAGCGGAACGCGTGGCGAGCAGGATCCTGGCCGTGCAGACGATCGGCGACCGGGGCCACTGGGACTTCATGAGCGGCGTGCTCCGCGCGCTGGTGGACCGCGGCCACGCGGTGACCGCGTACACGCCGCATCCGGACGGCGGCCGCGGCAACTACACCGAGGTGGACGTGTCCAAGGGGCTGTGGGAGCCGGCGGACGCGACGGTGACGGCCGCGCGCCGCCCGCGCACCGCCGCGGCCGCGGTGGCCGCGAGCCGGCACCAGTGCGACAAGGTGTACGGCCACTACAGGATGCGGGAGCTGCTGCGGCGCGCGCGGCCGCCCGACCGCTTCGACCTGGTGATCGCCGAGCCGCTGATGTCGGACTGCGTGGCGCACGCGGCCGCCGAGCTCCGGTTGCCGCTGATCTACGTGACCGCGTCCCCGGTCATCGCGTACGCCGAGCCCGCGCACACCGGCCACGCGCCCGGCCCCGCGTACGTGTCGCACCCCGCGGCCGGCCACGCCATCCCCAACACGTTCGCCCGGAGGCTGGCCAACGCCGTCCAGTACGCGGCCACCGCCGTATCCGTCGCGTGCGCCGAGTCCACGCTCAGGCGCACCGGGCCCAGGGCGTACGATTCGCTCGGGCCCGTCGCGCCCTCGCTGGTCTTCGTCAACGGTCACCTCGCCGTTGACCCGGCCAGACCGGTCGCGACCAATGTCGTCAACGTCGGCGGCATACATTTTAAAACGGCTAAGCGTTTGCCCAAGGTAAGGGTCCACGGTTCGTCCCGAACACCGTTACGCTATACCGCTCGGTATCCTGCTGCTATACCCCCCCCACACACACACGCGTGGGACGCGGGTATCGTGACGAGTTTTTTCCTTCTTCAGATTCTTTCTTTAGTTAGTATTTTTCATTTTCATCCAAAACATAAAAATATAACTAAAATATAAATATTTATATAGTCCTTATCCCTGAGAGTCGTACGAGTACATAACAAAAAGAAAAAACAGAATTTGAAATTGAATGAATCAGGTGGGACACCGTCTACATAAATCTAAAAAAATATAATATTTTCATTCTTCTTTAAATGTTCATACTTGTATGGTAGTCATAATACTGCACACAATTAAACGTTGTATCTTCTACACGACTTACGAAGAAAATATTAAAAGTGCTGAATTTAATGATAATAACAATTATTGTTATTGATTTCCGTCGATGTCAATATTTTATAATTATATTCAAAACAACAGAACATATTAAGTTATAAACTTATAACAATAAAATAGGAAAGGATAAATATTTTGTTAAATAATTAAT
Organism: Periphyllus acericola; assembly: GCA_949715065.1. Lineage (NCBI taxonomy): Eukaryota > Metazoa > Arthropoda > Insecta > Hemiptera > Aphididae > Periphyllus > Periphyllus acericola. Next base: position 12,580,452 of record OX454270.1, on the reverse strand, counting down.
ATGAAATAGATGTAATATTTATTGGAATATAATATAGCTATCATCAATAGTCGTTCATAATAAATAAAAGAAAAAGAATACTAACTCCCTTACGGCCTTTCCCACCATTCGGAAAAAAATTCAGCTGCACTTGTATAAACGAAACTGCCCTAAACGTCAATATTTTGCACGTTTCTGCACTACTCTGCACTACATTAAAGCCTATATAGTGTATCTATATACTTAGTTTGACTATTTGTTATAGATGTTTTCAGACGCTCGAATTGCACTCATTGATTTATGTTCAACCGATTTTTACAGGCTGTTATTAAAGTACCAAGTACAAATACGTTGAATGTACCTGGGCATTTACTAACTTTGTGCCGAGGAATGTAGTGTAAGTAATACAACCTTAACTAGATGTCTCACGACTGCAGCAATGACTATTCTCTTATAGTTGGAATATAATAATTATAGGCATAATATGTATAACTTCCCAATGATAACAATATTACTTATTCATTCATGACAACAATATAACGCATCGTCTCTAAAAAATTTTTATCCCAATATTTCATAGAATATGATCGAATGATAAATAATATTGCTTGAACATTTTTATTTTGTTACTTCGCCTAGCCTCTAGACAACGGATTATAAGTGTGGTTAAACATTGAATTATGTTAAAAGCGAAAACAGAAGATAGTATAAAACGTTCACTAAAAAATAATATCATACATTAATAGATACTCAACATTTGATTAAAATACGATTTTAGGTTGTTAGGACTGCGTACAATTCAAATTTAAAACGAATAAAAAATAACAAAATATGATTGGAAAAGTATTGGATTTTTTATGCTTAAGCAGAAATGTTGACAAAGAAACGATACCAATGGAATTATATTAAATAATATTACTGTTATGTAGGTATAGATTACACAAATCAATATATAGTTTACCGTTAAACTAATAAGTGTTGATACATATTTTTTTATGAGAATTTCGAAATTGAAGAGGATTACAAACATTGTAAACTATTCAGTTATATTTTCTAACTTTAGGATATTTTAGAATTCATTGAACAATCACCGAATGGGGTTATTTATTTCACACTTGGTTCAACTGTTAAAATATCTACGGCACCGGAACACATGAAAAAATCTTTTATGGAAGCACTATCACAACTCCCGCAGCGAGTACTGATGAAATATGAAGACAAGTTGAGATGCAAGCCAAAGAACGTGATGACAAAAAAGATCCTTCCCCGACGTGATATACTGTGTAATATTCTACATTTTTTTGATAATAATCCTTAAAATACAAACGACGTTTATACTTTTCTCCGTGCGAGTATAGTGCATCCAAAAGTTAAACTTTTCGTCAGTGATGGTGGCGTAGATGGGTTGTACGAGGCCATTGACGCCGGTGTCCCAGTCCTTGGGTTTCCTTTACTTGCCGGCCAATCGAGGAACATTGACAGTTTAGTAAACGCCGGGATGGCGATCTCAATGGACTTATTGTCCGTGTCAAATGACACGGTCCTAAAAAATATTTTAGATCTCGTCAACGACCAAAAGTAAGTATATAATTTGTGCGAGAATTATGCGATCATGATTATTAAGTATTAACACGTCGATTTATTTTTATAGATACACGAACAATGCTAAAATAGCTTCGAAAATATTCAACGACAGGCCTATGTCGCCGGCACAATCGGTTGTTTACTGGACGGAATACGTTCTTCGTCACAAAGGAGCGCCACATTTAAAATCAGGTGCACTTAATCTGACGTGGTATCAATACTACCTCTTAGATGTTATTTCCTTTCTGTTAATATTGGTCTTCTTTGTACTTTTTGTTGCTTACAAAGGTCTAAAATCAGTTTATAAATGTTACTTCGATTGTTCACAAGACTTAAAATCCAAATCCCAATAATTGTTAACATTAAACAACAGTCTTACGAAATCTTTGTATTTTTTTAATTATTTATTTATGTGACCTACAATTAATTTATTTTTTTATATCTCAAGATCAAAAAATTTTTTACGGCAGCTATAAGATTTTATTTTCTGAGAGTACAAAATTAAATAATAAATAATTTTATAGCAGAAATTAAAGCCTTGTCATCATTTAATTTATATTGTCCAAGTTGTCGATGTATTAACTATCAATAGTAAAAAAAATAAAAATGTACGTTGACTACAGAATTTAATACATTGTATTATTTTGTACGTATTCTTCATTTTGAACATATGAATAATATTGTAATAACTCAAAGGACCTCTTATGTCATAATAAAATATTGTTTTAAAAGAATATCTAGTAGTCTTGTTATAATACAATCATATAGCATGTTGAAATATAATTATATTTGATATTAGTTATGTAATTGTGATTTTTAATTTAAAACCAAAATTAAACATTGAAACAAGTGTTTAAACTTATAAACTATAAAGATTTAAACAGGTAAAACGCGTGTCAATATTAGATATTTATTAACAACCTAGTTTAAGTAAGTGTTATTCAAACGCTTAATTTGAAAAGTGATATTTTTTGTAGAAGCGTCTATAAATAAAAACCCAATAGATTGGCAAATAGATGTTGAAAGAATATAACTTATAATTTTAAATAGTATTACGGTAAGACGTACATCGTACGTTTATAATGACGAATTTCAAACAATAATATTCGTGAATACACATAATTTATAAAATATGGATATGGATATAAATACGGATATTCTAAGTACAGATTTTTCATTTTCTATTGTATATGACACTAACCCGAGTGAATTAATTCATGTTATTAACAGAATCATTGCAGATACCTCTAATCTTAAAACTATTTTAATAATCCACGATAACAATAAAATATTTATTGATTTTTCATATTGTAATGATAAGTGATCATTGAAGGTTGTTGTTCGTCGTATTTATTTACTATTTGTAAATTGTAGTGCAAGTAATGTTAATGTTTTTGTCCAAAAACCTTTCGCTTATTTATCGTAGGTCCAGCGAAAGAATAAAAAAAGTGAACATTTATGAACAAAATTTCACCCACCCCAACTCTTTCGTATAAATATAATACTCTCTTATTGTTTATTGTTTTGTGCTTATAAATCTATAAGATATTAGGCGTATTCAAAAAGCTACTGCTTAATTATGTATAAAATACATAATTATAAGTGACGCAATGATGACAGTGCACACTTGACGGTACATGCGCAACTGATGTAGCGAACACGGCAATCATAATAATTAAAAACTGTTAATAATCGCTTACGTAGTAGCAACTTTTGAGATTGGAAATTTTTTATAGTTAATTTTAAAATACCGCGTTTTCCACAATAAGCTGTTTCTTGTTTTCTTAATTTTAAAAATATCATGTTCTGCGATTGTTATTGTGTATTAAAAATGATATTACAAAACGTTTTTAACTTTGATTTTCTGAGAACCCAGCGCTATCTATAAAAAGTGAACAATTAGCTCGACCCGATCTATCGACTCTTATCTAATGGCTGACCTATCGCGCTGCTTTAGGCCAGCGGTTCCCTGTTTTCGGCCGCGGCACACTTTGGATCCCATCGCTGCAGTCCATTTGCCGAGTACAACAACGTGCTTAGTACATTTGAAACGGATGAAGTTCAAGTGTCCACGGCCACCTATAACATTTCGCTTTGGGAAACACTGTTTCTGGTCATTTTGTAATGCGCCGTTTTCCAAGCTAATTGATCAATACGAGTGACGCGTGACCCGGGTCTGACCTCTAGGTCCGCGCTGCCGTATGTCAATTTGCTACTCCGGGGGAAAAACAGTGGCGCTCTAATCGTGAGATTAAAATTAATTGCTTTCCGTCGAAAAGGGAACGCCGAACACGGTTTACTGTCGTCACGATAACGGTTCCGAGGTCCGAGCGCGACGTACGTAATAATAACATGGTGTTAAGCGATGACAGTCGGCGGGGTCCGCGGACGAACGCTCGTTAGAGAAGCGCAACCGAACACCCGTGCTGACCTACCCGCCCGCAGGTACCACGTGCCATCACGTACGGGCGTCGCACTCGCATGACGCGGATACTGAGAGCGGGCGCCGCGGCCCGGTTCGCGGTGGTGCTGACGGCGCTGCAGGCCGCGCGGCCGCACGCGGACGGCGCCCGGCTGCTGTTCGTGGAGACGGTGGCCGGCAAGAGCCACTGGAGCTTCATGAGCGGCGTGATGCGCGCGCTGCTGGACACGGGCCGTCACAGCGTGCACGTGTTCACGCCGTTCCCGGAGGGCGGCCGGCGCAACTACACGGAGACGGACTTGTCCGGCCAGATGCGGCTGGTGACGGACGTGAGCGTGGCCGAGCTGATGGACCGGTGGGCCAACCCGCTCGGCGACATGGGCCCGGTGCTGGCGTACAGCAGGAGGCTGTGCGACGGCGTGTTCGGGAACCGCGAGCTGGCCGAGCTGCTGCGGCGGGGCGCGCGGCCCGCGGCCTTCGACGCGGTCCTCGTCGAGCCGTTCCTGTCCGGCTGCGTGGCCTACGTGGCCGCCCGGCTGGACGTGCCGCTGGTCTACGTCGTCGGCATGCCCACGGCCAACTTCCTCGACCTCGCGGCCGCCGGCCACGCGCTCAACCCCGCGGCCGAGTCCAACATCATGTCCACGGTCCACGCGCCCCGCACGTTCGGCCAGCGGTTCCGCAACGCGGTGCTCACGTTCTACGGCGTGCTCGGCAAGGAGTACGAGGAGCACGCGCAGCGGACCACCGACCCGAAGCCGTACGACGCGGTAGCGGCCCCCACGTCGTCCTTGGTGCTGGTCAACGGCCACTTCATAAGCAACGTGGCCAGCCCCGTGCCCACGAACCACGTCAACGTTGGCGGCGTGCATTTGAAAGCCCCCGCGAGCTTACCAGAAGTAAGTGTACGTTATATTATTATCAGTCGTGACGCAACCAATCGGCACTCAACATTTCTCGATGTTAAAAATAAGAGTTGGTTACACACAAACAACACCAGTATAATCTAATCTCTATAACACAGGTGTGCGCAGGATTTTGTGTCAGGAACAGCACATGTTTTAAAACGGCCCAACTGAACAATAAGCAACCCACTTATTTATCTAATTATGGGTATTATAAATGTAGTAAGAAAGAAGTGAAATTAATATAGGTATAATACAATATATATTACCATATACTTGTATAATAATATAACGCGTAACATAATTAAACCGTTAGGTACATAATTTAATAATGTATTGGAATGCCTGGAAATTACATAAGGCAAATATAAATAAATTTACAAAATAAATCTGCGGTTACTAAATAGCAAATGTTTAAACTCATCAATTACATCATTAAAATCAATTCCAATTAAGAGTTCTTGTTCTACAATTAAAAAAAAACGAGCATCCAACCTTTTTTTCACTTAGTACTTCTTAATTTATTTTTAACAATGCTGAGTTATGAAAAAGCTAAAACTAGTTACTGGAATTGTGACAAACATTTTTAGGCGGTCGAATTTTTTTTCAAAAACATCAGACCATTTAAACCAATCGTGCCATTTGTGCACAGAACATGAGTTTGTACCTCTTGGTATATCTTCAGTGGATTATAAAAGATTAACTTCACAGCTTAAATCTTCTGATGAAATTGAGAAATATGTGTATAATGTTGTATACGTTGAAGTTTCATTTTTATTATCTATGTTAACTAATAATCCAATAGCATAGATTACATTTAATATAACAAAATTAATGAATATCTACGATTTACCCATCAGCCCATTAAATCCGAAAAAAAATATCAGATGCAGCATCAGCTGCACCCGTGCGCACGCATATGCTCTATATAGTCTGTAATAGTTTATACGAGTAGGTACTATAAGCATTGTCTACCGAAGTACCTATACCTATAATATTATACAACGCTAAATATGAACAAAACTTCATAGCAATGAATATACCAACTTCTTACAAAAAACTTATATTAGTTATTACGAAAATCTTTTAAGATTCTCACAAACTGTTCAATAGATTATATGTACCTATAGTACGATATATATATACAAGCGAACTCGAACGTTTCGGATACTACTTATCCATTAATGGACCATTATGAATAATAATTATGCATGATATTATTTATTACTCACACTAAAATAAACCACAATATGTTGTTTTATATTATTTCTGTTCATCGAATTAGTTATGGATCAATATAGCGGATTTATCTATAAACATATAGATACACTAAAATCAAACGGTATAATGAAACACATGTTTTAAATTTTAATCAATATAAATGAGCTATAATTTTGTTTTCAGGACATTAAAGAATTCATTGAGCAGTCGCCTAATGGAGTAATTTATTTTACATTTGGCTCAACTGTTAAAATGTCTACAGTACCGGAACACATAAAAAAAATATTTTTAACAGCACTTGCACAAATTCCTCGAAGAGTACTAATGAAATACGAAGAAGAATTAGAAAATAAACCAAAAAACATTATGATAAAAAAGTGGCTTCCCCAACGAGATATTCTAGGTAATAGAATAAACAATTTTTATCAGATTTTTTAAATAACTCAAACCAACCACTTTTTACAGCGCATCCTAATGTGAAACTTTTCATCAGCCATGGAGGTATATCGGGGCTGTATGAAGCTGTTGACGCCGGTGTTCCAGTTCTTGGATTTCCTTTATTCGGCGATCAAATAAGAAATATAGCACATTTAGTGAACGATGGGATGGCGATAACTATGGATCTATTCACTGTAACTAAAGAATCATTTTTGAAAAATGTTCTCGAACTTCTAGACGACCAAAAGTAAACGATAAAAAAATACTATGGATCAAACGATTCTGACACCGTTTCAATGTTCTATATACTTGCTAGGTACACGGAAAATGCTAAGACCGCTTCGATATTATTCAAAGACAGACCCGTGTCACCTGCGCAGTTAGTTGTCTACTGGATAGAATATGTTCTTCGTCATGAAGGAGCTGAACATTTAAAATCGCATGCGATTAATCTGTCGTGGTATCAGTATTACCTGTTGGATGTTATCTCAACATTATTGATTTTTGTGTTCGTTACCGTCTTTGTTACATACAAAGGTTTAAAATATATTAGTAAATATTTTTGAAAACTGTTGCAAAGGTAGAAAGCGAAATCTGAACAATAGTTAAGACGGAGTCGTAGGCTATAGATAAGGAAAAATTAATATTGTTATTATTCGTTTTCTAAGTACCTGTGATTATAATATGTGTACTCGTTATAAAATAATTATACTCGTATAATGTGTAGTATGGGGGTAACATCTGAGATGAATTAAAAATCTAGCGATTATTAAACGGTTATTACACAATGTACGTGATCAAATCGCATTAAAATGATTGAAAAAAAAAATTATATTTTCTATTGTAATTCTCAATATTGCTTCAATATATTATCTTAGATTTAACGAGATTATAAAAGTACAACGTCATCGGTCAGTGGAAAAAAACAATCAAGCCTCATACATGTATAGAGATTAATATAATTGATGCCAGCAGATGTTTTTATCAGAACTTATTAGCAAGCCGATTCGTCATCTCTTAACTATAAAATACTGTAATGATCGCTATGCATGCCGCTACGCTTGATCTTATATTGTACATATAAATTATTTAACGATGCTGCACGTACGACGTTGACGATGTTGAAACGGAGATGTGGTTTTGAAAAGATAGGTGTAATGAATAATGCATTGCTTAAATTATTACTTATACAATTTGTATTCTTTTAAATTTAAATTTAAATATTACACTTGACTAAAAAAAAAGGTTAACAAGAATTTGTGCTTCGTCATCATCTATCTCCTAAAATCGTACAGTGCTCTACCCATGTTTATATTGGCGCTGAGCAGGTCTTAATAACACAAATATGCGATTTGTGCATATTGTGTGTTCTTCACCATTTTGTGTCTATTGGTATTTAATATTATATTTATGACTACTCGCTATTATTTCAATTTCCAGGTGAATAATGGAATTAATTTAGAAATACATTATGTACCTACATGGAAAATGCACATTATGCATAATATCGTGTACTTTGCCTTTTGGCTTATAAATAGCAAACAGGATGTACATGCCAACTAGCTATTATTTAAAATATAATATTAGTGTATATTTGTACCCTGCACTTGTACCATATGACGTATTTCCCTTATTCTTAGAACTAGCTGTTAGATGGTATTACTAAAAGTTGTATTTTATACCCATATGTTTTGTTCAAAAAAAAACCTTTATTCGTGAACATGTTTTTCACAATCAGAAATAAATAAATATATAGAGTGTGGGAGGTTATAATTTGCACCAAAATAAAGACATAGAATTTCGGACACCGAAGGTAGCCAAATGTAGTGCTTGTAAGTTAAAACAAAATATCTATCAAAAGATTATTTTGTTGCGATAGTGCAGTCACACAGTGAGGTGTTCAAGCGTAACGTGTTAATTTATATGTTTATAACAGTTTCCCTAATTTCTCTACTTTTACTCTAATATCAATACTTATTACTCAACTATGCATTGATTATAAACGACTATGTATTAATTTCTCTTGTCACATTTGCTCTCTTATGCTTGCTGAACTTGATATTCGCATCAAATGCCATGATTGTAAATAAATGTTCGGGTCTACGCGAGTTAAATCTAAAATCATTCTTTAAGAAATCGTATTTGAAATACTTTTGTAAATCCTGCAATAAAGGCTTTCATGGAATTCAAGAGTTGAAACTTTTAATAAATCGACAATTTGTTAGCTGAAGTAAATTAACTAAAAAATCAAACAACTTCTAATAATGTTTCTCGTTGTTACAAAAAGTTGATTATTAATCAGCAGGCGTAATCTAAAAAAAAAAACATTCTAAAATCCTATTCTGATAACACGGTTAGTTAGCAGAACCACACATGAATTGGTAAATCATTTAATTGATTCAATTATTAGTGGTCACCACTAGTGATGTAAATATTTTACTTTCAAAACTAGTGCACTTGAGAATTCAAGGCACTAATAAAGACAATCCCATTATATCGATATTTGGTTCACAGCTAGCACAAAACACGAAAACAATATCTATTTGAAATAATTTTAAATATTGGCGATAAGAAACCGGAACATTTAAATAAAAATAAAAATTATACCTCATCGCTATATCGGAAATAATATAGCAAATAATTATTGAAAATGATGTGTGTTTAACGTTAAAATGATTACACCTTGAACTTAAAATGATTTTCATCGAATCTGGATAATGGTGAGAGTATATTTATAATGCTGGTTGCTGAATCGTTGCTGCAACAGTGGAACATATAATTATGGGGCCCAAACGACAAGGTCGACGTGGTTGTGCTTGTCTCGCCATTCTATATTGGTCCGCCGCAACATTAGCCTTAACGATAACGCCGTGGTGGCCTTAAAATAGTGCCCGAGCGGCAGGTGCATAGCGCGAACAGTGATTGACGTACGGCCGCGTCAAGCGCACTAACGCACGGTCGCTAAGCATACGTATCACTCGTGCGGCTGCTTCGTTCCCCGATACGATGTGGCTGCGCGTCGCGGTAACGCTGCTCGCGTGCGCCGATCTCGCCACGGTGCCCGCGGACGGCGCCCGCATACTGGCCGTGGAGATGATGGGCGGCAAGAGCCACTGGAACTTCATGAGCGGTGTGCTCCGGGCGCTGGTGGCCGGCGGCCACACCGTCACCGCGTTCACGCCGTTCCCCGACGGCGACCGGGAGAACTACACCGAAGTGGACATTTCCGGGGACGTCAGCAGCTCCCGAGACATGGACCTGGCGTTTATGATGGCCATGTGGAACGATCCGGTCGCGATGATCGGGACGCTGTCCGTGAGGAGCAGGGACCTGTGCGACAAGGTGTACGCCAACGGTCGGATGGTCGAGGTGCTGGAGCAGAGCGGCGTTTCCCGCTTCGACCTGGTCATCACCGAGCCGCTACTGTCGGAATGCGTGTCGTACGTGGCCACCCGGTTGGACGTGCCGCTCATATACTTGGCTCCGCTATCCACAGCGGGCGTGCTGGAGCGCGTTTACATCGGACACCTTCCCAACCCTGCGGTCGTGTCCCACGTGATGTCCGCTCACGGCGTGCCCACCACGTTCGTCCAGCGGCTGGCCAACGCAGCCCTCGCCGTCCACGGACTGGTCGCCAGCGGGTTCGCGGTCACCCGGCTGAAGCACACCGATCCCAAGCCGTACGACTCGGTTGCGCCGACCAAACCGTCATTGATGATCGTCAACGGCAATTCGATGATGGCCGCACCGAGTCCGGTGTCCGCGAGTGTCATCAACGTGGGTGGCATACATCTGACCGAAGCAAAGGGCTTCTTACCTGAAGTAAGAAAAAAGCACATCGCTGTTTGTAACAAATATAATAGGTTCTCGAAAAAAAAAAATCTTGAAGTATTTGTCGACAAATAGGCGCAGTGGTAGACCGTACAGTGTTCTGAAAAAGCTATATTGATACTTCTTGTTCAATAAAAATATAAAAACATTATAATGAACGTTAGTGACCGCATAAATACATAAAATCTATTTTTGGTGATACATCGCGAGTCTTTTATCAGATGGTATCACAAAAATAATAATATGTGATAATCAAAAGATATTGTTTACTCAAAATTACAGCGGGGTGGGAGAGTCGCAAACAATACCGAGATATAGGGAATATTGGTCTCGTAATAGCAAAATATACATTATAATAACTCAAGGTAAATCAGACTTCCAAATTAACCCAGTAGAATACAAGTAATATTACATAAAAACAATTAAAATGTATGATTTTAAATGGTAAGTGATATTTATGATCACATATTATTCTATAGGATATTTTAGAATTCATCGAACAATCACCGAATGGAGTTATTTACTTCTCATTTGGTTCTACAGTTAAAATGTCAACTGTACCGGACCACATTAAAAAAGCATTTTTGACTGTTTTCGCGCGACTCCCTCAAAGAGTATTGATGAAATATGAAGAAGAACTAGAAGAAAAACCCAAAAATATAATGACAAAAAAGTGGCTTCCCCAACGTGACATATTGAGTAAAAATATATTTTTCAATATTTTAAAATAATAAATAGTATATCAATTACTTCCTACAGTGCATCCAAACGTGAAATTATTTATTAGTCATGGAGGCATATCTGGGTTGTACGAAACAGTTGAAGCCGGAGTTCCAATTCTTGGATTTCCTTTATTCGGAGATCAGCCAAAAAATATAGACACTTTAGTTAACAATGGAATGGCGATTTCGATGGACTTATTTTCTGTAACAACAGACTCATTTTTAAAAAATGTTCTAGATCTCCTCAACGATGAAAAGTATTCTATATGAGTGTATAAAATATACAAACAATTATTAACAAGTGTTTTCTTAATTTTAGATACATCAAAAATGCTAAAACCGCTTCGGAAATATTTAAAGATCAACCGATGTCACCAGCACAGACTGTTGTATATTGGACAGAGTATGTAATCCGTCACAAAGGAGCACCACATTTGAAATCACATGCATTAAATCTAACGTGGTATGAATACTTCCTGTTGGATGTAATTTTAACAGTCCTAATATTTGTTTTCGTTGTATTATTTGTGACACACCGTATACTAAAACTTGTAATAAATATGTACTAATTTATTTCAAACAAATTCAATCTGCATTGGATTAAATATTGTAATGATATGCAGTATCATGTATATACAAAAACATTATGATTTAATAAATAACGACTCCTTCGGCACACACACACAGAAAACAAGCAATAAAAAGGGACAAAAATCTAACGGTTCCCCATTATCAATAACTAGTTCAATCTTCACGGGAAACCACTTTTTGGTCAAAAGAACCATCCCACCACACATTCAGACCTCTCTATAAAACGTCTTCAGACAACCCTTCTCGGAGCTCTCCGTTGCAAGTCATCAGTGCGTGCGCACAGACTTGCCGGTGGCCTCAGTTTTACTTAAAAAATACAAATTTCTGGTTACGCGTCGTGACGAGTCCGGCCGTCAATTATAAATCAACAATCGTTCGCCGTCCAAACTAGAGGAGCTTTGTCGTCAGTATGTGCACACGGACTTGGCTGAAACCAATACAACACCAACATAAATGCAACATCACCACCATCTAAATACAGTCTGTGTGTGAGTGCCAGAGATTCCGGCTTTCATCCATTAAGGACTGTGTTTGTTTTTAATATCCCTATACTTACCGCACCGTGAGTGTCGAGATCATCGGCTACTGTGCAGCGACGAGGAATCAGGTGAGTGGTATTATTGTAACAAGCTTGTGAAATCTACAGTCACCTACACCGGCTCTCGGACCTTTGTAACCCCGAGTGCCCTATGTCTTTTACTTATGGGTTATTACAATATAATCATACATTTTCTACATTCATAATAAAACAATATTTTCAATGAATTTTGTGATTTATGGTGAAATTTAACAAATATACATACCTATAAATATTACATGTTGATGATGGACTAGTATGGTGTGTGAAAAAGACAAGAAAGGTGGTCAGTCAAAGCACTCATTTGACAGAGTTGTTGAGATACATTCGACGCGCGTACCGTTCAAATTATTTTTTCTTCGATTAAAATGATCGTTTTCACACCACAGAGATGATGAAAACGCTCGCGCGATATGCGATCTATAATGCTCGTGCGCTAGGGAACGTAACATGATTGTGAACAACGTCATACGACGTAGCACTTGGTTCACAAATCGAAAAACTTCCGCCACGATTACGTGGTGGACTTTACATCGTGACGCAGCGGCAGTTACGTGTGCGGTCAGTACGACCGCGTGAGGTGCACCGATTGCACGTTCACGAACAATCGCTCGTCCGGCTGCTTCGTTCCCCGATAAGATGTGGCTGCGAGTCGCGATCACGCTTCTCGCGTGCGCCGATCTCGCCACGGTGCCCGCGGACGGCGCCCGCATACTGGCCGTGGAGATGCTCGGCGCCAAGAGCCACTGGAACTTCATGAGCGGCGTGCTCCGGGCGCTGGTGGACGGCGGCCACACCGTCACCGCGTTCACGGCGTTCCCCGAAGGCGACCGGGAGAACTACACCGAAGTGGACATCTCCGGGGACGTCATCCACTTCATGGACATGGACCTGGAGGAGACGGTGGCCAATTACAACGACCCAGTCACGCTGATGGGCCCGTTGGCCGCGATGTGCGTCGAACTGTGCGACAAGGTGTACGCCAACGGTCGGATGGCCGAGGTGCTGGAGCAGAGCGGGGATTCCCGCTTCGACCTGGTCGTCACGGAACCGGTGGCGTCGGAATGCGTGTCGTACGCGGCCGTCAGGTTGGGCATACCGCTCGTATACCTAAGTCCGTTGTCCACGGCGGGCCTGTTGGAGCGCTATTACACCGGCCACATTAAGAACCCCGCCGTCGTCGCCCACTCGATGGCGGCCCACCACGTGCCCAGGACGTTCGCGCAACGGCTCGCCAACACCGTTACCACCGTCCGCGCACTGATCGCCCACGACTCTGTGGTGTCTCGCCTCAGCAGTGCCGATCCCAAGCCATACGATTCGGTCGCCCCCGCCAAGCCGTCTGTGGTTTTCATCAACGGCCATTCGGTGATGACCGCACCGGACCCGGTTGCCGGTAATGCCATCAACGTGGGTGGCGTACATCTAAACGAGGCTAAGGGTTTACCGAAAGTGAGAACTACGTACAAAACTAATCACCTCATATAAAGATTGTATCGTCTGTAAACCTGACGTTCGTTGAAATAAAAAAATAAACATACGAATCGTAGGAAAACCCGCCAGGAAGCGTGACCAAATGCACGGCATTGTTTTTTCTTCAAATGCGACATTGTGTCTTAAAGTTGAATAAAAAAAAAAAAGGAAATATTTGGTACTTATTATTTTTAATCACACGTAATGTTTATTCATTAAAATTTATCGAATAAAGATGTAGATCAAGTTGATACAATCATATCATGAGATTACAACTGTGAAATATAAAATTCACCATCCACTTGAGCTAAGTCGTAGTACCGTGAAAAACATGTCGGCTTGACATTCTGTCAAGAAAAGCGCGTTGGGCAACCCTAGATGACTGATGTAGTTGCTAATTAGAATTTTCGAGTTCAATATCAGATTTTTATGACACATATATAACATAATAAAATATCAATCATGTACAATTTTTAATAAGAAAATCTTAAATAAATAAAATAAAGACTGCATAAATTGTATTACGAGAATAAAATAAAATGTTTTAATATAAATGCCATGATGAATAGGTAGAGGAAGAGTTCATAAACAGTATCAAACAAAATATAAAAGCATGGGCTTTTTCGGTTTTGTGAATTTCGAAAACTGATATTTACCTCAGGCAAATCCTTATTCCCCCAATTACAAATTGGAATCACGCTAAGTGAATATTTATTTTTTTTTGCTTTTATACAAAATAATACAGCAAAGGACTAAAACATATATATTTTATAGTTGATATTATTATGATATATAAATTTTTATTCGTAGGATATATTGGAATTCATTGAACAATCACCAAATGGAGTTATATACTTTTCATTTGGTTCTACTATTAAAATATCATCTATACCAAAAGATATAAAAAAAGCATTTTTGACAGTTTTTGCACAACTCCCTCAAAGAGTATTGATGAAATATGAAGAAGAACTAGAAGACAAACATAAAAATATAATGACAAAAAAGTGGCTTCCCCAACGTGACATATTGAGTAAAAATATATTTTTCAATATTTTAAAATGATAAATATTATATCTATAACTTCCTACAGTGCATCCAAACGTGAAATTATTTATTAGTCATGGAGGCATATCTGGGTTGTACGAAACAGTGGACGCCGGAGTTCCAATTCTTGGATTTCCTTTATTCGGAGATCAGACAAAAAATATAGACACTTTAGTTAACAATGGAATGGCGATTTCAATGGACCTATTTTCTGTAACAACGGACTCATTTTTAAAAAATGTTCTAGATCTCCTCAACGATGAAAAGTATTTTAAATGAGTGTATAAAATATACAAACAATTATTAACAAATGTCTTCTTAATTTTAGATACATCAAAAATGCTAAAACCGCTTCGGAAATATTTAAAGATCAACCGATGTCACCAGCACAGACTGTTGTATATTGGACAGAGTATGTTATCCGTCACAAAGGAGCACCATATTTGAAATCACATGCACTTAACCTGACTTGGTACCAAAACTGCATGTTGGATGTAATATCAGCGATACTGACATTTGTTATCGTTGTATTATTCGCTACATACCTAGTTCTAAAACTTGTTTATAAATATGTAATAAATTATTTCAAACAAATTTAATCTAAATCGGAATAAATAATATTATCATGCGTTTGTATATGACTAATGTACAAAATATATCAAAATATTCGCTTTGTGTCAAGTGATTGTTTATGTTATTTAATATTTAATGTATGTACCTACTCATAAAATGTATGCGCCCAATCGACAAAGTCTTTCGTTTACCGATTACGTACACTTGATGCGTGTTTTACGTTACAATGATTTCACCTCGACCATGAAACGATAGTAATCAAATCGGGATATAATGATAAAAAAAACTCTTGTAGTGGAACATATAATTATTAGGAGCATGAATTAAATGCCCGTTCACACCAGAGCACTCACAAACCGAGCTTGTATTCTGTGTGCTTATGTTGTACGTACGTTGTGTACCAATATGGACGTTACCATAAACAATATTAACAATTATGTATGAGATGAATCTGCACTCAGTTTTTCGGTACCTAATCGTATATATATAGTATGTTGTACGTTAATTTATCTTTTCTACAGTCATGTACACCATATGCACAACTAGGGGGGATGGGGAAAGTACTCAGTTACCCTAAAACTTTTCAATGCCCCCAAATTAAATTGGTCGGTTGTTTCCTAGAATTCAAAAAAACGTTTAGGCACTCGAAACATATGTCTTATATGTACCTAGTTATTTTCTCATATCTACGATTACCGATTGGTGTTTTGTCAATATTACTATTTTATTTTCTAGCCCAAAGCTGTACCTGTATGCGAGCAATAATGCATATTTCGTTTAAAGAGATATGTGTTTCATTGATATTTTGACTAAATTGGTAGAGATTTAAAAGTTTAAAACTGACGAACAACAAATATTCATCATATTATTATACAGATGTTCGTTATGATACGGAATTACCCTTTTCTAATGTAATTTTAGGTATTTGATATAATTTTACCACACCCGATAAGGTTCATGCGAGTGGCACCCATTGCCGTGGCCTTAACATTGCGACAAATCGGCCGGTGCGTACTGCGTACGCAATCGGTATTGCGCGTCACGTGCATGCCGCACTGATTGCACGTTCAGGAGCAATATTTCTGTCCGGCTGCTTCGTTCCCCAATCACCAATACGATGTGGCTGCTGGTCGTGGTAGCACCGATTGCGCGCGTCGATAACGCTACGCAGCCCACAGCGTAGCGTGGACCGCACCCGTCAAGTGGCCATGACGTTGATCGGCACCAAGTGCTTACGTGCTATTCAAGTGTTTAGACTTTTAATAAATCGCTTGATAGCTGAAATAAATGAACTACAAATGTAAAAATCTATCATCACGTTTCTAGATGTACCGAAGAGTTAATTATTAACGAGATTAGCGAGTGTATTCTAATGATAGTATATAACATTCTAAAGCCCAACTCTGATAACACGGTTAATTGGCAAGAGTTATGCATAATATGGTAAATCATTTTATCGATTCAAAATAAGCGGTTACCTCTTGTGATGTTTATATTATACCTTCAAAACTATTAAGCTTGAGAATTCAAGGCACTATTCAATCCAATCCCGTTAAAGCGATATTTAGTTCACTACCTGATAAATTTGACTAATTAAAATGTAGGAAAAAGTTAAAATCATTACCGTTCTTTTCCACTGTTGGTATCAACAATTGCATCGCCTACTACCGCATCAAATACCTAGCTTTAATATTAATTTAGGTTTTTGGTATATTGGTCCTGATGAAAGTATATATATAGTATTAAAATTGTATAGAATATAGAGATCCCCATACAGTAACGGGACCGATGGTATATCATCAGTGTCTGTAAAATGATGTGGCTATGTACCTACTCATACAAGTGCATCACATTATTTTTATTAAATCTTTGAGCCTCAGGCATTTTCCAGATATTTACAAAGAACATTTGCTACGCAGGTTCATAAGGCAGGGAAGAAATTACACGTTTCTTATTATAGGAAAATTACAAATGTATCTAAATGGAAGCTATAAATACTGAGAAGTTATCCATAATTGCTTTGCCCTTAACTTCTAATAAACGAGATTATTTTAGATCCAAACTATCAATTTCCTCTATTTTTCTTCTAAATGAATTCAAAATATTTAAAATATCGAATTGACTTGTTCGACTCGAAAACAATATATACTTGAAATAATTTTAAATATTGGCAGTTATAAACAGGAAAATTTAAAAATAGAAAACAACTATTCCGCATTGTTATATCATAACTAAGGACCGGATTTATATGCAAATGCATATATGTATTGGAATAAGCTTTTTGAAATCTGATGAGAATTGTGCCCGATTTAGATCATTATTATTAAAATAACACTAATTGTATTTTGCATATTTTGCATATTTCAACGTTTTTACCTATTAAATGCATATTTAAAACATATTTGTAGTTTTATAGCGCATATTACAATTTATAGCACATATATTTGTTTTTCGTGGTATTTTCACGTTCACTGCCATATAATATCGATAAAATTATAACCGGTCGTAAAAAATAAGATAAATTCGTTGTTCATATAATAAAGTTCAAGTGTTCGACACTTCGACAGAGACCAATCAATCAGTGTCGTGCGTTTTACGTGTAGTAGTGTAACATTTTGTGTCTAATGATATTTGATAATATATAACTTGAATTCGTAAATTTAAAATGCCTAGAGTAAAATATTATTTTTGTTTTCACTTTTTATTAATGTGGGCTAATAATTTATAGATTGAAGATAAAGATTGTTAAATGGCGAACTTAGTGAAGACGACAAAATACTTATTTACGTATTTAAAACCTTTTTATACCTTCTTTAATACTTAATTAGTTAATACTTATTTTTAAATAATTTTAAATAAAATATTTTCAATTCAATTTTAAGTGCATATTTTGTAGCATATTACAGAGGATTTTTTGTGCATACAAATCCGGTCCATAATCATAACATATCGTATAATATATCATACAATTATTGAAAAATATGGTGTCTAACGTTAAAATGATTGCAATAGAATCTGGATGATGGTGAAAGTATACTCGTGTGTTCATTAAAGATTTATAATGCTAAATTCTGAATCGTTGCTGCACGAGTGGAACATATGATTATGAGGACCAAACGACAAGGTCGACGTGTGTTTATGCTTGTCTCGCCATTCTATATTGGTCCGGCGCATCAGTAGTCTTGACGATATCGCCGTTGCCTTAAAGTAGTGCCTAAACGGCAAGTGCATAACCAAAGCAGTGACTGGCATTCGGCCGCGCCAAGCGCACTGACGCACGGTCGCTAAGAGTACGTATCGCTCGTCCGGCTGCTTCGTTCCCCGATAAGATGTGGCTGCGAGTCGCGATCACGCTTCTCGCGTGCGCCGATCTCGCCACGGTGCCCGCGGACAGCGCCCGCATACTGGCCGTGGAGATGATGGGCGGCAAGAGCCACTGGAACTTCATGAGCGGCGTGCTCCGGGCGCTGGTGGACGGCGGCCACACCGTCACCGCGTTCACGGCGTTCCCCGAAGGCGACCGGGAGAACTACACCGAAGTGGACATCTCCGGGGACGTCATCCACTTCATGGACATGGACCTGGAGGAGACGGTGGCCAATTACAACGACCCAGTCACGCTGATGGGCCGGTTGGCCGCGATGTGCGTCGAACTGTGCGACAAGGTGTACGCCAACGGTCGGATGGCCGAGGTGCTGGAGCAGAGCGGGGATTCCCGCTTCGACCTGGTCGTCACGGAACCGGTGGCGTCGGAATGCGTGTCGTACGCGGCCGTCAGGTTGGGCATACCGCTCGTATACCTAAGTCCGTTGTCCACGGCGGGCCTGTTGGAGCGCCATTACACCGGCCACATTAAGAACCCCGCCGTCGTCGCCCACTCGATGGCGGCCCACCACGTGCCCAGGACGTTCGCGCAACGGCTCGCCAACACCGTTACCACCGTCCGCGCACTGATCGCCCACGACTCTGCGGTGTCTCGCCTCAGCAGTGCCGATCCCAAGCCATACGATTCGGTCGCCCCCGCCAAGCCGTCTGTGGTTTTCATCAACGGCCATTCGGTGATGACCGCACCGAACCCGGTAGCCGGTAATGCCATCAACGTGGGTGGCATACATCTAAACGAGGCTAAGGGTTTACCGAAAGTGAGAACTACGTACAACACTAATCACCTCATATAAAGATTTTATCGATTGTAAGCCCGACGTTCGTCGGAATAAAAAAATAAACATACGAATCGTAGGAAAACCCACCAGGAAGCGTGACCAAATGCGCGACATTGTTTTTTCTTCAAATGCGACATTGTGTCTTAATGTTGAATTAAAAAAAAAAAGGAAATCCTTTTTAGAAGAATGACCGCCCTCATATTATATTTTTTGGTGTCACATTGTGAGTTCGATAGAATGATAACAGATGCTTGCTTTCAGAGTAGGCTGATTAGCCGTAAATGTATTTAAGTGAATAGGAAGGTACTTAATATTTTTAATCACACGTAAAGTGTATTCATAAAAATGTATCGAATAAAGATGTAGATCAAGTTGATACAATCATATCATGAAAATACAACTGGAAAATTTAAAAATCCGAAAATTCACCATTCACTCGGGCTAAGTCGCACAAAACAGAACTTCCCAAAAATTTCTGCTTGACATTCTGTTAAGATAAGCGCGTTGGGCAACCCTAGATGACTGATGTAGTTGCTAATTCGAATTTTCGTGTTCAAAATCCGATTTTTATGACACATATAAGATATATAGCATAATAAAATATCAATCATATATAATTTTTAATAAGAAAATCTTAAATAAATAAAGACTCAAAGCTAACCATCATTCATACATTGAGTTTAATCAATTCATAATAAAGACTGCATAAATTGTATTACGAGAATAAAATAAAATGTTTTAATATAAATGCCATGATGAATAGGTAAAGGAAGAGTTCATAAACAGTATCAAACAAAATATAAAAGCATAGGCTTTTTTTGGTTTTGTGAATTTCGAAAACTGATATATACCTTTGACAAATCCTTATTCCCCCAATAACAAATTGGAATCACGCTAAGTGAATATTTATTTTTTTTTGCTTTTATACAAAATAATACAGCAAAGGACTAAAACATATATATTTTATAGTTGATATTATTGTGATATATAAATTTATATTCGTAGGATATATTGGAATTCATTGAACAATCGCCAAATGGAGTTATATACTTTTCATTTGGTTCTACTATTAAAATATCATCTGTGCCAGAACATATAAAAAAAGCATTTTTGACAGTTTTTGCACAACTCCCTCAAAGAGTATTGATGAAATATGAAGAAGAACTAGAAGACAATCATAAAAATATAATGACAAAAAATTGGCTTCCCCAACGTGACATATTGAGTAAAAATATATTTTTCAGTATTTTCAAATAATAAATATTATATCAGTTACTTCCTACAGTGCATCCAAACGTGAAATTATTTATTAGTCATGGAGGCATATCTGGGTTGTACGAAACAGTGGACGCCGGAGTTCCAATTCTTGGATTTCCTTTATTCGGAGATCAGCCAAAAAATATAGACACTTTAGTTAACAATGGAATGGCGATTTCAATGGACTTATTTTCTGTAACAACGGACTCATTTTTAAAAAATGTTCTAGATCTCCTCAACGATGAAAAGTATTCTATATG
This sequence comes from Periphyllus acericola, assembly GCA_949715065.1. Lineage (NCBI taxonomy): Eukaryota > Metazoa > Arthropoda > Insecta > Hemiptera > Aphididae > Periphyllus > Periphyllus acericola. The sequence goes on along the minus strand of OX454270.1, from coordinate 12,559,412 downwards.
AGTGTATAAAATATACAAACAATTATTAACAAGTGTTTTCTTAATTTTAGATACATCAAAAATGCTAAAACCGCTTCGGAAATATTTAAAGATCAACCGATGTCACCAGCACAGACTGTTGTATATTGGACAGAGTATGTTATCCGTCACAAAGGAGCACCACATTTTAAATCACATGCACTTAACCTGACTTGGTACCAAAATTGCATGTTGGATGTAATATCAGCAATAGTGACATTTGTTATTGTTATATTATTCGTTACATACCTAGTTTTAAAACTTGTTTATAAATATGTAATAAATTATTTCAAACAAATTAAATCTAAATCAGAATAAATAATATTATCATGCTTTTGTATATGACAAATGTACAAAATAAATCAAAATATTCGCTTTGTGTCAAGTGATTGTTTATGTTATTTAATGTATTAACATACCTACTCATAAAATGTATGCGCTCAATCGACAAAGTCTTTCGTTTACCGTTTACGTACACTTGACGTGCATTTTACGTTACAATGATTTCACCTCGACCATGAAACGATAGTAATCAAATCGGGATATAATGATAAAAAAAAACTCTTGTAGTGGAACATATAATTAAATGAATTAAATGCCCATTCACACTAGAGCACACACAAACCGAGTTTGTGTGCAGAGTGCTTATGTTGTACGTTGTATGCTCAATATGGATGTTACCATAAACATCATGCATGTATGCGGTGAATCTGTGTTTTCTCAGTTTTTCGGTACCTTATCGTACATAGTATGTTGTATTTTGTATGTTCATTTATTTTTTATTCAGTTATGTGCAGCATATGCACAACTTTGGGGGGGGGGGGGGGGGGTGCTCGGGCTTAGTTCCCCCAATACTTTTCAATGCCCCAAAATTAAATCGTTCGGTTATTTCCTAGTATTCAAATGAACGTTTAAGCACTCAAAACATATGTCTTATATATACCTAGTTATTTTCTCAGATCAACGATTGCCGATCGGTATTTGGTCAATATAACTATTTTAGTTTCTAGCCTAATAACTTAAAGACATAGAAAGTTAATTATGCGTAAGTTTGTCAACCATTCGCCCACGAATCGAAGACTCATGTTCAGTTCATCAATCACAAGTATCCCACTAATTTCTCATATAAACTAATCCTGTTTTTCATAATATAACGTATAAATATAATTTTACTAATGAATAAATATGTATATATAAATGTAATTATTACTTTTTCAAAAATCTTGTTTTAAGTGTGTCGCAATTTTTGTGGATCCAAATTAAGGTGTCGTCATACAAAAAAGGTTGAGAACCACTGGCCTAAGAGGCTAAGATAAATTTCAAGATTAAATCCTACCTTTACCGCGTCTACCTATTACTTACCCACTTAACGGTTAAGCTCATTATCATTATTCATTATAGTCAGTGACGTGAATAATATTCTTCTTTTACGTTATATTATATTGTGGCAACTTATCAAACTACTTATCCAACCATAACACATCATCGATACAGTTTACAACAAAAGCTATAGATAATAAACGATTATTAACCGTGTAGGTCCGTGTCATATAAATTATAAAATTACACATAACGGGAGGACTCTTTTCAAAATTAAAGCTTCAGTTACAAAATTTTAATGTTGACGTTGAACGATTGAACGTATTGAAGTGAATTTAATATGAACCACCAAACGACGGTGCCATTAGTTGTACTCGCGATTTTCAGCTTTCGGGTGTTACCCGTTGAGAGTGCAAAAATATTGGCCATAGAGACAGCGGCATGCAGAAGTCATTGGTATTACATGAGCGGAATGCTTCAAGCATTGGTGGACGTCGGCCACAATGTCACTGTGTTCACACCGTATCCCGACGGTAACCGTGAAAACTACACAGAAGTAGACGTATCTCGAGGTTTCAAGAAAGTAATTGAAAAAGAGATGAATGACCTAATTGAATCGTACGGCGATCCTTTTAGAATATTATTCTTACTGTCGGCCTCCGCAAGAGAGCGATGCGACAAAGTATACGATGACAGGAAACTCAAAGAGATGTTGAACAACACAAAAAGCGACTTCGATCTTGTACTCACGGAACTGTTTTATTCGGATTGCGTATCTTACGTGGCGAGCAAGTTTGACCTGCCTTTGATTTACATCACGCCTTTGCCGATCGTTTCCTTTAAGGAACGTTCGATCACCGGACACATTTCTAACCCCGCGTTGGTTTCCGACATTATGGCCAACCACGGGATTCCAAGAACATTCGTCCAGAGGTTGTCCAACACCATCGTATACACTATCAGCACACTCGTAATCAAATACACCGAACTTATGCTGAAGTATTCAGAACCTAAGGAGTACGATTTGATTCAACCCACCACACCTTCATTGGTGTTTGTAAACGCTCATTTCATAAGCGAAGCGCCTAAACCACTGGCGACAAATGTCGTCGGCGTTGGTGGAATACATCTGAAGGCTGCTCAGCGTTTACCAAAGGTACGTATAACACGCAACCAATAATTGACCTACAGTATATGTAGGTATGTAGGTATGTATGTATGACGTATGTCCGGTTGACGAATCATAAAAGAGTAAAAAATAAATATGTTTTTCGTTATCAAAAACGATACTAATCATATTGACTATTAAGTAATATTCCAATAGATTTACATTCAAAACAATTATAACCAGAAACATAGACACATAAACTTTTGGGCCCCCTCTACTCGAGTTAAAACGAGTTAAAAATTAAAATGAAATAGTTGGTTGCAAACACTAAAATATTAAATACTAACAATAACTGGTTTTGCTATCATAACCATAACTAATTGATTTTAAGTAAACAGGTAGTATTAATGTTGATATATGAACATTATGAAGATGGCAAGAAGCCGAGATAATTATACAGTTTAAAAAATGATACTATCAAATTAGTATGAACTTAATAATAAAATTGAACTTTTTCAAAAAATAGTAAACAACATGTAGGTATGATGTTCATTGAAAACATCTATGGAAAGAACATAACATGAGAACTAACTATCATTTTAATTATATAAAACTGCATTTAATTTAATATTATAAATAGGATATTTTGGAATTCATTGAACAATCGCCGAATGGAGTGATTTATTTTTCATTTGGTTCTACTGTTAAAATGTCGTCAATACCGGAACACATTAAAAAAGTATTTTTGACAGCTTTCGCACAACTCCCTCAAAGAGTATTGATGAAATATGAAGAAGAACTGGAAGACAAACCTAAAAACATAATGACAAAAAAGTGGCTTCCCCAACGTGATGTACTATGTAAAAAAAAAAATTACCATTATTAGTCAACATTTTTAAAAATAAATATTATGAATACCTACTTTTTACAGTGCACCCAAACATGAAATTATTTATCAGTCATGGAGGCATATCTGGATTGTACGAATCAGTTGACGCCGGAGTGCCAGTCCTTGGATTTCCTTTATTTGGTGATCAACACAGAAATCTAGACAATTTAATTAACGCTGGAATGGCTATTTCAATGGACCTGATGTCTGTTACAAAAGATTCGTTTTCAAAAAATGTTCTGGATCTTCTCAACGATGAAAAGTATAGATATTTGTTCTAAGACATAAAAATATTATAACTCGTTCAATTCTACTTTTTAGGTTCACAAAAAATGCTAAAACCTCTTCGGAAATATTTAAAGATCGACCGATGTCACCAGCACAATCTGTTGTTTATTGGACAGAGTATGTTATCCGTCACAAAGGAGCACCACATTTGAAATCACATGCTCTTAACCTAACGTGGTATCAATATTACCTGTTGGATGTAATTTCAACAATACTAATATTTGTTTTCGTAGTATTATTTGTTACATACAGAGTTCTAAGACTTGGTTATAAATATGGATTAAGTTATTTCAAACAAATTAAACCTAAATCGGAATAAATATACATAATAATATGCATTTTCTATATGAGTAATTCAAGTAATTGAAATTCTAAATTCCGTAAGATCCCATGCAATTACCTATCGGTGTCCACCCTAAGGGGAAAATACTATACCTAATGCTATTTGACATGTATTATTGATTTGGTAGTATATCAAAAATAAAAATTATAAAACAATGGTAATTAATTTACATTTTATACAATATACCTCATACCGCAATCAGCTATTATGTATTAAAATCAACATATTAATCAAAATAAAACATATCCTAGGTAACAAAAAGTTAAAATAAATTTTGGACAGCACAGAGCCTAAAAATGTTTTCACCCTTAAAAATGCGATTTTTAAAAAATAGTCTGTAAACATCTACTCCATAATAAGAATCTGTATATAAAATTTCAGCTAGATCTGTCTGCTGGTTTGAGCTGTGCGATAATGAATCAATCAGGACAAGTTATATTTACATACATATATATTTTTCATTTCCATTAAAAGCAACCAAATATAGCTTCATTAAGTTTCACGCTACTAATCATGGGTATGCAGCTCCTCTAGATCATGCCAGTCGTACTATTAATAATATTAAAAATATTGAAGTATTTTTTGATTCAATTTCTTCTAAGAAACATAAATTGTAATTATAGCCGTTATAACTATTTAAGATATATTATGTATTGTATTTTTTCCTCTTCGCATTATCTTCTGTAGTATTGTTGTGTATTCACTCTGTACTATATGCCCTTGAAGCGTTGAAATTCAAATAAAAAAATTATGCTGAGTTCAAACCTCAACAATTTTTTCCTAGAAGGTCAAGTTGGATTTTTGGTATCTTTTCATAAATATATACTGGCTAATTTAAAGAGTAAATAAATCTTTCTATGGTGAAATATTATTACTTTAGTGTATAGTAGTAGATGTAGATGTAGATGGTAAATGTTGACCATGGTCCATGCTTAAAAATAATGAAAACAACATTTACCATTTACATAATTTTAATTGAATCAATATAATTTGTATATCTTTTACATACTATATAAAACAAAATAAAATATTATTTTATTACAATTCTCAATAAAAATACTGATAGGAATAACTTTGTTTGTATTTAATTATATATATTATTATATAATAAATTATTTAAAAAATATTTTTACCAAGTAAAAACAAAATTATTTTTTAATTGTATTATAACTAGCTTAACAATTGAATTATTTAGCGAGTTTATAACGACCACCAGTAAAAATTAAAAGATGCTGCTTAACTTTTTCATCAAGGAAAAGACGAAGTTGTGTCAGACTGCAATCTACACCAGTTCCTTGAGTAGCAAACATCTTTAACATTTGATGAATTCTATCTAATGGCAATGAATCAAGGTTAGTTAACATGCCCACAATGTATGACCAAAACACCTGATGGATTAATAAAATATTATTACAATGAAGTAATTTTTTTTTTTTTTATATATATTTAATAAATTTAAAGTTTTTTTATAATTTAAGTACCTGTAATTCTTCTTCTCTTTGATCTTGGGCAGACGCCACAGCACTTTCCATTTCATCATCGTCATCGCCATAAACAAATTCAGAATTACGACTAACACTTGTTCGATTACCTTTTCCTGATAAGCTTGTAGTTGGAATCCCATCTTCCACAAAAATAAATTTATCAAAAGATTTCTCTCTTAACAAACCCTATGTAAATAATTTTAGTTAATAGTACCTTAATAATCAATATGAAATACAAAAAAAGATATAATTATACTTGATTTTGCCAGAATCCAATACGACGTCTTAATGTTGTAGCTGGTACACACATTTTTATACTTAGATCATTAATTGTCCATTCCTCTAAAAATAGTAAAAAAAGGTTTAAAAAATCAATATAAGTCAAACAGGTCATCTATAACCAAAATAAATCTCATAATTTTTATTAAATTATTGATGGAATTAAATATTTATTGATTTCATCTAGCTTACTAGTGTTAAGTTAATATAATAATCACCACTCAACATAAATATTGTAACTCGTAACATAAATACACAGACAGATAAACTAAATGTACGTAATCTATTATTTTTACATAAAAACATAATAATAATCAATAATTATAAATAATATAAATACTAGATAAAGCTTTAATATAAAAAGTAATGATGAAATATTGTGATTTTAGCTAAAGAAAATGTAAAATTAATGTAACATGAAAAAGCAAAATTCTATAATTTAAATGGTGTCAATAATATATAGTCAATAACATACCTTGCTCTTGAAAATGCCATATAATAGTAGCATGGATTGGTGAAACAGTAAAATTGAGTATCTTATCTCTTAATTGTAAATCTACATTGATTATTCCAAGATTAGGCTTCCAATTTAAAGTTCGATTACCCTAAGAACAAAATGTTTGAACAAGTACATATTAATTATTGACACAATTATCATAGTTATTTCAAATTTCAAATTGTTTTATATAATTAATTTTTGATAACAATGTAATAAATTAATAACTTTTACTAACTTTAAATGATTCAAAAGCTTTTGTATAATTATCCAAATGTTTTTGAATAACCGGAGGTAGTTCCACACTAAAATTATCCTTGAAGTTGGGCCAAAATTGATTAGATACAATAATTGCTCTAACTGGAAATTCTAGTTCATTATTTAAATTATTTGATGATAAATTTGAAGTTGGATCAGAATATAAATGATGATTAATGCGTTTAGAGTCATATACATCTTTTAACATAACAGAACAAGAATGTAACAACGAATCTCCAAATCTAAAAATGTATTTATTTATCATTTTCCAGCAATCATATTTTCATTGAATAGGTTTGATTAAAGAAAATGAATAATTACCTTAATTTTAATAACTCTAGGTATCTGATCTCATCACCTATATTATCCATGAATTGTGTAAGAAGACGATCAGCTAATAAAGCTCTATATTCATTTACAAACAATTCTCGGGTACCATAAATATCAACAAGCATTGATACGGTATCAGAATTGCGAAAACGTTTGGACGACTTAGCTAAAGCACAAACATAATTAATTTAATGTAAACTATAGAATATAAATTAGTCACAATAAATTAACAAACTTACAAGGGTTAGCATCTACTGGATCTGGCACCCATTTAGTCCATTCCGTCATATTTTCTTCTTCATAAACATCGTCTTCGTCTAAAACATTTTCGTTTCTTACTAATTCATCAGTTAAGTAATGACCTTCTTCAGTAAGAGTAGTCATAACACAACGAACAGTATCCTTGCGACTTCTCAAGTATGATCTAATAATGTTAAAAAATATGAATATTAAAATATTTTGGTACTTAAATCAATTTTCATATCTTACCGAATTGGTTGTGTAACTTCTTGCAAAAGTGCTCCGCAAGGATCAATTTTTCTCAATACTTTAATTGCAGCAGTGTATGCTGTTATAATATCAATTGTATTCACAGCTGGATGTAGTAATCGACTATGTAGAGCAGTTTGTAACTTTTTACAAAGTTCTGATTTCAAATTAGTCTTATGAAGAGTAAACGATAAATCAATAACAGCAGGTTCGGAATCAGGATATTCTATAAAATAAAAATATTTATAGAACTATCTGTCTTAAATAAAACCATATATTTAATCTAATATAAGACTAATTTACCAATTATAATGTTAAATAATTGATCAATCCTTGTTCTCGTATATGATTCATAAAGTAGATGTTTTAGTTTCTTCATAAATACTTCTATGTTGGTATCTTCTAAGTTTAATGTTGTACTACACTTTGGCTTGTATATATATTTCATCCAATCATAAACATTTGTATCTATCCACTAGAATAAATAAATTTCAATTATACTTTGTACATTAATAGAGGAATCAGAAATTACTTTTTCTAACGCTGATATATGATGTTCTCCAAAATTTTCTTTTGTTATTTCTAGAACTTCTGTTTCAATTTTTTGATGAATTAGATCTATGATTACATCACCTGCCAGCGGTTCTAAAATACCAATAGTTATCAATTGCCTGTCAACAAATAACCATTGATTTACAATCTATGAAGAACAACAATATTCTTATTTAAATATCCATACATTAACAAAATAAATTAGAATTATTTAAAATATTGTCAATAGATAAAAGTAATACAAAGTATTTAAGCAATATATGTTTGATTGGTTCATTTTAAGATGTATTTAAAATTAAAAATTTAAAAAAAACTTATTTGAGAATAATTCAAATAAGTAAAATAACTAGTTTTAACAAATTAATATGTTGTAATTATGTGAAAACCATAATTACCAGTTAGTTAAATGGAAAGACTCTAAAATGTAATCACATTTACAGTCAACTATTTCAAAATTGCAACCGTTGCAACGAAAAGCTCCTTCTTTGGAAGTATTTTTTTTATCTGAAAATAATAATTTTAAATAAATATTAATTTTGATTATATTTAAAAGTAAAAATACCAAACATTACTTAATAAACTCACTCAGCTATTAAAATAATTTGATTAAATCATTTAAGAAAGTTAATTGACAAATATAATTTTACAATCTATTTAAATTAATAAATTTATGTTTATTTATGTAAAACATGTGAAAATATTACATAAATATATTCATACATACCTCCAACAATATCATCTTTACTAAAGACTTTTAGAGCTACTCTATAAAACTGATATATTATTGTATTATAATCACTAGGAAGCTGAGAATGTAATAATGCACAAATTTGTGCATTCAAATTTTTTAACAAATTAATTCTATTATTATTTTCAAATAACATTTGAAGACGATTTATTGTATCCACATATGATTGGGCTAAATTAAATAGCTCATCGATCGCAGTTTTAAATTTTTCATAACCAATATAATCTTCAGCAGTTTTTTCTTGAGTCTTAAGACCACATAATTCAACAACATTGTTGGGCATAAAGTACAGCCAAAACTCATTAACCTTTACCATCAAATCTTGTTTAATTTTATTTGTGACCATTCCATGAACGAAACTTGTCAGTTTATTCTCTACAATAATATTTTTTATGGCAACAAACTGTTCATCATCACATCGTTCAGAACACTGTAAACAAAATTAGAAACTTAATTTGACAAATATTGAAATATCATGAATGGCAGTATGTATAAACATAACATAGTATTAGACAATTGAACTACCAGGGTTTTTGAATACATTTTAATTCGTATTTATTGCAATAGAATATACTAACCTCTTCGTTTTTGGATAATATTGGAAATGCAAATATAATATCGTTCCAGTATGACTTTTTTGTACTCGTATCCATTTCTATCCAATAATCGTTTCAATTTTAAGTAATAAGCACATACATTTATTCAGATGTCTGATTTAGTTCAAGGTGCAATGAAAATGCTTAGAGACTTTTGCATAAGTGAAATATAAAGTTCTTCATGATTCTAAGTGAAATATAAAGTTCTTCATGATTCTAAGTGAAACGTATTACAAATAGGTAGAACCTACTATCCGTAAACCGTAATAAATATCATAATATTGTGTTGATAAGGTTTCCGGTTTATCAATTTACATGATAACAAACTGATTACGGAAAACATGGAAGCACGGTCTAGCCGGGAAACAAGAACGGTTATTAACTTTGCTATGGGTACACACTACACAGGGTACACTACGGAGTAATAAGAAGTATAAATTTATCCGTATGAAAAAATTAGAAATTCCACTGGATGGTAATAATTTACCTTTTCCTTAGGTACGATGACTGAGTTTTCTATTAATTTGATTGTGAATAAAAATTTAAATTCTATAAACATAATGGGGACCATTTCTCATTTTTTATTTGCAATTTAAAGTTAAAATTTTGAATATATGAATATCATTAATCAAGACTGATTTTTTCAACAATTTTTATCTTTCTTATTTTTTTTTTTAACATTACATTTTTACAACTAATAAATATAGAATATTTTCTTTAATATAAATAATAATTAAAAATAACCTAAATCAAATATCTTTGAATCAATTCCATTAAATTTTTTAAATTTTCAATCAATTTTCAAAATGTTTCTTTCTTTTAGTTAGTAAATTTAATTTAGATCTGAAGTAATAAAAAATTTCCTGCTGGAGCCCGGATAGTGGATACTCCTTCACATTTTCCTTTTTTGTAGTTGTGATTTTTAATAACAATTTTAAGCATAACTTAAATTTTATTATTGACCTATTACATACATTTAAATTTGTATTTTAAAATAATATTTTATTTTACTGCATCGTTCGATTTATTATTTTATTTTTGTACTTTAGGTATATTTAAATGTATTTATTGAAATGCATATGTAGCATATGTTTTAGTAATTTTAATCATATATGTGCAATGTGCATGCATGTTCTGGTGGTTTTTAAGAGCATGAACTTCAAGCCACATTTGGAACATATTTTAGTATATTATACAATATTTAATTTATTATTTTTTTTATTTATTAGCTTAATTTTGATAGCTCATAATTTAAATAATTAATCATTGGTTATTATTATTGTGTATTGATATCTTGTGTAGTTGAATGGGCATGAGCCATAATTTTAAAGTACTTATTTTTAAAATGAAATTTTTTTGTAAAACATATATTATTAAACTACTTCAATAAAGATGGATAATGTTATTTATTCATCAGTCATGTGCAATTGGATAATGTTAATTATTGATGGATAAGGTCTCAAATATAGATATAAGCTAAAATCAGTGGCTTAACTTGTGATTAAGTGGCTAATCTTAACATTAGCCATACTACTGACCCTAGCCAGGCCCGTCGTAAGATATTTTCCGCCCTAAAGCGAAAATTTTAATGCTGCTCCTAAGATACTGAATTAAATATTTACATGCATAATAATATTACAATTAAAATTTTTTATACATGTATTGATTTACAAATTAGAAATACACAAAACCATAAATATAAATACAACTTTAAAAAGTACAAAATACACGAGAATGTAATATTATACATACTGTTAGTATAAACGAAAATACAATTAAGAAAAATATTTATAATTATAATAATAATAATATTTCAAAATTGTAAATTAACTTTTCTTGCCTTTTTTGTTGCAAAATCTTGTACTTAATTTTCCAAGTTTAGTTCTTGTGCCTGCTTCAATGGATAAAATTGATAATCCAGTTAAACGTTTGTTACTCATTGTTGATCGTAAATGATTTTTTACAAGTTTCAGTTTAGAGAAACTTCTTTCACCAGACGCTACCGTCACTGGAATTGAAAGAATAATTCTTAAGCTTATTGCAATATTAGGATAAATTTCCTGAAGTTGATGACTGTAAATATATTCAAGATTTTTACTTGGAGAACTATTTGATTCTGCTAGTTGACAAAATAATTTAATTTCTTCAAATAATTCAAAGACATCAATATCAGAAGTATAATTTGAAGATAGTAATATCCCTAAATCTTTGCAATGCTTTAGTATGGTTTCATGCTCCCAAGATTTTAAAATACTTATATCATACAAGAAACCAAAGTTAGAACAATGATTATTTAACTGGATAAACCTGTCTTGTAACAAATTGATAGCTGTATCTATTACAGTATTGAAGAAGTCTACTTCAAACTTTTTTTCTGGGTTATGAAGAGGACTATCATCTTTATGTTCATAGTTGAAATTAGTTTTCTTGAATCGTTTACCCACTTGATGGTCTTGAGGGAATTCCTCCAATATTCCTAACTGATGCAATTTCTTTATCAGTTAATTTCACTTTTAAAAATCCATTCTTTCGATATTCTTTTAAAAACTCAATTATTTCTGATATACTTTTAACAGAAATTTGTATACAATCTACATATACGATATATCTACATACATTATACGTATACACTAATACACTTGTACTTTGTAGTTTTTACTGTACACGTGTTCGACGTGCGTATATCAGTATACCGTAACACTATATTAATTTATTATACATTGTGAATTGTGATCATTCGCTATCATAACGAGATAGCAAAACGGTAACAATTAACAAAGAAGACGCAAAATAATAATTAAATTGCTGTCTTTTTGGAAATTTAATATTACAAATTTACAATTTGCCGCCTCAATTTCTTTAAAATGTTATGCCGCCCTAAAGCAACACATGACTTGCTTGTGCCCTAGCGATGGGCCTGACCCTAGCCGTAATATACATATATGATTATTTTTGAGAAGGTACGAATGCAAATTTTCTATTTCAAGTACCACTATTGATCACCTCTATCAAGATTCAATAATAAAAAGTTGTGATAACTTCATTCTTGTTGGTAAACTTGATAGCTGGTACACAATTTGCCACTGAACTTCTAACAACTTCAATAAATTGTGTATTTGTTAATCCTTACCTTCAAGTTGATGATATAAGTCAACTATCATTCTTCAAAATAGATATCCATGCATTTTATCAGTCTTAATTATATTGCCCCTGTGTATCTTAGTAATTTTGATAATTCTAAAATTTATCCCAGAGCTAAAACATTACTTAGGACCTAAAGCATTACTGTATAAGTGTCACAGAATTATAAAACTTCAATTTTTCTTTTTACTAAAAGTATTATCTATTTCTTTTGCATGATAATATGTAATAAATAATAAGTAATAACATTTCTTAAACCATCAAGACATGATAAATTAATAGAGTATTAATGTATTATATAATAAGTATCAAGTCCTTTTATTTTATATAATATAAAGAATTTTTGTTATTATATATTTACTATTATGTTTCAAAATAAATCTAGGTATATTTCAAAACTATATTCATATATAATAGCTATTAGCTTTTATTGTTGTATATAACCACTTTTTATACTTCTTCAATAATTCTATTGATTTTTATTTTAATTTTCTAATATAAAAAACACAGAAGGAATGATTTTACAATTAATGTATTTTACAGAAAACTATAATTGAAAATAAAGCAAAATTATTCTATTTATAACTAAATATTACATTCAATATTTTGTTGCAGAATAAACTCTCAAAGAACTAGGATATTGGTATAGTATTTTATAATATGTACATACTTTTAAAATAACATTGTTTTTCTTTAAGCTCTAATAATCATTAAACGTTTTTTTTCGCTAATTCTTCAATTTTCTTAAATACATTCTCAGCAGATTGATCAGCAAGTTGTACACTTTTTTCTCGTCCAAACTCTAAGCAATTATGAAAAATAAATTACTTAAAATATTTAATATAATTTTATAATAATATCCCAATGATCAAATATCTATGAATTACTAAATATTATTTCTTTAGTAAAAAAAAATTCTTGAGTTAATTTGAATGCACGATAACATCTTTTTTTTAATATGTATATGATTTATTGTGAGCACAAGACAAGGCAAAAAGTATAACTATTTTACCACAGTTGACCTTTAATTATCCTTCCAGAGGCACAGTTCACATACTTAATAGTATATTAATAATACTTACCATAGCGAGCAAAAACTTTAGGTTCCACCCCGCTGCATTCACGTACTAAAATGGGAAACTGTGGATTAGATTTTTTCAGCGATACATAGTATTTGTCGATGAATTGCCTGTAAAAAATGTTGATGTACTTTGATGAATACTTTGATGACCACATTAAAACGCCAACCTGACTCCCTTGCTGGAGGCGGACGACTGACATAGGTGCAATCGTAATTCTTTTAGGTGACCACCGAATTTGATCGCAGACATGATTTCAAATTATTTGAATAAAATATCGAAAAGTTAATTAACAAATAACAAATCTTCTGAAAGAACAAACCTCAAAATTATGAATCCAAAACTTATTGTAAGGTGATAAGGCTTATCAGTAACAAACACTATCGGTCATCTGTTATGTCGTTGTCTTGCCATTCACATTCTGCGGTTGAGATAGTAACGTAAATACTATATAGCAGGGGTCACCAACTGGTGGACCGCGAACACTTTTTTTAAGGACCATTATCCACGTAGTAGTTTTTAAATTTTTATAATATAGAACAGCGGTTCTCAACCGGGGGTCCGCGGACCATTAGGGGTCCACAAGAAGGTACTAGGGGGTCCGCGGAAAAAATAAAGTTATGGCAGAAAAAATTGAAAATTGTATTTGATATTTGTGTTATTGTGAATCAGTTTTTCTGTTTTCTTATGAAATATATCATTATAAGCGTTTATTATCTTATATCCGCTGGGAACAAGGATCACATTAAAATTACATTTTTAACTTTTTTTTTTTTTTATTAACCTTTAGTGTAACTATTTGGCTCAATTTTTAACTTAATATTATTTAAATTATACACATCATCATACATTGTATGGCACATGCTGGTTATAATAAATAAATATTTTCGAATTTTTGGTTTAGTTATTTCGTAAATTCTTATCTATCTTATGTGAAAATATATGAAAAATTGACATTTGGGGGTCCGTAAAGCAGTGGTGAGAGGCCAAGGGGTACGCGAATGAAAAACGGTTGAGAACCGCTGATATAGAAACTATAAATGTGTCGTATAAAATGTATATTACATAATAACAAAAATATTTAACCCGCCATGACTCGCACGTATAATTTGAACACCGTTACTCGCGCGTAGAACGATTCGCTCACCAAGTATATTTTATCGAGTTTTAAGGAAATATTTATTCAAGTCGCCAACACTTTACAGTACGATCAATTCTGGATGAAATACGTTTGTTCAAGTAAATATCCGGAACTAAAAAGCCTGGTTTTAAAACTGTGTACAGTGTTTGGATCAACATATGTTTGTGAAGCCGCTTTTTCTAAGATGAACTTTGTTAAAAACAATTTCAGATCTAGGTTAACAGATGAAAATCTTAACGAGTTAATGCAAATCAGTTGCTGCACATCAAATTTTATGAAGCTCGTGAAAATTAAAAAATTAAATTTTGCACATTAAAAATTAAACATTTCAAGTGTAATCTTTTTTTTTGCAAATTCAATTTGAATAAATAAATAAATAAATATAAATTTAAATTTAAAAAATGTATATACCTATTTATAAACGTGTGTAAAATACAATTTGAATAAATAAATAAGTTTATAAATTTATAAAATATTTATACCTGTTTATTAACGTGTGTAAAAGTCATTGAAACTGTTTGGACCGCAGAAAGTTTGGTAAGTTTCAAAACGGACCCCCGAAGAAATTAGTTGGTGACCCCTGCTATATAGTATTTATTATCAATGGTAAAACGTATGTACTGTGGTCTGTGTTCATTTCATGGTAAAACGTACTACGCACGGACCACGAATCCCGATGTAAAGAATATCTAATAGAGACATCTAAGATCTAACTATCCAAGACATCCACGATGTAGATAAAATCTATATCTATATCGTAGATTCGTAGCACGGACCTAATAAGATATAAGATAGGTACTCATTCATCAGTTATCACTATACCCATGAGGCTTAGTACCTTAGTCAGTGAATTCTACCAAATAATAGTTATTTTGTTTAATTGTTTTCAATTCTATACCTACTGTATGGTATTTACTAAATAATTACTATTATTTTTAAATGTTTCCATCATCATTATTTTCAGAATTGTTCGAAAAAAATTTTAAAACATGTCCGCAGTTGCCCCTTTTTACGGGTATTACTCTATGTGAACCATTAATAGGTACTTACATATTTACATATCACGAATCATTAATAATATAGTTTTACTTTTGGTAAGAAATTAAAACTACAGGTTTTAAACAAAACCATTAAGTTCGTCTTGAATCTTGATTGGCAGAAATCAAGGGGGATTACGCAGGGGGGAGGGGCTGAACCATACTTGCTACTTGTCAACCAGCTAGGCAGACAGGTAGTATTACATTTTAGGTGGCTGGTACCTACCTAATACCATTGATTCTAAAATCAATGCTAATACGTATTCCGGGACGCAATTCGTGTATCTGCTTATCGGATCTTATATTACGCAATTCGTGGGCAGCGATAAATAGTAGGTACAACCATAGATTAAATATACTATACAACGCACCGTCAATCCTGCGCCAGGGTATTAAGAATTACAGGTATTCAATTTGTTTACACTCGGCGCCGGAACATTCAACATGGTATGAATATTGAATACTCAGAAACATAAACATTTTTCTTGGTTCTTAGAAATAATATTGTATAATATCCGTGAAATACTGAAATAGTGTTTAGTGACACATAGTTGTAGCCGTTTTTAGGGTACAACTGCTGAATATTTATTTACTACCTGCTTTCTTTAAACCGGGGTTTCGACGTACGACGTATCTATATATCTGTATGTGGTATGTCCGATGTCGACCCTATTTTATTGACATTGTTCCGATTCCCAATAGGTTTATGGTTTCGATTTAAAAACCAGTTATTTTCGGTTCGTTTATCCAATCCTTGTCGTAACATGTAATAATATTTCGACAACGTGAACAGGCATTCATATAGGTGAACGAATCTTCACGTTATATTAAGATATATTTTTAAACGCATAATATGTTGTCCGGCGAATTTGAATTATTTATTGATCTCTTGCGGTTGTGCCTTGTGCGTGGTTAGAACGTCCCGCCATATTCATCATTCAGCAGCGTACCTCTGGGGGGCATTTCCTCTCCCCATAGGTGGGCCCTATAATTTATAACTTTATCAGGGATCGGTATGATAGAAAAATTCTTAGAGTTCAACTACGGGAATTTAGAATATTTTGTAACATGTATTACATACAATCTAGTGTTTCGTATGTATAACGTAAATAAGTGTGCTTTCTGACCAATTGACTGAAAAATCTCTTATTTTCCATATCGAAACGTAACGTGTACACACAAATGTGTATACTACAAATATAAAAGAAAATACACGTACGGCTCGTTCGCCGTATCCATTAATAATATCGTCGTATTCGGTTCGCAGCAAGTTTTACATATGTATGATGAGTGACGGCATAACATTTTTTTCAAAGAAATTTCAGTTCTGACAGTGGGTGCCATCGGCGTAAGTGTTGCCGCTGGGCGATCGCTTTGTCAGTCGTCACGTCAATCGATGTGCAATGTGAATCGTCCAACATGCCTATTGTAAAACGTTATTTACAGATTGCGCGCACTGCGGTGTGGGTACTCGGCGGCGCACTCCCTCCACAGGAAGGGCTGGGAACACCGGACCGTCGGCGTTTCGTGCGGACAGTGCCGGAACCGAGTACATCGTTCGTCTCGACACAAAAAAAAGGACGTTATCGCGCGACGGCGTTGCGTACCTCCTACGTTATGAAATCGGTAAAATGTGCTCGGAACGTTGCGCTGAATCTGGCAACGAGGTAATTTATTACGAGGCATCGTGCGTTAGATTATAATATGGCTAGTGGCACTACTGCGTATGACTCACGGACTCGTGTACGAACGCGACGTCGTGCGTACGCGGAGACGATTTTTGGTCTCGTACGTCGAAGTCCACGGAGTGCTCGTCGCCGACGGTCCGTCCGCCCGCCCGTTCGGTAATCTTCGGTCCGGTCGACTGTCGACCGGTTCGAGTGAGCGCGCGCAGTTCGTGCCGTCCCGTGCGCCAATTGACACGTTCACACGTTCGCCGGCTAATGTTTTTAGCGATTTCATTTTCTCCGGACACGATTAACCTCCGGGACCGTACGATATATTCGAAAACATTTAATACATTGATCACGGCTATTCAGAACGGTATTCTCGTACACACGGACAATACGTGGGTAATTATTGTACGGTACGACTACTGCGGTCGGTAATAATATGCTAATCGGTTTTTTTTTTTTTTTTTACGAGTACCGTAGCCTTAAACTATACGATTGTATGTAAATATTCTAAAATTGTACTATAATTTAATTGTTGAGCTTAATATTTAATAAAAGCTCCTTTTTTTTTAAAAAAAAAAAAAAAACTATACGATTAAATTCGGTTTTTGTTTGTTTCATTTGGTTTTGAAAACATAACAAACAATGTTAAAATTTTGAAGAAGAACTTATTAGGTACGTTAATTAATAAAATAAAAAATTAATTAATCGTTGAATGTACGAATTATAATTTTTTTTTTCATGTTCTAATTTTATGCTTGGTCAGTTTATCATGTTTTCTTGTACTGTATTTACTTGGTAACAATCTATGCTCATTGTGAGTTTTGATGAGTGTATTCAATAGGAGATATGTGTTGTGATGAACAACTATACTACTTATAGATAGAATAGTTCTATAGCGGTTGCTTTATGTGGTTCCTTATAACATTTTTTAAATTGTTATTTGTATGCATTTTGAATTATAAACAATAATTGATACTTATTAATTTACTATACACTATATATTTATTCGTGATTGCAGCTCAATTTGTATCAATTTATTTTTCCAACACGTCTTATTATTAATTATTGTGCTGTACAAGCTTACTTATTTGATAAAAACAGCGATAATTAGAATCTGTTGAATTTATTGGTTACTTAATATAAATTACATTTTTAATTAAATAGTTTTTTTTTTTTTTTATTTATGGTATTGTTTGGAATATTTAGGTACATAGTTATAAGCTTAAATTTTGAAGATTAAAAACGGATATTTTTTTTAAATCAATTTTTTTTGTACCTTTATTATTTAATAAACAAGATTACTAAAACCTTTCCAAGATAAATACATATCTGGTATATTAACGTGATGGCATATTTAAAACAAAAAACTATAAAAACCCATTATTAATACATATGTACATTCATTTTCTGATTTGTAATTCATTTTTTTTATGTTGAATATATATAGTAACAATGTTTGCTGTTTTTTATGATCAACTTGCTTTGACACTTAACACGGGAAAAAATTGTGATGCCCAAGTATCATTAGAAACAGTGGAAATTACCAGTCGAAGTGTAGAAATGTTTTTGTCTCAGTGTGATCAAGAAAATGAGTCCACAGATATTGATACAAAACCTTACAAAACATTTAAAAATTACTTCAAATTGCTCTCTGTGTTGGATGAAAATATTGACGAGTTCATTTTCCTAAGTACAGAGGACAGGTTTAATAATATTTCTGGATCCCGATACAGTGATGAAGAAATTAATTCAAGACAAAATAAATTACTTAAGAAAACAGTCTTAAATACAATTAATCTAATGGATTGTTTATTTACATGGGATTTACCAATATCTAAAAAAGACCTAATTTCTCATATAAAAAAGAAATATTGTGCTTTAAATTCAGATATTTCCGTACCAGTTTTTACGTTTGAAAGGTATTTTATTGACATATTGTTAAGTAATTTTAATAATATGCTATTCATGCAAACAAATTAAGTAATAACTAATATGTTGATTATTCTTTAGATATATTTCAAATATAATCATAGGTTATGAGTTATTTCTCAAAAAAAAAGAAGAAACAGCAAAAATTGTAATATTATTAATTGGTAAATGGCTTGAAGAGTTGGATAAAAGAGCAGATGACTTTTATTTATCTATTAGTAATGGATTAAAGAAAGTTTTATTATCTACATTTGTTCACATGATGATGAAAACAGTTAAAACTAATATGGCTAATCATATTGAATTTGTGAGTAAATTATTGAATTTTTTTAATTAAATTGCTACACAAATTATTCAAAAAGAAAACACATGTATGAGCAAAAAAATTACTGCTGGTAGGAGCATATGAGCATAAGTTATATATCACAGTTACACAAATAATGATAAGTGAAAATGGTTTAAGTTTCAAAACTCAATTTTTCATAGTATTTATTGACCCTATATTACCAAGCCTACTGAATCTTGTACTTAACTAATAATACCTATGACCTATGACCTTATGACTTTGATAATTTATAAATTACCTATCTATATAGGTTACTTAACAATATTTTTCTTATACCAGTTTAAAATAATAATAATAATAATCATCATAGTCAACATCTTAGATGATGTCCAAAGTATAAATATTTAGTAGTTTCCTACTCAAAATTATTTTATTTAACAGTATTTATTATTTATTTATTTATTTATATTTATTAACAGTATTTTATTTTAGTTATTACAAATATAATTTAAATTCTGTTTTATTTTTAGTTGACAAGTATTAAAAATATTATGGAAACAGAATATTCAGATATGAATCATGAATCAGAAGCTGCTGTACATGCCATACAGGCTGCTGTATTGCTTGAATACAGTCATAGTGAAGATTGTTTTATGAAAGCTAATGAATGTGCAAAAATAGCATGTGATTTAGATCCAACATGTTCCTATTGGTTTTATCTTCATTCATTAGTGTTAACCGCTCATCGACAGTTCATATTTACTAAAAAATCGTATTCAGGAGTTAAAGAAAATAAAGCAATTCAGGAAGCAATCAAATTGTCTGATGTACATAATATATATATTAAGTACCATGAAATGATATTATTAAAAGATACTGTTTTATACAATTATTATTCTAAGAATCATCCTTCCTTCAAACATGAATCTGGTTGCGAAACAATTATTAATATGATCAAGTATGTTCAATTAATTAATTATTTTTTATAATTATCATTTAAATTATTACTATATACTTTTAAAAATGTAGGACACTTGTTAATATAGAACCAAATGATCCTCTAGTTGTAGTAAACTGTGCTAGAATCTTGATTAGTCTTCCAGACATAGTTCCTGATATAAATTATGGAAAGCAATTATTATTAAAAGGATTAAAAATGGCACCACATGATTTGGCTGTGTTAAAAGCTATAACACGAGTTGTTATTGTTTGCAAAAATAAGGTAATTTATAATATAAGCCTTAATATTCTCTACATTAGAGCAATGGTTATGTTTGTTATTTATTAATATTTTTTTTTTTTAGCTTAAATGTAACAATCCATCCATTGTTACGTGGCAATCGACTCAAAATCAATCATCTAATATTAATAAACAAATTAATTTAGGAGAAAACTTGAAATCAGCAGTAGAAATACATAATAGGAACGAAGATCCTGTACCATATTTATTGAGTTTATTGAAAAATAATTATAATGATTTGATTAAGTGGAAAATTCTGGCTCAGATTTGTTCATATGTAGTATTATTTAATAACAACTTAGAAGATGGCATTAAGTATTTTAAGTTGCTTGTTGAAGCTGCACAAAACAAAATTATATCTGATGATATAATATTGGTAAGAAATCATAGGTACACATTTAGTCTTAAGACTTGGTAGCATTTAAATTATTTATCTGAAGGGAACCTTTACACCCCTACACCTACCTAATGTAAAATATGTTCAAAATAAAATTATTAATTGCAACATTAAATAAAAGAGAAATAATGACATCTGATTTTCAAAAAATAATTTTTATTATTTTATACATAGCCAAATACATAGCCTAGATACCTTATAATTTGAAATAAATCAATAACAACTATTTTCCATTATACTACACAATATGCATTAAAACATAATAATTTCAAGAACAATACAATTATAAACGATTTTTTATCATTATTAATCTCATATTTTTGTATAATGTACTATTTAAAATAATTTTTAGTTTATTACTATTATTTATACAAACTGGAATAAAATAATTCTCATAAACATAAAAAATAGTCTTCTTAATGTAATATCTGTTGGTTCAAAATAAACTGGGAGTTTTTATCTGTAAATTAGAGGTGGTACGTACTCCTTGGCATACATGTTATAATTTTGTATTGATCACTGTTTTTTATCTCATTAAATATTCTATATTGTTAATATTGTTAGTGCTTTAATATAAAGTTCATTCAATTACAGTTATGAATTAAGATAATCATTGATATACCTAACTAATTTTTTTTTTTTTTTTTGAGCGTACTTTAATAAGTTGCTAACTAAAGTGAACTTTTAAAGTTGACCACCAAAATCCCAAAAGTTAACTTTCATTTTATGTAATAATACGAAAATGAAATATTTTTATTTCAATATGCAATTATTATTGCGGCTTAAGAATTACTTTTTATTCAATTTGCTCTTTGTGTTAGTAAATATATTTTTATAGGAATACCTAAAAGACTAAATATCCACAAAGATTTTTATTTTCAACCTTGTTGGGTAATACGAAAAAAATTCTTAAATTGTGTTCTATGCACCACCAAGTAGACTTAATTTTATCATTAGTTTAATTTTTTTCTTGATTTTATGTTTACCTAAAAATTAATTTTGTATGTATATATTTTTTTAGTATCATTATTCATCATTTACAAATAAACCTAAGAGGTTTAATCTTGCTGAGTTAATCAATAATGAAATAAAAATAGCATTGAAAGATATAACTTCTGGTGATAAACCGCATTACTACAATATATTAAATACAATATTGTTGATTTATTATAATGATTTAAAAGAAAATGTAGATCGATCTTTTCGATTGAATATAATTGGTGAATACAGAAACCAAAATGATCAATTTGAAATTCAAAATAATCCTGAAAACCTAAATATAACAAGGAGGTCAAGACAAAGAAGTAGATCAAGAAATAAAAGAAAAAATCAAAAAAATAATTCTAGAATCAATTCTAACATTAATGAAGATGATTCAGACAATGATGATGAAGATGATGATGAAAATTTCACTATTAATGATGATAACAGTACTGATGATAATTGTTGTAAGTGTAGGATAATGTAAATCTTATATTTGATTAAATTAAATATTTGCCAAATTATTTCTGTGTATGCAAATTTATTTTAAAAGATGAATTCAGTTGTAAAATTCAATAATCAGAGAATTAATACTATTATCAACTTATTATTTTTGATCCAATAATATTCTGATTTATTTAACAAATATGTAAGATACATACTTCAAGTTAGTTATAATCAAAAATGTATATGATTCAAATTAGGATTGATACTTATTTCTATACTCATAATCATTATGTTGTGTATATATAGTATATGTAGAATATTAATTAATCAATTATTATTAGTAAAAATTGTTCAAGAGTAAGGAGTTCAAAAATTGTTATTATTTTGCATTATACTTTTTCATTGCAATCAATGTTGTGGTGTAAAATGTTAACAAAAAAACCAAAATTTTAAAAACTTTTAAAAATACAATTTTATCAATGACAATTAATACTTGTATTTTCTAATAATTAGTTTTATCTGATTTATGAGTTAAGATTTTATACTTTGTCTAGTGGTATGTGTATTATACTCATAATAATTAATAAATTATAGTAATTTGTATATTTATTTTTACAAAAAAACAAAAATTGTTTATAATTTATAACTGTTGGTTTTTTTTATGTGTAAAATTATACATTTGTTTCTAAAGTAGGCTAAGTACCTATGCTGGATTCTTTAATATAAAATAATTGATTTCATTAAATATAATATTATGTATGTAAATCTAAGTATATTTGTATATTAAGTAGTGGTCGTAATGTATTGGCCAGCCTAAACTGCAAAATAGAAAAAAGTACAGAATGGGTCTCTTAAACTTTATATCAATGCTCTTGAAAAACACAATTCTAAGTAAAAGAGGTCGGGTGGATCAGGTTATATTTTTAAAAATGGCTGGTATAGTAGTGGAACCAAATTTTTTAATAGTTAAACTTTCATAATAAAAATAAGGGTTAAAAAATGCTATAGTAATATCGATGCCATCGATAATATTTATATGTTTCGAGTAGATACGATTAATATTTATAGAATAAAGAAAATCTTATGAAAAATAAACTAGTGGATAATGTATGACGAAAATACTAGACGATGGAGTGTTTGATTCTCGATTTCGATTGAAGTTTTTCGCTCTGTTTTTCTCAGTTGCTTAATCGGAAAACTTTTGACAAATTCAAAAAATGTCCACCACAAAGTACGAACTAGATTAAATTTCCTTTTAGGAAAGTACCAGGTATGTATAACATACGTATAACATGTTCGTCATAACAAAAATCTACCGCACATTTATTATTGAATTTGAGCTGACCCTGATATGTTTATTTATAAATTATTATTCATATTCTACAGCTTGTCAAAAATAAATAACAATAAAAATCAACTTTTTTGATGGTGGTGGGGGGGGGGGGATGAAACGTATTTGTATATTGTCAATACAGTATTTTGTCACTTTTTTCGGACGGCATCAAACATCGTTTCCAACTGAAATCAATCTAGGAGTGTCGTAGATACGTTTTTATAAAAGAGCTCGGGCTTAGTAGGTAGACCAGTGCGCTTGATTTCACCTTGACCTATAGAAACGTTATTCGCGATACCTATTACTTATTCAAGGGTCAACACTTCAATGTATAGCCTACTTGTCTACTCCACGTCGGTCGCTTACTAAGCTACGAGTGGCACGAACCTTTCGATTTGTAACGGCGTAGTCGAGGAAGGATCCGCACCTTAGTGTCTGAGGTATAAGAGTCTTGACTACTACTTGATTATAATCGTTATTTACTCCTAGCATTAAGAAACCTTGTATCTCTTATTGGTTTCGTATATATTTTACACACAGATTTCTAACTTTCTTTTCCGTTTCATTCGTTACCGCAATGACGTTTATAGTGGCATCACGTTTCGACTTGTGTTTTATATTCTATATAGTTTTGCAGCCGGAGCCTCGAGTCTGGTCGATTTTCATCGGTTGCGACTTGGAGTACCTATAATTGCAGTAGCGCCGTTTGGGAAAAATAACTGGGGTGGCAAACTGTTCCAGAAAAATAACCTCAAGAAATAAATGAATCGTTCACACATTTTTAATTCAATAAGAGATTAATAGTGCATTAATTTAAAACTGTAAAATAACTTTCAACTTGTTTTAATTGGGAAGTAGGTACTAGTTATAGATAAATATTTAATAATAATAAGACAATATTAAAAAAAACTAATAAAACAATAAAAATCCGATTCAAATCTTCTCCTTAATTCTCGTTCTACTCACATCATCAACTCCATCATTTCCTTCATCATTTCCGCTGGCTTCCTAATTTGAATAATAATTGTAAATAAATAATATAAATATTTTGTAAATAGTAATTGCATTGCTGTAATGTTTCTGACAATGGCAAAAAAAAAAAAAAAATTAAAAGGTATTTTAACAGTGTATTAATTTAATTGTATACTTATTTTAATTGTTGAAGACTCGTCAAACTCTATTTTTACTTGAAGAAGATCCTATGTTTCTATTTTTTATTAATGAATAATGCATAATACAGCTAAATTATTTAATCGTTTTTGTCCGGTTTTACACCTCAAATATGTTTCTAAACGTTTCAATGCTATAAAGCTTCTTTCGCATGATGCCGTGTTAATAAGTAATGTAGGGAAATTAATGATTACCACCCATATTATTAATATAGATATTTTTAAAAATTAGAATCTGCTTGATGGAGATGTTTACGCACTGTTACAACTGCGACCATAAAGTCTAAAGAGAGGTTACATCATTATATTTACATACAACTTACTAATAACTGATTAGTTCTATTTTCATACATTTCGGGTACAATAATCACAATTGTTTAGGGGTAACGAAATCATATTTTTTCTTATCCATACAATAAAGGTAATAATCGAAATAAATAATAATCCGAAATAAACGCCAACTCCAAAGAAAACGCGCGTAGTAAGTACCTGCTAAAATACGACCACGTAACCACGGATAGGATAACATGAATGTTATTACGTCCACGGTAATAACCACGGATCAGTTGTAAATTGCTTTGAAAACTATAGGTTATTTTATATGGGTATCCAACGACCTAGCAGGTTGGCGCTAAGTATATAAAAAAAGAAAAGATAACTCCTTACAATAAATACATTGGCAACATAACGTGCGACAACTTGTCAGGATATAATTACAGAAAGCATCAGGTCTACACACAACCTAACAGCTGTCGTTCCGACGACTGTAGATAGAAGGAACTATCTAAAGATATATATATTTCATTCAATAATGGAAAAATTGTAATTGGTTTCGAGTATACTATGCAGGGGGATCAATTTAATTTATAAATTAGACATATTTGTATATTTTTTAGTTTGAATCAACTTATAACGTACCACGCTTCTCGATTTTTCCTCCAAAGAAAATCTATTAATCATAAATATGTTCAGGGGTTAATGAGGAGCTCGAAATAATTTTTTGTAGAGGAAAAATATTTCCAGTAACTTGCTACGTTATAAGTTAATTACTATTAACCAATAAAAAATAATTTAAAAAAAAAATTAATTCAAATAAAACATAATTTTTAATGAATTCATAATGTCAAATATCAATAATACATCTACTTCAAAAAAAAAAAAAAAATAATAAATAATAAGTAATGAAATGTTAATAAATAACCATGACGTTAAATTTCAATGAAAGCGTTATGAAAATCGTCCTCGCAAAAAAAAAGTTGAATACCAATAACATATTTTTGTTAAAAAATAATTTAAATTTAAAAATCTCCGCATGCTCCGTAAAAAAACGACAAGTATAAAAAAAAAGCTCTAAAAGTTGTGACAATATCATCGAATAGCTAAGTCGTTGAATAAAAATGTTCTGCTAATAATTTATTGAACTTCGCCTTGTGACTTACTTCAAACTTTAAAAATATTATAGCAATTCCATCCTGTATTGAGTAGATACATAGGTCTTACAGCATGGAAATAGTGTAATACTAATATGTATAGGGTTTTACAGCCCTCAAAATAAGCTCGATTATTAGCAGAACATTTTTTTCGATAATTTTAAGACTTAGCTATTAAATATTTCACAAATTTTAGAGCTGTTTTTTTATACTTGGCGTTTATTTTACACGGAATTTGCGGAGTGTTTTGGTTGGGATATAGTACCCAGTGGCGTATTTTCAAATTTTTCTGGGGGGGGGTCCTCAGTTTCTACATAATTAATATTAACTATAATACTTATAACTTGAAACCATGCTGCAGGAACATGTATCTGTTTTAGCTGTTGTAACTAATATTAAACTATATTTTATATAATATTTGGTTTACGGGAAAAAACTATGTCTGCGCGACCGCGCGTGCCTACATAAATCGGGTTCTGCAAATATGCAAGAATCTTACTTTTTTTTGGAGAGGTTCTGGGGGGGTCCAGTACCCCTGGACCCCCCCGTAAATACGCCACTGATAGTACCTACTGTATAACCATCAGTAGTGGATTTTGGGGCCTGAGCAGCACCTACCGTTCCGTGTATTAAACTTTTTTAAATTAAATGGAATAAAATATAAATAAATGTCCCTCAAAATGCTGTTACATATCTCCAACCACACCGTGAACTATTTTTTCAAACATATAAAATCTCTGACAAATATTTGCTACACTTCCAGTCTCTACTGCAACCGCTATAAGGTCATTACTCATTTACTCATTATATCTACCCTAAGAAGGTTGAAAATGATATGCACTCTACAATGACTGAGTTTAAACAGAACGGTTTAACTCTATTGAATGTTCACAAAGATTAAAATATAGACAATTAGGTATTGACTTAGTTGTCAATGAGTTTGCTAGAAAAAATAAGAAGAATGCAATAAATTACATTGTTATGTTTTAAGAAATAATGTACTTAACATTTAGTCTTTAGATACAGTTAGGTATGTTAACCATGTACTGTATTTTTTATAGTTTTAAAACTGTTTATTCATGAAAAATATCATGCACGTCTAATATATTAATGATAAAAAAATTTGCTAAAAAGTAACATTAATTTTGTATACAAATTATCATTATGTCTCATCAAAATATCCTTGATCCATCACTGCAGCATACCATCAATATGGCTAATTCAGCTAGATTGCTAGAATATTGCATCCACCCATAGATGTATAAAACAACTGGATAGCAAACTCTATATAATAGTGACTTCACAACAATACAATTTAAATTTAACCTAACCATTTACAGTTGGGGCAAAAACGATAGGAAAATAATGATATCCTTGGCATCGATATGAATATCATGGTTATTTATATCGGTTAAATACAATAATACATAGATGATTCACTTCGTTTTTGCCCAACCTGTAAATGGCGTCTGGTACATAGAGTAATACGTAATAACTAATAAGAATTATATTCTCATTACTCTGTGGTCTGGCATCAATAATATGTATCTGAGTTTGCTATTTAGTTATTACTTATTTCATATAATACATTCGTGCGCCCGTGTCATTACTCATTTACATGTTAAACGCCTCAAACGGAACATTCGAGCAGAGTTCTCACAGTAGTGTATGGAAAAAATTAACCATCATACAGTGTACGGCGCATATCATAAAACTATTTCGTTTAAACCGTATAACAGTAGGTACATTAAGGATTTATGTTTTTGTACGCATCTATTCATAGTTAAATAGTTGAATCATTTTAATTTGACATTATATTCAAATTTCAATGTGGTGGTCGGTAATTTAAAATTATTTAATATAAAAATTATTTTTTGGTTAATTTAATTCATTTTTGACGCTATAATTTTACTCCACAATTCGTATTTTAATCAGTCGAAGTATTTTATAATATAATACGTTTAAATGTGTACTAAACAGTCTATGCCCTATGGTACAGAGTTGCGGTAGGGATGGCTGACAGGGAAAAATTGGTAAGTAGATCGTGGGTGGGTTCCAATCTTGAAAAATGCTGTTATTTCATAAGTAAAAAAGTTTGCGTTGCGCCGTCGTCACTGATGCCACTGATGCACTGTGTGCACTAGCACATGCTAATAATATTGTTATTTGTGCGGAATGATATAGTACTATATTGTCGTATATTTTAACTATTTCGATATTTTTTATGCCGTCTACAATTAGTATGTTACAGGTTTTCAACTCTTACCAAATTATCCGTACACGGGCTTGTAACATTCGACGAATCATCCAGCTCACTGATATTATACATCATGTGTAAAATTCATTTATTTTTTTGGTCCTAACGTTAATAATTAACAATTATTGTTATGGAATGTAGTTCGTAAATACGATTAACCAGAACAAATCTACAAGTAGCAAATGCATACAAATCCTAAACCTAAATCCAAACTATAAAATAAAACACATTAAGTGCCCTGTAATCTGTATAATACATGTTAATATGTTATTTTTTTTATGGTAAATGATTTTTAACATTAAAAATGATTTTAAATTCGATTGATTCATTGATTACATAATAGCGGTCGCCCATAAGCCGATAACAAAAAATCAGGTGTATAAACGTCGGTTATCGCGCATTTGCTCGACTGATACAACGGCAGTAAAAGGTTATTTAGGTATTATAGTGACATCACATATGTATATAAAATATTTATGCGAACTTATATGTTTATATAATAATGTATACGCCCGCTCTGCGGTGTAACGCAACAATTGCTTTGGCGCCACCGGTATGCTTACGACCAAACTGTACGTTTCCGTAAAGATAAAATTAAATGACCTGCATGTTGAGAAATATTCATGGTTTCGACCGAATTCTGTTGTGTTTCTGTTTAAAATAACGAGTTTTTCGTGCAACCCATAAAGAAAGTATCAACAACACTATATATGTATTATGTACACGTACATATACTATACCGACTGTCGTAAAAAATCGGAAAACACGCTGCATGCACACAGGCGGGCACCGGACGACGAGGGATGGTAAAATCGCTGTAGCATAGCGCGCTCAATTGAAATTTATATGACGTTTCAGTGTTAACGTTGGACCGCGTTTCGGTAAACTATTCGGCTGTTATAACGGTAAACAAAAAACACGTCTCGAGGGCCCTTTTAACCCGGTGTAAAGAAAATCGTTATTTTTAACTTCATAAAACGATGGTAATTATTTTCAAATCTATAAAATCAGCGTCGGCTCCGCTCGCTATATTTAGGTACACGTAATCATATGCAGTGTATCGAACAAGTAATAATAAATCATACGTGCCGGCTTCGCACGGGAGTCGGTACAGTTGTTTTGTTGCTGCAGTTTAATTGTTTGCTATAATATACGTGGACAAATCATAGATCAATTTAAATATTTTAGATATACTTCATATTAAGGTAATCTCGATGAAAATATAACACGTTAACCATAATATTGCACTAGACCGTAACTCCCGTGTTTGTACGCATTTTATTGTACGCATCATAAGCATACATACCTGCAGTCCTTGTACACTCTGCACAGACGTGCAGTTGTTGTGATTTTACCTTCTTCAAGTTTTTTATATGACGAATTAGAAATGTAAGCCAAATAATATTGTATATAACACTACTGCAGTAGGATTCGTGACATTTAAGTGCTTATAAACCGTAGTCTCCCACAGTCCTCTTATAAAAGTGTTTTTATTTATTTTTTAATTACAGGAATATTAACAGTAAACAGGCTTCAACTTTTTTTTTACTTGCACAAGGACCATTTTTGGGAATCCGGGAAGCATCGGCAGAATTCTTAATCGGCAGAATGGTTTCTAATTTTTATTACTATACGAGCAGTGAGCACAATGTTCTAGTTAAAAAGTTTACATACCTACCTACACTAGTGATACTTCGTATAATATATATATTATATATATATAGAACCTGTAAACTATCTAATGCCTGGGTAAGAGTAGTTTTAGGCAATTCCTCATCGTCATCAATATCCGGTTCCTCCCCACTTAACGCGTTAAGCATTTCTTGGAACTTCAAATCGTTCAGTATTTCATCATCAGTAGGGTAGAATGTTGTTATAACATCAGAGTCCATCTCAACAAAACTTGATGCTTTAAATCTCTTCCGGCGTGGTAAACATGGGGCTTCTTCAACTGCTTTGAGAATTTTGCCTTTATCCTTTAATATAGTCGATAAGGTACTAGCAGGAATACCGAATTCACTCACGATATCTTTTTTGCGTTTCACTCCTTTTTTGACTTTGTCAAAAATTTTAATTTAACACCTACAGTGAGAGACTTTAAAGTTTAATTAACATTTTTCCATCTTGACTTCACAAAATCACAAGATACACTGAACATTTGATGTGACAGCATTATATTAAATATCGACGTATACACTTCGTAGTTCAATCGACGTGCAATTTTAACAATAATATATGTACAATAAATGTAGTAGATAAACGTAACTTATCGGAGATATAGATATATTATACTATCGTTATTTCTAATAAAAAAAAAAAATAATACACTTGCTTATTAGACCTTCGAGTTATCGAGGTATGTACGTGTTATATATTAATATGTACATATATTATTATATAAATTCGAGTTATAGCCAAAATTCGTCTGAAAATATTTCGACTTAAAGAGAAATTCAAGATAGCGAAATTTGAATTATCGAGAACATTTATCACACATATCATATATTGTATATTATATATTTATATATAAAAATCTCGTATATATACATATATATATATATATATATATATATATAATATATATTTATTATATATTGTAAGACCGGGGCCAAGGCATTCCTTCGAATTATCGAAAATTCGACTTATAGAATTTCAAGTTATCGAGGTTCCACTGTATATACAGGGTGTCCCAGGTATATTTGACTAATGCAATAACTTTTTTTCTATTAAATATTTTTAAGTTTTTTTTTTTTGTAATGATTTGTAGAGCCCTGCGCTATAATTTGTATATCTTATACTTTATTTTATTTTTTTACAACAAAAATAAATAATTTAAATTTTGTATTTAATATTTTTCTAATAATCCAAAATAGCTATTTCATAAATAAGTATTTAAAAACCATTTTGGTGTTTATAAATTTTAATTTGGTTAAGTCGTTAATTTTTAAACAATTTTCAAAGTGTTTTAAAATTCAAATTTATTTCTTAAAAATATTAAATACAAAATTTAAATTATTTATTTTTGTTGTAAAAAAATTAAATAAAGTATAAGATATACAAATTATAGCGCAGTGCTCTACAAATCATTACAAAAAAAAAAAACTTAAAAATATTGAATAGAAAAAAAGTTATTGCATCAGTCAAATAGACCTGGGACACTCTGTATATTAAAAATACAGAAATAAGTGGTTCACTTTTTTTTATACTTCAGTAGATTTTTTTTTAATTACAAACAATTGTAATTTCATATTTTGTGAATAAATAAGACTGCGAGTACTCTAGTATTTATTTATTTATTATTATGAAAATTTTTTAATGAAATATAGGTAGAACAAAGATATTACAGCAGGCAGTATCATTTATATGACTATATACCAGGGGTGGCCAGCGATAAGAGAGTCGTGAGCCGCACAATATAAAGAAAAATATTTTAGAGCCCAGAGTTGATTTTAATGGGTAGATTTAAAGGCTTAAAATTACTTAAGTAGTCATTTAGATTTTTAGAAAATCCTTTTGTAGTTGATGTTGTTGAAAATGGATGCCCAATATTAAAATCTATTTTAACGGATACAGCAGTTTTGAATATTATCAATTTATCATATATGTATACGCGACAATATCTCCATTAATCCAACTTTTAAATATTATTTTCACTTTAGGATGCTTAAAAGTATTTACTTTTTTTTCAACGCAACATTTGAGTATATTTACATAGAAAATTATAGCATTTTAGTTTTGTAACAACACATACATTATACGTTTAACATTTTTATTTTACATAGAAACAGTAAACGGTTTTCGTATAATTATAATAGGCTTTATAAATTAAGAATTAAAAAAAAACGTTAACGTTTATAAGTTTAATACTTATTTTATTATATCAAAAACACTACATTTTTTAAAAAAGCTTGCTATATACTTAAAATGTTTTACTTCTTGCGGTAGGACGCAAGCTTCATGAGTCTATGACGAGAGCCTCAGTTAGGCCACCCTTGCTATGTACCTATATCAGTATAAATTAGAGTTTATATAATAATATGTGACAGTATCAGATGATGTGTCTATAAAGATAGTTAAATATTATTGTTTGATTTTAAACATTTTATTTAAAAAAAGGTACATACAGATTTAAAATAAATTGCAATTATCTAATTTATGTAAACCTTTAGTACTTCACTGTGATTTATTCACCAAATACAAATTACTTTTTAGCAACTACAATAAATCTTTGTTTTATACGATAAATGATCAAATTTAAACGTAATAATATGAAATGTTGAGTACATTGAAATCGAGCATGTAAGATCGTTAACGTGTAAGGTGCCTATATAGTGTACATAGTGTATGTTAATCTTGTTTTTTTAAGAATGATTTGCGTGGCAATTTTGGACCCGTCCGCGACATAGTACATTCTATACACAGTGGCGTGTATCTAAATTATTGCGACACGACGATCGCGGTTGAGAGTTTATTATTATTTTTTATTTCGAGAACTATAATATAATATGCATATTATTATTTAATACACGACGACGACGGACGCTGTGCAGTGCAGTGCGAGTTGTGTCCGCGGTGTTAATTCTGGCTTTCGGCAAAAGGTGAAATGGACGAATGGACATTTCGTCACCTCGCGGGGCCACGGCGACGACGGCGACTAATAAAATGCGTACAATATGTGTAAAAATAAAATAAATAAATGATATGAAAAAAAAAAAAAATAAAAAACGAGAAAAACGAGTGAAAAAAAAGCCAAAAAAACACCGGAACCTGTCACCGCTAGCGCGCGAATCTGGGGTAATGTGACATCGGTTACGGCCGCGGAGATCAATTTTATCGTGTGAAAGGATTACAACACGCCCACTTGCCACCCCACCCTTCCCCCCTAACCGCTCCTCCCCTCCGCGGACGATCACTGATTCACCGTTCACGATAAATTGCCCCTCCGCCGCCGGCGCGCTGAAGACCGGCAGCCGTCTCGACGCATCGCCGTCTCCCCCGTCGCGCGCCCCCGCCCTAGCGCTCGCGCCGCGGCGGCAAGGGAGGGGAACAGCACACGCTGCACAACGCAACGTGCGCCGCGTACACGCCGTGTGCTGCACTCAGACGGTCCCCCTGGAAACGGAGCGCGCGTCCACGGCGGCGGCGGCAACATCACGGCAGTCCGGACTAGCAATGCCGGTGGTTTGACGTCCGCGCCGCGCACTTTTCACCCGCTCTCCGCGCGTACTATGCTCTTCTATTCTTCCTCCTTCACGTCTTTTCGCCCGTCTTTTGTCCCGCCGACCACGACGACGGCCCGCTCGCGGTCCGACGACGACACATCCGCGCGACGACCACACTCGCCCCGTCGGACGACTTAACCCTTCCTTTCCCCACCCCCTCAACACACACGCAACACCCCGTCCTGTGTCCGAAGCAACTGCATCGTACACTACACGCCACCGTTTCTCCTCGATCCACCACCGATCCCTTCGAAAGTGCGCTTCTCGTTTTTGTTTATTTTTTCGTCCGTCACATTTACTATTTCACTCTCTGTCTATCATCTAACTCCCACTTAATCTTTCACTATCTCTCTAACTCTCTCTCTCTCTCTCTGTACATATACGTAATAATAATAATATAATCAAATATATAAATATATATGTATATATATTCATATGTAGTATGTATTTAAAATAAATTATAACATACCGTTGTACGCACAATATACATGTACAAAATCATACACACTTACGTCCAGAATACTTACGGTCTATACGGGTTTTTATTTTTTTGTACGAATTTTATTTACACGTCGTTTTAA
The DNA here is from genome assembly GCA_949715065.1 of Periphyllus acericola. Classification (NCBI taxonomy): domain Eukaryota; kingdom Metazoa; phylum Arthropoda; class Insecta; order Hemiptera; family Aphididae; genus Periphyllus; species Periphyllus acericola. The sequence continues at coordinate 12,524,868 of OX454270.1, read as the reverse complement.
TATCTGAATCTTGTGAAAAAATTTAAATACCCCAGTGCGGCGCGTGTTTTTCGAACGGTAGCCATTGGAAATTGATGGGACCAGCTATCGCGGATGCAAGTCGTACAACTACCGTTTCAATGAGAAATGGAATCGCTAACAGAGGACCAAAACAGACCGGCGGAACTTTTGTCGCCATCGAGAGGAAGGAGGAAACAAGCAAAGCCACAGCGGAAAAATGGTGAGTGTTTTTGTGTGGTTGTTATTCTGTATGTATGTATGGCGTGGTACAGTTGGTTTATGAAGATTTTGCGTCTTATAATAAGTAGACCCTAGAGTCGCACGTTATCCGATGCTGTCCGTCGATCTTTTTTAGTTTCGTCGATAAGCTCGCGAAGTGGTTATTCTCTATGCGTATATAGATAGATCATTTGATCGGCCGAAGATTTTTGGGGCCATTGTGTTTTTTAACCCTCTTTGACGCCGCGAGGGCGGTCACACGGTCGCCGCTGGCACGTGCTACTATACCGGGCAACATGGCTGCCGCCGCCGCCACCCACGTGTGACGTCACCCTCTTACCCCTAAGGGTTCACCTGTTTTTTTTTTGTTCACCCTACTAGATTGTATATAACAAATGGCATTTGCGATTTTAAGGGCGTTAAATACATTTAGGATTCGTTACGACAATGAGTGTTGCTGATTCATAACGGTCTATTTTTTTAACGATGAAATTGGATCAGCTTTTTTTTCATCCCCTATGATATTTTTTAGTTTTCTTTTGTTTGGGTTGTCATAAAAATTTAAAAAGAAACTGGTCATCAAACTTGGTTTTCTTATAAACAGACAACAGTATAATGTTTACCTGCATATTTTTGTACACAATAATAATAACGATAAGTATTATATTACCTACAGTATACATACTAAATAGATTAAATACGTAAATATCAAATCGGAAATAAAGTATAATTTACATCTTTTACATAATTTAAGAATGTTGTCTTTTTTTAATTTGAATAATGTAGACATTTTTTAAATTAAAAATTATGAAAAATTAGTCTTAGCTACTTTTATTTAAACAATTTTTTTTTGAAAAATTAAGTTAAGAGCCAACGTCCTTTCATATTATTTAAAAATATTTATAACTTAAGTTATATATATTATACATATATATTAAACATGTTTTGAAGTAGGTAGATATATTACGTAGATATATAGGTAGTACATATAATGTATTATTGTACTCAAACTTTTATTTTAAACGGTGCATTTGTTATTGGTTTATTTGCAATTAATTATTAAACTCATAATATGTACATACAACAAAAACAAGAACCAGTGAAATCAAATAATGTATTTCATAATATTTTTAAATATTTTACATCTGCAGTATATTTCATTTCAGTTTAATAAATACACGTTTATTTATTTTAACTAAAAATCTATTGGGTTGATCTGAGAGTAAAAGTGCTAAACACATATTAATGTATCTTTTTTATTTGTATAGTGTTTACATTTACGTTTAACTTTTGTTAAGTTTAGATTAGTTTAAACGTTTATTTAGTGTTTAGGTACCTAGTATTTTTTTTAGAAAATGCAATAAACATTTATAGTTTAATGTCGGTTGCGTACCTTATAGTTTTATATATTTAGTTTAAATGTTATACCATTTTATCATTATTTGAAAATTGAATTATGCAAACGTCATATTTTAAAAATCTTAATGTGAATATAAATATAACAAACCGTTATTTTGTTTAAAAACATATATAATATAATAATGCATTGCATATGTTTTTGATATCAATAAGTTATAACTGCATCATAAGCTACATATACTTAAATTAAACTATACTATTCTCAATAAGATGCAGTATATGTAGGTAGCAGAAAAACTAAAGTCACTTGGGACGGTATGACTCATGATAAGTTTCTTTCTGTTATATACGATAATTATATTAGACGTATGATACATCACACTAAAATCTTATATTATAAATGTATAATTTTACTAAGATATTAATAATTTTTAATGGATTTTTAACTTATTCCTGTAGCTTAAAACGTTGCCAGAACTTAATTAGATATATTGTTAGTGCATTCTTTTGGAAAACGTATTTATTCGTTTTCTGTCAGCTTCGATTTCAATTTTTTTTTTTTATAATTTATAATTAAATGCTAAAAGTTGGTAACAGATCGACGAATTCATTTAGTCCCACGAATTACATTTACTTTTTAAAATGTACATTTAATCAAAGTTAATTAAGTATCAAATTGTATGTAAAAGAAAAATTACTATGGCGGTTATTCTCATATTATATACGATTACCAATGGGGAAAAACTCACGTCATACTAGACAAAAGTTTTCATTCGTTCCATAGTCCCGATTTTTTTTTCTGCCAGATCAGGCAAAAGCGACGCGTCATAATACAAATTACGTTTCGATGTAAATTTGTCCAGCATCAGCTAGGAGGGGGCAGCGTTTAATTTAGCTTGTGCGTCCGTGATGATCAACCGTGCGAAATTAATCATCCGGGGAACGTCAACCTTCCCCGTCGTCCGTCTGTGCGGGGTCCACAGATTTTTGCCACGCGCCCTCCGCACCAGGTGAAACGAAAATACTTGTTTTATTTTTTTCGCTGTACCATTGTAAACCTTACAATAACACAAACCCCGACTGTTTACTCCCCCTCCCGTAGTTCGCAAAGTGAGTGTGGGGAAGGGAGTCGGAGAGAAATAGAATTTGTATCAAGGGTCATTTTTAAAGCGGTGGATTATCGACAGCTCCGGGGCGAATCCGTTTTTAAATATTGTCCGGGGGGAAATAACGAATAAAAGAAAGCGAAAAGGGTCGGCGGTCATATACGCGTGCAACCGGCGTTTGCAGGCTATAATAGCTGGCGCACGCGCGCAGTTTTTTATTTTATTATTATTATTACTATTATTATTTTCATTATGAACCGGTAGCGATAAACCTGAACGGCCTTTGGGCCAGGTGAGATCCGAGTTCCAACGGTCGTCGTCGGCGTGTGTGTGTGTGTGTGTGTGTGTGCTTAACAAAAACAATGAATAGTGTACGGGAAAGAGCACCTATATAATATACGGTCAATTAAATCGTTACTGAACATCATCACTCATCTCAGTTATATATACATATTCGTATCTTTATACAGTATACGTGCTCATATTTAAATGTAATGTACGTGTAATAGGTATATACTGGTTACGTGAGGTGGATAATTCTATAAATAATCATAATTATAATAAATACTATTATTTTTGTAACTGTACATAAGTTAGTAAGTGGCGTTGGCGGCATTGGTGTACCACCGTTTTGTCTGTGTATACAATTTTGTGTTGTTGATCCATTTATAAATATTTCATAATATCGGTACAATAATTTATGTGCTGTAGTTTTTTTTTTTTTTTTATAATTCGATTCATTTGTTTGGACCACTAACATCGTAAAACAATGAGACACGTACATAATGTCGAACGATAGGAAATTATTAGGCAATGGATGTCTATATACTGGTCTGTATACCCAGTTCGTCGGCAACCAATTCACCCGACACACAGTTTGCCGACAGAACAAAAATGTTATTTTAAATATTCCCAACTCACCGATCATTTATATTTTTTTATATTAAGTTATTTCTCTTTAGAATATACCAAGATGTAGATGGTTGATAAAATTTATCCTATGATTATCACATTGATTGTAGACGGAATTTTTGACGTAAACGTTTAAAATTGATTCCGAAAAAAATCTTGCTTGTAGACTGTAATAGGTAATTATTATATTCGTAGAATTCAAACGTTAATACGCTCTTATTGAATATGCGTATCGCTTCAGTGAAATATATCCTTCGTTTGGACTAAATATTAACTTATTTTACTTGATATGAATGTTTTTATTCTTTTTACTTTTTTTTCTACTTGGTTCTTACTAGTTTTTGATTTAATTATCTAAAAATGGGTATCGTCAAACGGGGTGTAGGCCAACTGGGTGTCAGCGAAATGTGTTTAATTTTAACTGTTAAAATACGAAATAGATTTTAACTTTAAAATATACATTCAAATTTGTATTTTGTATAAGTTTTTGTTTTACAATTAAAGTTAAATTTAAAAAATTTAATTAAACTATATAAAAGTGGGCAACTCAATTCAGTTTAGCTTTACCCTGATAAATTTGAATATAAATATTAGGCCAGAGTTGTAAATTAAGTAAGTTTCTATGTAAACTCATTCCTTGTATTGTTTGTAAAAAGGGGTTCGTTTCTGTTCGTCTTACCCTTTTAGTTCTATCCCTTGGCATAATATACAAGCACGTATTATGTTTACCAAATATTTACATATATACTGAGAAATCAAAAATTAAAAATGCGTTCTTCGCAATCAATTATTATGTACATTAACATTTATTGCTTTTATCAATCATAGACAATATATTATTTATATTGTTGCTAACAAATACAAATTTGTATTTATTGATCTGGTAAAATTATTTTGGTACAAAAATAATAATTTGTATACATGAGTCAAATGTTACGTTTGTGAGATTTTGTTCATTTTATTGGTAACAATGTTTTGGATACACTTACCAATATATATAATTTTCATTTGATAGTTTAGAATATGAAATTAATTACCCCGGTTATGTTGATAGTGTATATTTATATTTATTAATGAATTTAAATGTTAACAAATCTGAAAAATTAACTGTGTTTTAAAGTTTAAAATAATATGTTGATTTTTATTACGATCTTTAACTTTTTACAGGATTAAAGTTCTTCTTTTAGATCTCTATGATTGTCATAGGCGATAAGAAAAAAATATACTATCTACCTATTCGTTTGTTGAGCATAATAATCCATTATGTATTCCTTTGTACGCAATGCCGTGTTGATTAAAGAAAGAATTTGTTATATATGTGTATATATTCATATTATACTTATGTACAAGTGTCGTATATTTTACCAGGGTTTTCGAAAACTTAAATGTGTACTAAAATAAAATACACTTCAGGCGCTGTGCTATCGCCGCGGCGCGTATATACTCATTGGTGTTTCGTGGTGGAGAATGGAGACGTGCGTGACGTCATACACACTTGAGTGCCTTGATTGATTTAGTGCATCCGGCCAGTTTCTTTTCGTGTACACGTTTTTATGCCAGGTGGGTCTAAAATATTATTATTTTTCATTATAACTGCCCCCCTTGCATTCCCCCTTCCAATCAACAGCCTTACGCGCTCGCACACTCACACACACATATGCATAGTACTAAATACAGCATATTATACGGGGTCTCGGTCACAATGCGGGGGGACCGGTTGAAACAACAAGTTTTTTTTTTATTTAAAATGTTTTCCAAGCCGCACGAACGAGAGGCGTTTATTTCGTCGGCCGGTAAACGAAGCAGAGGGGGCATTCCGTGCAGACGCGAGCGCACACGCGCTACGGTTTCGTCTTCATTACGCCTTTCGGCCCATTCGGACATTTAGATGATTTTTTATTTTATTTTTAATTTGACGACTGCAGCGCGCACACGTGCGAGTCTCGAATACGTGAGCGATGACGACGATCTGAAAACACGTACACACACGCACATATGGGCGCATACCGGCGTCGGCGAGTGCGGGGTTAAACTGTCAATAGGCGGCGGCAAATAATATGTATAAGTGGCTGCCGCGGATACGTGGTCGTGGGAACGCGGAGAGACGAAACACGCGACGCAATGTAATATTTCACCTGAAGTACTACCGAATACACTCTGTATATATATGTGGCCGCGACACATACGCGTGCAGTCTCGTATTATACGCACGCACACGCACACGCGTTTCTGTGTACGTGTACACGCACGACGCACACACACACCGGTGTCAAACGCAGAGTTCGGAGCGTGGCGACATCGATGATGCGGCGGCGTGCGCGCGGTGTATACTATACGAAAATAATAAATGGTCTTGTTTTGCGCGTGTCGATTTATACTGGAAACGTTACCGTGTTATGTAGGTGCGGCCTGCCTAAGGGGTCGGGCAAGATTAAGTACTGTAGGTAGTTCCCTCCCCTCCCCCCATTTCCATGGGTTTTGGAAGTTATGATGTAAAATATATAGTAACCGTTTAAATAGGTGGAGTACCTATATGATATGTTGTGTAAAATCATACCTATACTCGTATGGATGTATATTTTTTTCACGTAGAAAACGCCACCGTTTTTCTTCGATTTAAAATATCAATCGCATTTATTACACTTTTACAGTAGCATATACATTTGACGTGGTTGCGCTGACCGACACGAGACTCGATGGCATGCGATGCGTGCACGTAAAAAGATTGTGGGCAATTAAATAAATAATAATTTTTATGATGAAATTGTTGTTCGTTTTGGAGGAGACGAGACTTTTCCATTTTCTCTCTCGACGAGACTTCACTTTATTTTACACACTGTATTTTGAAACGTTTAAACTATTATAATAAGTTTAACTTTTTTTTCAATGCATCGTTTGACTTTTGTTTTTATGCGATATTATATTCGTCAATTAATAATGGATTTCAAAAACTGTCATTTAAACCAAATGTCAAGTTTAAGTTATTAAATTCTTATTTTCCTCGTAAGAAGAAAAACGCAAGTATGAAGTACGTGTATTATGCACCCAGTTCTTATATATTATTTAAAGACATTGTTAGAGCTTGCCCTCCCCCAGAAAAATGTCTGCATGCGCGCATTTGGTTACCAAGGTATATACGTGTATAAATGTATTATTGTCTTACACGTGTGCGGGTGTATGCGGTAGTGTAAGAACTAAGTGTGTGTGTGTGTGTGTGTGTGTGTATACGTGTGAATTACTTATATGCATATACACTCGCAACGTGTTGACGGTTGCGGTCGGTCGGCTGCCTCGTCGACGAGGTACAAACTAACCGACGACGGCCCGGCGGAGTTGCCGGCTCACGCGCGAGATGTCGGCTATTGCGGGGTTATTACGGTGGAGCGGTGTCGCATGGGAGAGTTCACGGTCCCTCGAGATAGCCTCACCTGATTCTCTTATAATAATATCGTTATATGCATTGTACGCGCTTTACTGTGTTTGCATACCTCTTTCCCTTTATACACTTTTAATAATGTACATACTATTTTATGTACTGCAGTCTTTTTTTTTTCTCTTCATTTCCCAGTTAAAACGGTAACGTAACTATACATGTATACCATTTGCACGAAGCAATTTTTTAACCAAAAAATGTGTTTTACATGCGAACGAGGTATTTCGCTCAGAGCTACGTGCAGGCGCTAATTATACGTAGCACTTATGCGGCGAGATCAAACCATTATTATGTAATACGAGTATACCTATTCAAACGTTTTTCATTTTTTTTCATCATTCACAACACCGAATCAATATTTTTGGAAATTTAGACATTTATCATCCGCCGTAACATCTAAGGTGCAACATCTCAGGACTTACAAATATACCAAAAGTATCTATAAACCGTACCATATTCGATTCTTATTAAACGTGCAACTGTCCATGAGGCCATGACAAAAACCAAAGTGATCGCACCTATCTCCAGTTAAAAATGCGAGCCATCAAAATAAACGTTGTTTCTTCGGCCGTCCAGGCCGCGTGTGACATTAAACATGTTGATCTTATCGATATCAGGCGCACCTAGAGTACATGTAATATGATTTTTCGACGAACAATCTTGCGGAAGGTTCTTCGTGTAAGTAGGATAAAAAGTTCATGCGCAGAGAAGACAATATACTGGGTGGTCAAGAAAAGGCGGATACATTTAAAAACTCTGTCAAATTGTTAAATTTGGTCATATTGGGTTGAAAGTAAAAAGAATGTGTAGAGGAACATGGTAATTTTTATTTACAAAATGAAAAAAATCAAAAATGTTTAAGTGTGAAAAATTATTTCATTTAAATGAAAGAAAAAAAAATTAAAAAAAAAAAATCAAGACGATCCCTGAAGTTGCCCATCACTTTCTTCACCATATCGTCCGGAATTTCGACAATTTCACGTCTAATTGACTCCTTCAACTCCTGAATGTTTCTTGGTTTGTCCACATACACTTTTAACTTTACGTAGCCCCAAAGGAAAAAGTCACAGGGAGTGATATCGGGGGAGCGCGGAGGCCAGGGAACGTGACAATGTCGGGAAATAACGCGCCCGGGGAATATTTTTTGCAAAAAAGCAATGGAAATTCTCGCGGTGTGAGCCGTGGCTACTAAAATTACATTCCCGAGTTACAAGATAATAGTGCCAGCAACCTTGGGAGACCATGCTCTTCCCAGTTATACCAATTTCAAAAACATCCGTTTTCCACTGACCACCCTGTATAATGGTGCCCTCACCTACCTAACACACACTCACCCAGGAATGTCTATGATTAATAAATAGTAAACTTATTGTACGCGTTTGTGCGCAATATTTCTTGATTCGTGTTTGTGTGTGAACACCGTGAATTATCCGCCTTATCGACGCCGGGGTCGCGGCGAGAGTTTATCTGCGCGCACCAATAAAATATAATAAGTTCACCCGTGTTAATTGACTGCGTGGCGTATAATAATATGGTTGACGATTTATGTTTTCGACAATATTAACCAATCGCTCACCTTATTATAATATGTAATGTATTAGACATTTGTCACACACACACACACACACACACACACACTCACGTATATTATATATTTCTCCGTCAGGTCACCGATAACCTCGGATGAGACGTGACGATGCGACTACGATGATAGCGCGACAGCCAGGTCAGTCGCATCACATGTTACAATATAAAACACACACACACTGTTGTAAGTCGTAACATTATTATTATTTCACATATATATATATGTATATATATACATTATACATGTACATATACGGACTTAAATGTCGTAAATGTCTCGTAAATCGCTGCGATTTGATACGGCGCGGCGATATCTCAGTAAGGACACACACACACGCACCAGGGATCTCTTTATACGTAACAAACAACTATAGGAATTATTATTATAATATTATTCATGAATATTATAAAGAGTGTGATGTTGGTTTCGAAAAACATATAATTGGTCATCTATTTGTCTTTTCACTATCGCGTCTACCGCACGCACACCCTACCTGTGCTCCTATATAGAAATATATATATATACTATATACATATATACACCACCGTCCTCGATACATATTATGTATTATAATAATAATATGTTCAATTGATTATTGCTGTAATTATTATTGTTACTGATTATAACAGCTCGTTCGTATCAATGCGTTTGGAAATACGTGTTATTTTCCAATACGAACTATTACGCCGAACCGAGCGTTATAAAAACATTGTTCGATTTGTTTCGCACAAAAAAAAAAAAATAATAATAATAAATATTTATCCAAACTCGCCCCAGGCAATAAAACAAAGCCATTTTAATGTTGTATGAATATAACCACGCTTGTTTCGCGTCGACTTAATTTTGGTAACCCGTCTAGTATATAAACTTGTAAGATATATTTGTATGATTCAAGTCGAAAAGTACTCCCTTAAACGTTGTAAAAACTTTCGAGATTATTAAGTATTGACAAACATTTCAAAGTGTTGATGATGGTTTTATTTCTAATAATAATAACGTCAAAAAGTGCATACGTCAAACGTTCCGATATGGATACGGTTAAATTCAAAACATCTTCCGGTGAACGTAATACTATTATTATTATTATTATATCGTAACATTAAGTCGAGTGTGTATATGCGCTAAGGAATCTACCGGAGAATATTATATTTAGGCACGGTTGCTATAAGTTATTGCGTTTGTTGTACACGTTGGAAATGTGTAACGCACGCGGATCATTATAACATGCGTTGTTTTCTAATTAAATTCTTAAAATAATAATAGACGTGCGTGAAACCATACGTCTTGTCCGTGTTTTATTGGATGTATCGTTTCCGGGCCCCGGAGATTTTCCCGTTTTGTGCGTGTAACATACACGGTCTTGGACGCGGGCCAATGACACCTTTAAATCACCGGGTTTTATTTTTATATTTTATTCCGCCGTTAAATTAGACCAAAATCGATTCGACGTCGGCGGGGCCCTTATTAACCGGCGCACCCGGACCGGCGGAGGCACGGCGGCAGCAGCGTGTGGTACGCGTGTATATATATTCACACACACGTATATAATAATATGTTCGGTTTGCTTATTTAAAAATAGCGGACATTCCAGGCGGTCCGTGTCGAATTTGGCTTGGAACAATACGATTTTCAAACGACAGCCGCGTGTGCGCGCGTCTTGTGATGTACAACTTCCCCTTGTACTTTCCTCCCCTACCAGTTCCATACACCCCATCACCAAATCTAGATCCTACGGCGAAAATGACAATGACGGTTCCGGACGGTTTGTGCCGCCAGTGGTCTACTACGAGTATCGGGCGTCTATATATTATTATGACGGATTTTGCGATCATAACGCGATAAATTTATGATTTTCCGTTTGTTTTATGTTGGCCGAGCGTTTTGAGCCAAGAGAGAGATACAGATCATTAATAATCAAAAAGAGTTGGCGGTGAATTTTTTTTTAAATCCCACGTGTAACACGTTCGAATTTCATCTCTCAATATTATAAGCTTATGCGAGCTGCATAAATCCAAACGACGAGGATATGATATACTGATATGGCATTTTTATCATATTATAATCATTAATTTAAAATTATATACTATCATATTATTGTCGACTCTATATTATATTATATTGCCCTGAGAAACTACATGTTACACATTGTATGTGGTTATAAAACACATTATAACAAAGAATCTTATATCTTTAAGCCACAATGATATCAACGCGGAGCATAATGAAACTAATGCGGTCAGTTGTGGTAGTTTTTCTTCTATAATCTCAATTCTCGATGAGGCCCACTTTAGGACTTCAATTGACTTGTTTTTAACTTTATTGCAGTCAATAATAATAATTAATGTGGCATTCGTAACAATAATAATATGCGCCGTTTGAAAAACGAGGTGCAGTAATCAGATTGATAATGAATTAATGACATATACACGACGACTTACGTTATCTTGACCCGTTAATTCAGAATGGAATATTACGAATAGGAAATAAGTCCTACATATTATGTTTTTAATATGTTTTTGATATCCTCGTAGAGCCAAAAGTTGTATATGTATATGTATAATTATAATCGATTGTAATATAACTAATAAGTATATAATCCATCGCAGTAAATAAAACGTAATTATATATTTTTTTTCGGTAATAAATCGAATATCTTATATAATGATATTATATTATTATAGTATGTATTGTACCATGTTAACCCATAAAATGTAATATATGACAATACGGACTGTACAATATGTGCACCTAAAAATTCATTACATTCTATACATAATATGTGTTTTTGCATGGAATTTGTACAGCCTTCTCAGTACTATTGTTACACGGTATAACGCATGACGTTGCGTAACCAAACAATTCTCATTTAGGTTCGATTAATATTATTAGTTTGTTACGACGACAGTGTGTGGGGCCCACGTGTTTTTTTTTTGTAGCGGTTATAATCGTGGAACAGATTCATAATACAGACACGGGAAATTCGCAGAAAACATTCGCGTTCGTAATAAGGCGCTCAAACAATCGTTTTTTTTCGTCAAGTATCAATGACGACACCGCTTGGATTACAGATTTACATCTCGACAAGATTAAAAATCCGGAACCCCTAAATCTTTTAGAAAAAATATAAACATAAAAATACAGATATGAGGTATCTCGATTGAGTTTGTAATAATTGATTAATCTGATTAGCACAAAAAACAATATCATTCCAGAAATTAACTATCTATATTGTACACATTTGATTATTAATTATTACACGTTATTTGTTGGGAATATAAGAGAAAAATGTAATATGATGTGGTCTTTGTGCAAAGACTGGAGTCTGTTCACCGTTCACGTAATATACGCAGTAATGCAGTATCACATAATATATTATATACCTGTAGGTTAATAGGTGATGCACAATTAAAATTAACAGTCCATAGGTTGTAGTTGGTTAACTGAAAGCAAATACGAATCGCCTAATTAAAAATTATATAAAATACCTTTGTACATAACACAGTATGTGTTGTAGGTGTGAAGATGTGTTTTTATACGATCCTATACGTTTTATTTAGATATTTGTTTTTAAATGACTAATTAATGCTATGATATCCGTAGATAAATACATACGCGTTATCGATCGATAATATTTTTTAACAAGACTTAATAGTTGACGGCAGAGTGAGTTTGTTCAATGTTTCAAATTTGTTTGTATTTTCAAACATTGGAGTTTAAAATAGTCCAGATTTATACATAAATACAAGAACATTACCAACTCGAGAAAAAGTAAAAATAAAAATAATATATATTACTAAAATCTGTGACTACTGAAGTGTATTGGTCAATAGAAAATAGTTTCATGTACTGTAATATATTTTCGTATACGTTTATGCGCGCAATACTTTTATATTTTGGAATAGTATATAGCATGATCGTAATTTTTTTTAAATTTAAGAAGAATTCGGAATGCGTTTTATATTTTTATGGGTATATGAATATTTTATTATATTTATATTTATAAAGTCGTAAATTTTGTTTTAAGAAAAAAAATCTTCAAGTACTAACGTTATCTGTTGGTGAAAAATTAAAAATGTACGTAACGAAATTTTGGCATAGAAATCTGCTTTTGAATGAAAGAACCATAAAGAGCGAGTAAATTAGACAAGTATAAAACATGTACGTATACATAGGTTAGTTACAAGACTGTAATATAATGCAACCTTTTGATTTCATAATTTCATTATTATTTTCTTGCTTTATTCATAATATCGCCGACGTATTTTACCGAAAAGACTTTATAATTTATTTTTTCTAAAGCCTAACCTTATAAAAGAGTCGATTATGGGCAGTAAACTGCATATTATTACGAACGTTTCGCTTTCGCAATCCTATATACGAATGACTACCTATTATGTTATTATCATTGTCTTTGTTAAATTTCTGACCGGGATAGTCACGTAAAAATTTATTTTTTTATTTCATTTACATTATCTAAACAAATTGTGTATAATAAGCATGTATGGTAATGACTAATATTATATAATAAATAATAGCGATGAGGTCTTGATTTGAAGATACCTTCCGTGATTGCTGTATGGCTAAAGTTTTTATTTTGTGTACGTCTCGCGATAAATTGAAAGAGAATTTCGGTACAAGGAGTTGGAGTATATCATGCATTCGTTTCATCGTTTGTAGTTTCTGTTGGTGGTACTATATTGCCCACCCGTGTGCGTCCCACTGTATCGGATAGTACGAGGAATATTTGAATTTAAAATATTCATGTTTTCGGACGACACGCAGTGCAAATAATATGACGGAACTGCAATTATTCTGATTCTATCTCGAATGTCCGTGGTATCATATATCATGTGTATCAATATCATGCATGGTGCACTAATTGACATATATTCCCAATGGTTTTCATGAACGAGAAGGCTAGTACTCGCCTCCCAACCAACAATCGATGAAATCGCGCACAACCGCACAAGTCGTCTATAATTCTATATTATTGTACTCTAGAAGTCTAGAATATGTTTGAGATATCGTTTTGAAATAATTTTGAACCGACTAAGGAGTACCGCGCGCAGTTTCGGGTTCGAGCGACGGACAGTTGAATGTAATGCGAATCGTGTATTATTTTTAAAATAATTACAATATTGAAGAGGATAGTTTTCACCCGGTCCGTTAATGTAGCTACCCCTCGCCGTCTTGACCCGCGTGACACGCGACTATACACTGCACGGGGATTTTAATAAGCCGAACATGTTTACAGCGATAGCGAGTTTGGCGCGTATACCTATTAATAGTTATTGGAATCGCGTTCGAAGAAAACGTCTAGTGCACGTGCCGCAAAGAATGCGCACATTTCGACTTATAACGGCCATACAGTGGCCTACAGTGGAATGTGCGAAAATCGAGAAAAAAAAATAAAAAAAAAAAACCTCACGACGACGTACTCGAAATCGCGCGCCTCGTACACATACCTACCTACCTGCCCGCGCGCAGTGCGACCGCAGCAATATTCGCGGCGGTCATCGCCTATAGAGCGCGGCGAGTGAGCGCACTGTGCTGGCGAAGAGGTTTACCGCGGGACGTACCTAATTAAACACAGATTATACACTCGTACATATTAATATATTACGCAATCTACTTGCCGCGAAACGGGGCACAACCGCGAACCGGTCACCGCCGTCCGCCACCTCTATCGCTCTGTATAGTGTATAGGAGTAATAATATAATGGTACCTACCGCGCGGTAGTAGTATAACAGTGGTGGTGCGCGTATAGTCTTTATCGTATCTTAATGGAAATACGGAAAGTTTCGGCAATAATTTGCGAAAGTTGTTTTTAACATTATTATTTTACGTCAAAACTTTCGGTCCAAACTTTCCGGCCTCTCGCCGATATGCGGAATACACAGGGAGAGAGAGAGAGAGAGAGTATCCGTGGAGACTGCCGTCGGTTTTTATACATAATCCTGTGTAATAATTTTAACGAAACGGCGCGTAAAATATTTAACAACACGCGTTTCGACATTGTTCAAGATGGATGGACGTCCGTGGCCGACGTATGGTCGAAAGCGAGAAGTATGTTAGAGGATGACGCTGTTTATTGAGAACTGCTATTAACTGCACCCACCCTCGACCGAATCCCCTTAAAGATTCGATGATATGGTTCTTGTGGAGAGGGCAGCTATAAGTATACGTGTGCGTGCGTATGGGTGCGTGTACATGCGTTTATAAAAATCATATGTATTAATATGTAACACTCAAGACTTTTTCGATCCGGAGAAATTGTTTAGGATAAAACAAAATTAATAAATTAAAAATAATTATCACAACTATAAAATAACATTATGTGACTAATGTGACTTATCTGCGTTTGTGTATGTGTGTGTCGCTGCAGTTCTTGTGAGCACAAAAACGTTCTGTGTCGGTATGTTATGTTCAATATTATGCTTCGAGCGTTCGTGATTAGTCGACGATTCTGTACCTCGAACAGGTGTTTTTGTTTACACATCGTATTATTATTATTATTATTATTACAACTACATAATATGTATGTATGTATGTATATTTTTTTACCAACTTATATTCTACAGTAATATAACGACCACAAAAATGTGCATATTATATTTTATTATAAAACTCGTTATGTGCGTACGATCCACGTGTAGTTAGGCGTTTAGAGAGGGCAAAAATGTTATCTCATGATTGACCTATTTTCCGCGTTTATTTACTAGATTATAATTAAAGGTAAAAAAATTCACTGTATCGATATATGATATACGATAACTGTATCGTATGGATTTTATTTTAATTGATTTTTCCCGCGTTTGATTTTAAGCACCGCGAGTTTTCGTGAATATTGTTTAAGCCAGTATGTCTTAATCGTTGTTTTTGTATTCAATGGTATTATTAATTGCAAAGGAAATTTCATGATTATGTTATTTTACAAACATACGAACTAGAGACAAACTCGATTAAATACGTTTCACATATTATAAAAATGTCCGTAGCCCTGACTATATGTATATGTTTAATAAACATTGTTTATGTTATTTATATATGTATAGTTTACTATTAATAAGCCACCTCGTTCCGACGTTATTTATTCCCATTTATCGTTTTTTATATTGTGATAAGTCTTTTTTTTCGTTTTGTACATATTTTCTTGGAACTTGTTATTTAACTATAGATTTATAAAACTCACATAGAATATTCAAACTATAACTCGACACAATTCCCCAAATAACCTAGTGGATTTTTGATTTTGGTAAAAAATATCGACCCGTAAATTACCATATGCATAATAATCGACCATTTCGTGTATTATATATTATTTCAATATTATTTTGAATGCGTTACGGTCTTGGTGTTCGTGTCAGAGATACAGCTATTGTCTCAGTAATTTGTCAATATCCGGCAGCTCGGTTTTCTACTGCAGCACTACAGTACTATAGCTCATAATCCAATCTATTGCCCGCCCACCTGAAATAGATCGCTCATAAAATATTTTGTTAAGGGTATGTAGGGTACCTATATTTCTCGTAAATAGCACGAAACGATGTACAGTTTTTCAAATGTTATAACCATTACTCGTTACACATTTTTCATTTATTGTGCACTGATGTTGGACTATACGAACGGCGAGTCATTCGGTTTGTACAACGGTACTATACGAGTACGCGTATAACAACTTGACGTTAATAGAACGTGAATATCGGCAGTACGAACTTGTTCGCGTTCATCTTCATTCCATACGAATTTTAGCGTCTCGTTACACATTTTCTGTGCTTACACGTATGATCCATTTTATTAATATACATTAGTATTATTTATTGAAGGAAAAAACAATCCGAACGAAAACAAAACAATTGCGTGTCGTTCGCTTCGTAATGAACCGTTGGTGTGCGGGTGTGTGAGAATCTCGTAGACAAAACACACCTGATACTAATGGTTTATTAAAAATCGCACGCTGCCCTCACCTTGTGTTGATTGTCTACGTGGCTTTTGAAATCGCTCGGGAATCGAATTACTGCCTGATCAGCCTTGTGCGTTACGGCGCACTCCTACGATCCTTCTGCGGCTACCGCGGTGCTGTATACCTTTCTCGGAATGCGCGACTAGCTCTTTGACGGGGGGACAAAAAAAAAAAAAATTAAAAAAGAGAACGAAAAAACCAACTATTTAACAACGAAACTCCCAAGTGTCATTTCGCATAATTACGTCATTTTTCTGAATAAATTTAGCGTGAATGAAAACAAAAAACACAATACGCTGTCGTATCTTCGTAAACATTATAATGCTCGTTTGCCGCGCGTTAATAATTCGATTGAAAAATAAGCGTATACTACTTGGTATAACCGCATCACGATAATAACGTATTTTAACGTCAGTTTGCGTTTTAAAATTTCTACTGCACAAAATTGTAATACTTTATCTTTATTAATTCGAGAATGCTCAACTGCTCTCTTCTGTTGAACACGTTAATTATCATAATATTTTAATTTGACTGTAACCACTGTAAAATAGCTCCTAATTCTTGCGCAGAAAATCATTTAAATTTTAATATATATTATATATTGATTTCGATACAACATCACGTCATGGTATAATAATATGTATACATCCATTTAATGAATTAAAAAAAAAATAAAGTGATGACTATAATATTTTGATGCCAAGTACCTACGTATTCATAATTTTTTGGTAAAAATCAACGACCCGTATTCATATTTTATCACTCAAATGTACATATTTAACAATATATTATACTAGCACACTCAGTACACGTTATCGTAAAATAAATCAGTAAGTTACTATTCTAATAAAAAAAAATTTTATGGACACAAAGCAGGATGAGGCAGTGTGTATAGGGATTGAAACATATGATACACGTCGTTGTCTTTCGAACTAAAGTAGAAGAGTTATACTACCTATTTATACTGTCCACTCGCTTGTCAATTTGTTCACGTTTCCCACTGTTTGTGGCGCATAAATAAAGGTCCACAAAAGATTTTTTTTCTGTGTTTCTTTCATAAAGTTGTTGATACCTTATGCTTTCATATTTTTATAAGTAGATACCTAATACACATGGTTTTTCCGAGTATCGGTATAGAAGACATCACATTTATAACATGATTGGATATTTTGTATAGAACTTCTTTATTATATACGTTATGTTAATGATATCATATACTAAGAGTTCAATTGATAAAACGGGATTTCGAAAACCATTATCTTTTCAACGAAGTTTTATCAGTTGGAAATTCGACATATTTGATATCACGCGGTGACAAAACTCGTAGTCAACTCGTTAAGTGTTCCAATTTGTGAATCATATTATTATTATTATTATTAATTGACTGTAGATAATCTTAAAAATTTTAAATAAATGATCGTTAAGTGAAAATGTTTATTTGGTTTTTTTTTGTATGTACCATTTCGTAAATACTTTCCATGACATAATAATAGTAGACAAAAAAAATGAGAATTTCTTAATGTTTGTTAATGTTCGTTCTGTCTTCGCCATGTGATAATAATGATGACGAGTCGGATAATTATTGTCCCCGAAATCGTGATAAATGACCCGCGAGTGTATGACAAAAGATGGGCGGGGGAGTTGGGAGGGGGTCGAAGATTTTTGTTAATTTCTCTCGACACCTCCGAGCAATGATCGATAGAGTCGGCCGAGTTATTTTTGTTGCCACCCAACCCGGCGCTCCGTGAACAATTTTACTCGAGGAAAAAAACACACTCTCACGCATAACCACCGGCGCCTTCTCAAAAGACCCGTTGAGTGACAGACTGACGTACGGCCACTTAATGGGTATACAGGCCACCTGCCATTGCTATTATTAATATGCGCGTTTTCCCTTGTTTTCTGAAGAAACACATTTTTCGTACGAGTCACTCTTTCTCTCCTCCTGATCTTCCGAACCAGGGATTAAGAACGGAGACGAATCCTTCTGTTTTTTTTTTTTTTTTTTTGCGGGCATTACGGATCATTAACGAAGCTAAATACGTCTTTTATTTAATTGTGTGCGTGTGCGTTTTACCGTTTAAAAAAAGATTACAACGGTTCAAAAGTATTTATATATTATGTATGTACATTTATTTTAAGTCCAACAAAACAATTTATTATGTTTCCATGTGATTTTTATTTTTTTAATTTTTTTGTTTTTCGTTGAAATTTGACTGGTTCGTTCGAGCCACTGAATAATCCGTTTCCTCGGAAGAATATCAATATGAAAACATAGTATTTATGAAATTTAATCGACAATGATTTTTGTCGAAAGTGTAAGATCATTATGCATTTTTTAAACGGGCTAGGCACCTATACAGTACCTATATAGTATTTAACTTCTAACGAAGTTAAAGGAATTATTATTGTTATGGAGAATATTCTGTTGTTCAATAAACAACGTTTTTCTAACTACATTCAGAAATTTATTGTACAACGTTAAAAAAAAATCAACCGCTATTATTGTATATTTAATAATCATAACATTTGTAAATATGTATACGCATTGTGATTCTACATTCTAAAGAACACATTTCTGTAATTTTTTCCATTGTCACATTATATAAACATACTGCAAACATGTTTCTTCTCATGATTCTGTAATGAAACTTTTTGGTAAATGCTGACATCAGCACGGCGAGATTGACCACACATAGGTTGTTAATCTATACCATTTAATAAACGACGGATCATAAACTTAAAACTGTTGACATAATATGCGTTCAAAACTCATGGAAACAATTTTTTTAGGATGTCAATATAACAGATATATTAAATAATAGTCATAATAATATCATATAAATAAGTAATTAGCGATGATAATGTTTATCATTTCTTGTTGTTATCTGCACATACCATACAAATAACTTACAATTTTCTTGAATATAATATTATGTTGAAATGTAATTAATAAAAAGGTATTCACAACGTAATGTTAATTTTTCCGATGAAAATTGTCTTTGTTCTGTCACACGTCTATTAGAAGAAAACAAATGTTATAACATTATTTATTTTTTAATGATGTCGCTTACCCGAAAATAACATAAGCCGTCGTCATGGTTCCGCATACGCGGGCAGGTGAGTGAATATAAAAAAAAGAAGAAACGGGTCGGTGTCATTGGTGTTCGGCTGAAGGAACCATTCCGCGTGGTACACGTGTATATATATACAATATACATACATATACATGTATAATATATATATATATATATATATATATAGATATAGTTTTTAATGTGGGTTTTATTGATCTCGACATTTGTCGGGGCGCCGGTACGACGACCCTTCTTCTCTTTTTTTTTACCTGTTCTGTACAGCCTCCGAGAGTTTCTAGTAATACGCGAAATCTCAACGTCTGCTATATACAATCATGGAGAAGTATGGAAATGGAGAAAGAAAAAAACGATGTTGCATTTTCATATTACGTCTTTTTACATTACTTGTCCTACCTCGCGCACTTAACACACCGTAACAAACTTGATTTTCAGTAACATCTATACAGAATATATAACGTTTGGAGTATTTCATTCATATTATGGGACAAAAAACAGTTTGTTTAATTTGAAAACAAATTGCAACTTTAATACTAAATACACACAATAATTATGATTCTCTCTTAAACGGAATAATATATTATTTAACTCGATCAGCATGGTCGGAAGCATTGGAGCATAAAAAACCATGATGCTTTGATGAGTGTACAGCTTGATAAATTGTGATAGGTCATAATTTATAATTATACAATATGCTAATAGGATTGTTATTCATATAATATTACAATACCTGTTTTTTCTTTCATATTTATCAATTTGATAATTTTTTTTTTATCAGCTATACTTATACTTATAATATACAAGAATAATTATGACCGAATAAGGGTACTTTGAGTTATTTATTTAAAATACAAATACATAGTGTTAAACAATGTTATTATAATATTTAAAAAAAACGAAAAAATTTCATAACTAATATATTTTTGAAACAAACTGAGATAAAAATTCTGAAAACTTATAAATAAAGAGAGGTATTATTATTTACGTTTTTTTTATGTTAAAAGTTTATCCCGACTAATTTTTTACCGAATACTTTAAAAGAATTTATTTGAGATGTTATGAAAGTTTCCGTTTTGATTCTATATTATATTTGTATGTACATTATACATAAATTGATTGTGGTAATACTAATAAGTATATGTATACATTTATTTCAATCAGCATATTTTTTACATAATATTCTCGTGGCTATATCTAATGTTTTGATCATAATTATTGTTGAATCATCAGGAAACTAAATATTGTGTTTTTGTGATGACGAAAATACCAGTGTAAATTTATAGTTTTGGAATATTTGCACACCTATAATATTATGATGAATCATGCTTAACTACCGGAAAACGCGTGAGATATGTAGTAGTTCTGCAGTTTCGATACGTCTCTGTTTATTTAAGTTTAAATCACTGTTTACTATATTATACCGTCGTCTGTCGTGGATGTGTGCGCTTAACGTTACGATTGGATTTATTTTCGTCATTAGTGCCGTCGCAGCCTATTGGTAATTGGTATACGAAATCGTACTATAATGAAATGTTTTGTCGAGCTCCGTCCAAAAAGGAAAACACGCAAACAAATAATAACTATAAATAAGATTTTTATGTTCCCGCCGTTCAGGTGAAAGTATTTGCAGTAAGTTGTGCGCTCGGCGATCGCCCATAATGTAATAATACATATTATTATACATACATTTTTTTTCTTTTTTTACCACGGCCGCAATGTTCGTTTAACGATAACGCCGTACCTCGGATTCGATCCCGTTGATAATTAGTGACTTATTTTTTCCCTCGCTAGAGCGTGTTCATTCATTTCATATCTCAACGGTTTTGTATTGCGATTACGGCGGAAAAAAAAAAAATTATAAACAAAAATAATGCACGGAGATTTACATACAAAGCGGTTCAGTTGCAGGCCCAGTATATGCGTGCATAGCGTTTTCGTCGTATACGACACACACGCGTACACACACACAGACATGCACACACGCGCACATGGAGGAGCGAGCGAGAAGGGTGATGTGTAATTTATTGTAAAGTTCACCCTATCGGGCGCGCGTGCATGTGTGTGCTATTGTCATCAGGGGCCCCCGCTCGCGTTTCGGGGGAGTCCAGCGCGGCGGCGGCGGAGTGTCACACGTGTGGCGGCGACGTCGTCGTCGTCGTCGTCGTCGGGTGACAATCGTCCAGGTGTGCGCCGACCGACCGACCGACGGCGGGCGGCAGCATGCCGCACACAATGGGTCCAGCCGGCGTGTATAATATACAGCAATAACTGTTGTCGTTGTACCGACACCCCGCTCGTTCGCATACACACGCACACACACACACACGCATGCAATAGTATAATGCCGAAGGGTTGTGTTCGCCAAAAACCGTCGTCCCTTCCCTTCTCGTCGCCGCGCAGAACACATATATAGTAATATGCGTGAATGTGTGTATTCGCTGCGTGGCACACGTACCGTACATATGATAATGAGATTTGGATTTGTCAAAAATCGATACACACGCGCGCGTTCGGCGTCGGTGGTGGAGTTCCCCGCGTGTACACGCACCTTCAGTTTATTTTTCCGTTTCCACCCTCGTCCCCTACCCTCGTACCCTCCGAAACCGTTGCCCCCTGCCACTACGGAACCACTACCGCACCACTGGTTTCCCGACTCGTCAAACACCTCGTGCGCGTGATGTACGGAATCGATTAAAGATCACACGTACCATACAATGTGCACGTATAGTATGTATTCGTGTGATTATGCTAGTATGTGTGTGTGTGTGTGTGTCACTCGCGTGAGTGTAGGTATAAGGTATGTGCTTTGGAAAATGTATTCCGTCCCTTCCTCGCTCGGTGTACCTATACGCGCGTCGAATAGGTTTCGTTCTGAAATTTTACTACGTATATAACAGCGAGGGGAAAGCCGCGTCATAAACGTTCGCTGAAATCTCGAATTCGATGCGTTTGAAGTGTTACCGAAACGGCCGGTTAAGCTGGTGTGGGTTTAACGATAGTATAACTATTACCCCAATGTCCAATAGACTGAAACGCGTTTCATTTTGTTTTTTTATTTTTTAAACTTTTAGTTATTTATTAATATTTTGTTTGCTTGTGTATTTATAAAAAGAGAAGAGTTCGATATGCATCGGTTCTTCTCGACCCGTAACTTATTGTGTCATATTAATACTCATATATGTGTACGGTACACACATCAATTTTTTATTCTATTAGAACAAGACGATTTCAAACAACAATAACTATAATATTTTATTTGTTGAATTATCCCTTATGACTGCATACTTTTTGCGTAGAAAGTAAAAAGAACTATTAATTAGTGCTGACCTTGAAGAAATAAATACAAATGTATAGAACATAACCTTCTCGATTCGCGTAGGATTGATATGATAAAAGAGAAATAATTTATTGTTTAGCTTTTCCTTTTTGGCAAATTATATTTTCAATATATATATTTATAGTTATTTGTAGATTAAAATACATATTTTTAAATCAAACTATATAATTAATATTCATATTTATTATTCGTATATATTTTCAAGTGCAGTAATAATTCGATTTCAAAGATACTTATCCGAAATTTAAAAACTGAATTTGATCTTAATTTTTGGTTTTAATTTGATTTATTAAATCTACGAGTAAAGTGATTGATCGAATCTAAATACGTCTTTCAAATTTGTTTTTGTCCAAACTTTGTCACGAGATATTGCTTTTTTTCTCTCAAAAACACTAGCCTGAGATTAAAAAATGTGTACTTTTGATTGTTTCTAACCTTTTACCGTGCCAAAATGTCAATTTAAAAATGTGTTTAACCGATTGGATTTTGCTCTCCCGCCGATTGCGAATATATTATTTATTTTTTCACCTTAAAAGACGCGCGTACACACCACGTCTGTGTCGTGTAATCTCGTTATGTATAATTATATAAATAGACGCACGTGCGGTTTTTTCTCTCGCCGTGTTCGTTCGGTTTCTCTCTCTCTCTCTCTCTCTCTCTCTCTTTCAATCTCTCCCTTTCTCTCTCTTTCTTCCTCTCTTTCGTACCATGTGGAAAATGGCGCGGTTTTAATTCCCTTACCCGCCGTCTCACGCACGGTTTTAATAGACCCCCCTAGCCACCACCAGTCGGTGTCGGGGAGTGCCTGTTTTATAAGTGACGTCCCGTGTAGCGGACAGGTTAAATCCTTCACGTGTGACGCCTTCTATTAATTACCACGCGATATATTTTATTAGATGGTGTCGACCGTGTGTGTGTGTGTGTGTGTGTGTGTGTGCGTGTGCTTGCGTGTGTGTGCGTATGTATACACGCGCGCGTCGAAAGAGCGAACACGCTAAAAATAATATTCGATTTGGCCGGTGGCGGCGGGCGGGCGCGAACGATCGCCAGGGTCGTGTAATAGCCAGAGCTGCCTCGGTTTTAGTCATATAGACGTGTAAATCGCGGTATTTCTTTCGACGGCTTTTACCGTATTTACGGTTAATTGCTGCTTGTGCTGCCGCTGCAGCAGAGGTTTCGGTGGTCTACGCACGTCAGATACGATCACCGCGGCTGCCGCCTCGTCCCCTCGACACAGGACGAACTTCTTTTTCCCTATACCCCGTCACAGACTTCGTCGTCGAATGATTATTTCTAACGCGTCTTTTTATTCTAAAAACGATCTTTACGATTTTTAAACACTTTTGGCACGCTTTCAAGGAAAAAAAAAGAATGAAAAAACTTTGAAATATATCTTTTATTATGATACTTATTAGTCAAATTATGAAAAGTCAAATATTTACGTTTTTTGGATGACGTGATGAATAATTTTTCTTAGCCATCATATACATGATTCGTGATTTACTTATCAAGGAAACAGTGATTTAGACTTCCGGTAAATATTATGTGATGAATATAAGAAAATGTATTTTTATATGATCAGTACTGTTTGAAATTAAAAAAGTACAATCGTGGGTTTTATTAAACGAATTGTTTAAATTAAATGGTTGAAGTTTTTTTTACTTAAGTTATGTTTTAGAAATCAAACATAAAAAATAGTTTTACGATTAGAACAAAAATATAAAAAAACTAAAGTGTCTTTTATAAAACTGAAATTTAGTTTTAATTGTTTTACTTTTATGATAGGAAAAATTTTTGACTTGAAGTTGTTCATAAGTGAAATTGGTAAAAAATTTGAATATTGTTATTAATTAGTAAACTCAATAATACTCAAGTTTGTTTTTAGAAAAATATTCTAATTATTAAATTATATTTTTAAGATTTTTTGTTTATTCCATACATTTTGAGTTTTGGCCCATAATCCAGTAACGTTCACGCGGACATCGTGGGCACAGAAACAAAAAAAAACGAATAATAACATTATTATAGGAGAGATTTAAATATAAGTGACCTAATATAATATATCATTATGTTACAACGAATAAAAACACACGTGAATACTTATAGGCAGCATGTTTTAATCATAGTTTTATTTGTTTTTTTTTTTAATTTATTTGAACATCTGTTTTATATCCGAAAATATTCAAGAAATATTTAAGACAAAAATATTTGTATTCTTTTATACTCGGAGTACAGTAAATACGTTGCCGTTATTAAATCGATATACTTTTTTGGTTGGTTCAAGTACTTTAAAAGCTACCTAAAGCATACTGCAGTGACCGTGGCGAGATATTTATTTGTTGTGAGGTTATTAATAATTTTAGCATTTGCCACCCACCTGGGATAAAACTATGTGGTGAGCGTATAAACAACATAAATACGTATACTTCTTATCACCGAGAGTAGAAAAAAAAAACTTCTGTAATCATGTACCACAATAACTGGTAATAAGTAATGAAATATTTCATATATTTTCAGTTATGAATTATACTCAGATTTTTGTAAAACGGTTTTTATTAATAATCATATAGAAAATTTAACTTTGACCGTTTTTAACTAAAAATATATACATATAGTTAAAATATATTGATCCACCCAAACGGCCAATACCATCCATAACATATTTTTAATGCTTATATTATATTTTCATAACTTATTTTATTAATTTATTTTATTTATACGTGCTTTTGATAACTAGTATACATACGTATGCAGTAATATGTATTTTTTATTTTATATGAATCGCTTGAAGTCCTATACTCAAAGTTCGAGCACACTTGATTTTAATTTCATATGAATAAAATTAAGAACAATTTCGTCACCAAATATTCATTAACATTTTTGTTATTGATTTAGTTAAAAATACGTTAAAAATATTCTTCTGTTAAGATAAGAAAAAATAATTTAATTTGTATGCAGTAAGTTATTGTTTGACTTATTATGTAAGTAAAGTAACTGTCACATTTGTTGGTTAAGTTATTTTTCGTTTAAGCTTGTACTAACGTATCGAATAAAACAAAATATAAACAAGTTATTCATAAATTTTGACTGTTTGTTCGTTATATCATAGTATACACATTAAGTGTACCATGCCAAAATAATACATAGTAAGCTCACAGATAAATGATAATTTTCTTATAAATCGTACTAAATTTGCTTTTGAACACAGCTATTCAAAAATAACTGTACTTAATGAGTGAATCAAATGCTCGATTAAGAATATCAATCATCTGCAGTTAAAAGTCGTGGTATACGAGAAAGCGAACACTGTTATAAATTCTATTTTCTTTTTAAATAAATTTCCGTTTTATTTGTGTTTTGTAAATACATTCTTCATACATAACTTATTTACACTTTACAAAGAAAATGCTGTAGTTATTATACATATATATACCTGTAGAATATATTTTGTTTGTTCGTAAACATATCACATTGAAATATCAT
This sequence comes from Periphyllus acericola, assembly GCA_949715065.1. Taxonomy (NCBI): domain Eukaryota; kingdom Metazoa; phylum Arthropoda; class Insecta; order Hemiptera; family Aphididae; genus Periphyllus; species Periphyllus acericola. The sequence continues at coordinate 12,498,372 of OX454270.1, read as the reverse complement.
CGTACTCCTCTGAATAAATTCCCATTGATTACAATTTTTTTTCTTTGTTGACTTTGTGCGCGTTCTTGTGTTTCGACGAATTAATTTGTTTTTAACTTTTAATTTGCGTGCGGTCAACGGAACAAAATTACCCGGGTAGTATAAAACCGTGTTATTCGTATACTATATTTACCTAAGTATACCTAAGTATACGGACACCAGCCGCGAAGTTTTTGATGTTATAGTAAATTCCAATTTTTGTTTTTTACGTTTATTATAGTAATAATATCTAGTGTTCGTTTCGTATTCCCCCGTGTATTACGAGACAAGCTAAACAATTGGCGCTGATGGACGACACTCACTTTACATACGATGAAAATATAATGGTTTCTATATGTACAATACACGAACCGTTAAACGATAACAGTGAACACTACACATACTATTGAGTATATCATATTATATTATGTAATATATTGTTGTATAAATAAGTATTAATGCGATATCCTCGACAAATAGTGCGAAACCGAACGAATGAAAATACACGCGCTCATATTATGTTATACATCGTCAACCGAAGACACCACTTCACCGACGTTCCACCTTTCATCCTCTCTATATAGATGTTTTATTATTGTTATACATATTACGTATATAGCTGGTAATAGGTATATACCGACCGCGAAGGTCTTCTAAATCGTCTGACCGAATTTTCTGTTTGCATTCGTACAAAATATAATATATGTATACGTAATGATGATTCCGAGGGTCGTCGTCGCAGGCCGCAGCAATAAGTATAGGTGATCGTGTATATACAGGGTGAATTTTTTACCATGCTCATCCCCTTTTTTGGTCGTTAAATTGTTTAAATTTGGATTTTTTTATTTTTAAAGCTGTTACCATAAAAGCTATGTTTTCTATAGATTTTTTTTCGTGAAACTCTAAGTGTGTCTTATTTATACCTTTTTTTTTTACATGTAATCGCTAATTGCTACTGATTTGTGATAACGCGAACTTTACACTTTTCATACGCAATTTTAAATTTGAATAATTCCGAGGGCATTGGTCTGAATTTTCACTAAGTTACATTAAAAATTCCATAAAAATTAACCGAATAATATGTTGCGTAAAAACCATAACTAGTGTTCCCATTTGAAAAAATAAAGTTTGTACAGTCACAGAACACCCTTAAGTTGGCAAGAAGAAAAAAGTTATAAGACATAGGTATTATGCTAACTTGAAGATGAAAAAAAAAATCCAAATTTAAGCGCATTTTTACGGCCAAAAAATGGATGTGTGCATTGTTAAAAAGTCACCCTGTACGTATAGAGTTGTGTTGGGGGTAGTATCGTGATATATACCGCGCGTCGTAATGGCGGCGAGGCGCATTGGCTATGTGGCGGCGGCGATGATGAATTCACGGGCACACCTGAGGCGGGCGGCCGTGTGTCCTCCCTCTATACACGCTCACCGGTAAGGTCCGGCCTCGGTATCGATTCGACCTGTACGGGCGCCCCCTTGAGTGCGGCCCGCCACCGACGCCGCCACCTCCTGCTCCTCGTCATCGTCCTCCTCCTCCTCCTCCTCCTCATCCTCCTCCTATGCAACGCCGCCGCTGGCATCGGCTTCCGACGTTCCGGCGTCGAGAAAGGTATTACTACGGCCGCCAGGTAAACACCGCGCGCGCCACCGCATCTATCGCGTCTCCTACACACCGCCACCCCGGGCTACCGTTATCCCCGTTTGCCATGCACCGACACCGTCTCCGCGATCCTGAGGCGCCGTCTGTTATACTCACTTTGCTCTCCATTGCCGTGCCATACACACACGCATATTATACGTACGCACACACACACTCATATCGACAACACGTGTACGTGACCGGTGCTGTGATGGTTGCAGGGGTAGTGGAGGTGTCTGAGGAGGTGCGAGTGGGCGCGAGAGACAGAGGGAGAGTCGTTTGTCGCACAGTAATATTGAACGTTTTGAATCGTTTAGTTGAACGTTACATATATACAGTGGCGTATTTTCAATTTTTTCTGGGGGGGGGTCCTCAGTTTCTCCATAATTAATATTAACTATAATACTTATAACTTGAAACCATGCTGCAGGAACATGTATCTGTTTTAGCTGTTGTAACTAATATTAAACTATATTAAATATAGTTATTTTTATATAATATTTTGTTTAAGGGAAAAAACTATGTCCGCGCGACTGCGCGTGCCTACATAAATCGGGTTCTGCAAATACGCAAGAATTTTACTTTTTTTTTTGGAGATGTTCTGGGGGGGGCCCAGTACCCCTGGACCCCCCCCCCCCGTAAATACGCCACTGCATATATACCTATGTAATATACATGATATTTACTAATAATATATATTATATAGCGACGAAAAAAATTAAGTCCCCATTCCAGAACAGTGTATTGGTTTTTTCGTAACATAGACACGCAGTATAAATTATAATGGAGTACTGCAATCGGATCGAAATTTAGTACATTATTACAGTGGACCGTGGTTACCAGGAAAAAATAACATCCATTGATTAAGGTCGGCGTTCTAATAATAATTTATTTTTAGTTCCGAACGTAACTCTTGGTTTTGGAATAAATTCTGTCATATAGTTTTGAAAACTTGTTACATTAATTAAATTGCTTAAGATATTATACTCGACTCAAAGTAGAGAACTCGTAATTAAATGCGTTGTGTTTTTATTTAGATGTTCGTATATTGTGTTATTTATAGTATATACTTTTTTTTTTCAAACTCGAAACACTTCTATATCTATTACAAGAACTTTGACTCTGAATTCTTTAATTATATGTTTACGATTAATAATATTATTATTATTACATGGCGAAACACTAGCGTAGGCATTTCTTTTTTCTTATTTTGATTTCAATAATAAAAGTTCCTCACAAGCATGTATAAAAAAATTATTAAATACATTTTTAATAAAGTATCAACTTTATATGAACTTGAAATTTCATCAGAAGCAAAACGAGTAAATTATAACAGATGGTTTGAAGTTATAACGAAATGTATTATAATCGTTTTTGTCATCTCGAGGGGTTTCAAGTGTACATACGCCATACGCGTTCATTAGTCGTGTACATTATCTGAGTTGGGATAAAACGTAAACAAAAATGTGTTTGGGATCATCACGGCACGTTTAAAAACAGAATCGTAACACCGCTGAATGATGATATACTGTATGGTTGCTTGAGTGCATGAAATAATTTTAATTGTGAAATTTGAAAAAAATCGTGTTTGAATAAAATATTTATGAAGATTGCAAACTAAAAACGTTAAGTGTTAATTTTCAAACGTTTTGATGGTAAACGTTTAAATCGAAAATAAAAATGTATGATGTATAAAACTTGAATGAAAACAATAACCAATCCATATCTATAAAACACTGGATCAGTTTTTTCCGTATAATATTTCATATAACTTGAAGTGATTATTACTTCTGTTATTAGACAAATTACTTATAGATGTATTACTCGTTTTATAGTTAATAATTATACCGCTTATAAGTTATAATATTACGTGGTATACGTAATTGGCGATCTAAAAAATTAAATGTGAAAAAAATGCTTGGTTCTGTATAAAGTGGTTGTTAAATATTAACTATAGGTATATAGTTTTAAAATGATATATTTCAGCATATGATATCATGTGGGGTTGGGGTGGGAAGGAAAGTGAAACTGCGCGCAGGATGTGGATCTGACGGTATCTCGTATAACAGATTTTCAGGTGTTCCCATGTGGTGGTTTTTAAGGCGGTCTAAAAATAAATCCCGGATACACGATGGACCCCGCGTACGCGGTATGTGTGGCATAAAGCGCACACGATACAGGACCAATTATACATACCAAATTCTTATACGTTAAGGTATAAAATTACCAAATGAGTTCTCAGCGTACACTTTACTTATGGTGCAAAGCGAAACCGCACCGATATTCGGACACACCTGGATCGTAAATAGCCCACCACCCTTTTACGAAACCTATAAATATATCGATGGGTCACTCCCTACAACGGAATTGACACGTTTGGAGCACATGGCTACGAAATGTCGTAAATACCATCTACCACAGTTGTACCACACAACTTATTTAACTTAATACACTCGCTGACAAAAATTTAAAGCATTTTACTCGTATAGAATATTCAGAAACTCAGTACATATTATATTATGTACAATGCACACGCTCGGAATAAAAAATTACAGACGGGAATAATAATGAAAAATTTAAGTCGATAATTTTTTTTTTGCTTTGCACGCTCACGCTTTTTCTTCTTAACATTTTAAATATATTTTTCATTTGTCTTATGTATTACAGTCCATCAGAGCAGACATCAGTCTGTTTTATAAAATAGCCATGTTACTCTAGCCACTAAAAATGCGGTTATTGTGAAACAAAATTAACATTTATATATATTTACGTGTATCTATATTGATATAGTCCAAAGAATTGACAGTATAGTTAATTTTGAGAGTAGAAAATAATTGTTTGTATTACTTATTTTCTTCCGATCGATTTAAATTTACACGAAAGTGTTGATACAGAAATTATTGTACATTTTTAACTGCAGAAAAATACTCTTACATTTTATTGAAATATAGCTATACGCAATGAGTAGGTACCTTAGAGAAAATGTTGAAGTGCAGTGAACTCACTAGATAGAAGTACATACTAGAACTATTCATATATTAGTGAGGCATTGTTCGATGATAATTATAAACCGTATAAAAAGAAATGTATAACTGTAATGTATGCTCATAATTATTCAAGTGAAATCCTGTACGAGACCATCGCGACCTTATTCATTTCGATTTATAATATTATGTATTTTCATGCGGTTACTGATATAGTTAATATTCGTCGTGTATGGAACGAATTATTTCCGAGAACTGTGTCAATTATGTCATATATTAATAACATCGTGTAGCATATTATTATTATTGTAATTTGTAACGTTATGGTTTAATATATTTCGTAAAATATTTATGAACAACGCATGTAAAATAAATACTACTGAGTATTGAGTCTGTATAATTTAAATGTTCTATCTCAATGGGCGTACAAAAAAAAAAAACATTGTATTCAAAACAAACGAATTATTTTGCATTTGGCTTACACTTTATCAGAAATTTACTATACAATTAATTTCAACTTGTACTCTTGCATAGTGTAGTTACTTCAAGTAACTTACTTGTATACAGTTAATATTCTATTATAAAAGATTTCCGCGATAAATATGCGATATCTGACTAAAGGTGTGTGTACAGCAGAGTACTTTGATAGGATTAGAAAACGTGTTTGTATTTTAATGAATAATCTGCGCTTTGGTCCTATACTTCGGAAGAACGATCCTATCAAAGATCCATCGTGGAAATTTCAACTTTTGACAAATTGAGGTTGCGCCGACCGACTGACAAGTCGTATTAATCGCCAGGATAGCGTCTCGACCCCACCGATGCCCACACATTAATATTACATATAAATAACCGTAATATCGTGTGTGTACGTCATAAGGGCGTTCATTTTATGCATAATAATAAACGTTAATTTTTTTTGATTCGTTCGCCCTTTTGATCGCTGTATACGGCGTCCGAGTGATTTAAAGCGAACGAATCGCACCTTTGACGGGCCTTGTTCACTGTTCTGTAAGACCGTGATAATTTAGAGAGTCGTTTCGAGTATCGAACATTTTCGAATAATAAGAACTCATCAGTTTTATGTTTACCACAAAAGAGACTCTAAGTAACAATACTTGTACCGGGGCACAAAAGTTTTTTTTTTAACATCACGATGACGATGGCAACGGTGTAAGTGGTCGAGGAAAGAGAGGGTGAAAAAACCGTCTAGAGATTAATAGTCGCCTTTTGCGGAAAGCCAAGGGAAATGGCTAGCTGGAAATATACCCGTAAATAAATCACGGGACAACTACTGTTGGGAAATTCACCAGGTTTTTGAAAATCTTTTCCAGTTTTTTAGAGCGGAAAAAATAATGTAAACCAGGTAATCCAATTGTGTCCATATTATTGATTAAAAGACCACCGTTATTTACTGTTTACATTCGTGAAAATCACAGAGCTAAGATATTATAAAGCATTTTTTTTTTTTTATAATAGTCCACAAAATTTTTCCATTACGTACTATTATATTAACATTTTTAACAATAATTGGCTGGTCAAATATTTCCTTTTAGTTTACGCACTATTTGTCCGTCTGTATTGTGCGTATAACATCATGTCTGTAATAGACCTCTTTAAAGTCATACATAATGTAATCTAAGGGTTTTCTGAATTAATATTAATAAAAATATATAATTTTTAAAACTGTTGGCGCGAAAAGTGCTCTTTATAGTGAAGGACCGGCTTGTTCACCGGGAAGGATAATAATAAACAATAACTTAAGATCAGTGTGCTTGTATAATGAATTGCATTATACTAAAATGATATCGATAAAGGATATATTACAGTTTGCCTGGTTGGCTCAACATTATTAATATGTAATAATAATAAATGTGCGTATTAGGCATAAAAAAACCATTAGTATTGTATAATAATAAATTATTAATGTGGCCCACAGCAGCACACCACAATGAACAAAAAAATAAAATAATACGTAGCCCACGTGGCACACATTAAACAATAGAATAATTAGGTAATACAAATAATAATAATAATAATAATTATAATGGCCCATAGCCGGCGCGCAATAAATAGTAGAATTATAATAATATTTGTGCCTATTAGGCGCAATAAGTGTACAAACTAAGTAACAATAACATATGATATGTATACTTAGTCTGAGACGGCTGGCCTTCATTACACATAAAAATATTGGTCGACCAATACCCACGTGACAAATGGGGCAAATGTAAACTGGGCCAGCGATTACCTTTTTTGTTGTAAACTCGGTCCGTAAATTGCAGGTAATAAAACAAGTTGATTGTAAACACGGCCCGGTAGTTTATGGTCGTAAATAAGGTCGGTCGTAAGTTGGGCCTGATAATTTTCACCGATGAAACATAATAGGCACTACTACATCATTTAATCTCTATCGGTTAAGTCAGGCAAGCACATTGCTTTTTACTTCCGAATAATAGATTATACTTACAATTTTACCTTTCACAATCTCATGCGACCAACGTGTGGCGCCGGGGTCCGTGGTTAATCAAGAATTAATACAATTAATTTAATAACAATGTAATGATTGAACACGGGGGTACAAGTTGACCCGGTACACACGTGCTCGTATGCCAACGTACTTGTCCACGAAGAAATTACACGTCTACGGCGCGGGACGACGACAATGTTCACAATAGCCGCTGGTAATCGACCACCCTGAAACAAGGGAAACTAAACGAAATTACAATATAATTGTGCAGAACGACACTTACCGGACGGCCGACGCAACACAAAACGAAACGAAAACGTGGTTAGACAAAAGGCTGTAGACGGGAAGAAGATTAAAAAAAATTACTCGGTGCGCACGGTGAAGACAAAAACGGGAGAGCGAGTTGCTGCCGACAGCATTCACCACGAAAGCTACGGTGCCGCCGGAAACCACTATGAACCGATCCACACCGCACGAAAAATCATCAACGGTAAATCGTAAAATGTTCCCGTTGAATTAACTGGATTTACGATCGAGGAAAAAAATTAGTATATTTATATAATATTAGCTTATTAGTGTATAATTTAATGTTTTTTTTTTTATATATAAAATACCCTTAAAAATGTTCTTTAGTTTTAATTGTTTTTCCAACGAATAAAAAGTAGTCTACGTTTTGTTTTATTTTTATTCCATATTTTGTAACTTTGTCATAAAGTTATTAGTAACAATAAAAACCTAATGTTATTAATTTCCCTTATGGTCCCACACAATTTACCTTGTGGTCCCAATTAAGCACATTTAATGAAAACGCTATTAACGTACCACTAGAGTTTTATTGTGCTTAATTCTAACACCGAGATTAAATTTTTTTTCACCTGAAGTTACTTAATACAATAATATGAAAAGAGACGCAATGCGGGCCTGATCTCATTACACCCATGCGGGCTCACAAAATATTAATCTTCATACATAGGGGAGCCTCGCGTAATAATAATCTCATTCTAGACGACACTTTTGCTGTTTTTGTTTAGTGCTCATATCATGTTTTACTCTTATATAAAAATTATAATGTTAGATCCGAAATAGATAATATTTACGGTTATTTTTAAATGACTCGTGGACAGGAATATTTCGACTGGGTGTAATTTTTCACCTGAATTTTTGGCATCGAAAGACTGTATTTTTTTACAAGCGTGAGTTTCATAATCATAATTTATCTCGTCACCTCGCGTTTCGTCACCTACACTAGTTATTTCTTTTTTTTTTAGTTTTATTTAGTTTTTTATTTTTTTTAATACCCAACATTCGGGTTTGAGAGAAGAAAATCAACGCGATGAGAAGCTATTATTATTTTAATAATACAAAATAAACACCTAGCCAACTTTTAATAAACAATGGATAAGTCGACATTGGTGCGGTACATTTAGTGTAAAATTAATTTTTATATGTAAATATAATATTGTATGTAACTTACTGTTAACCTGATTGACGGTACTTAGGTATAATACATTTATGATTTGTTATCATATATATTATGAAAAATAGAAATGCAATATGCATTGTGCATACTATTATACTCACAATAATTGACCAGCTGAATGATTTGAGAAAAAGTAATTAACATGCGTATATGTATAAAGTATATTATAAAATTCAAGACGTTATGATAAAAGCTTAGGTGAATTATACAATTATGTTGATGCATAAAGCGTGAAGTACGTAAAATTGTTTTAGTCAAATATGCATCTTACACTGTTTACAGTAAAAATGTTACGTTTTATTTTTATTATACGAAATAAGTTTCCAATTGAACAACCATTACATCCATAAAATGTCAATAATTAATGGAAATTTATACAGTCTGTATACAGTCTTTATAGTTTATAGTACATATTTAAATATATTTAATTTTTTTGTTTACCAAATAGTACTGTTGTCTGCTAAAAATATTCCATCATACAATAGGAAAAAAAATTACCTAAATAGATGTTCTTATTAATTAATTCCATATCATTTAAATTATTTAGTAAACTGTGTAAATGTGGCAAAATATTAGTATAAGATTATTAAAAAGTATTTCATATTTCCTCATCGCAATATACACGTTTTAGTGTTTTGCTATTTGCACTAATTACTTAGATTGTTTTGAAAAATATGATTTGTATTTTGTTAATGAATACAGTTATGTAACCTACGCAGTTATAACGTTTACATCTATTTTTCAAGTTCTATATTATTCTAAGACATAAAATAGATTAAAATATTTAACATTTAGTATTTGTAGTATAATAAGTAATAACAATATAATCGACTCGTCCGGAAAAGAATATTATCAATTTCTAATACGTACCTACCCATAAATACTTTGGGATGTAACAAAAATTTAAAAAAAATAATCGTTCTCGTATCAACATATTCTACGTAAAATAAAAGACCAATCATGTTTACGTTTTGAATTTAAAAAGAAAACTATACGTTCTTTTGATTTTAAATGCACACAACAATACACGCGCGCTGTACACAGAAATCAAGACTAAGTCGTTTTCCACAGAAGTCCGAGTGCGAGAGTCGCACGTATGCGTATTGTTTAACCTGGACCATTGTGTGTTAAATAACTAAACGTTTGTTTTACTCGGGCCATGTGAAAAGCCAAGCGCGCGGTCCCGGTTTCCGGAAGTGGCGAAATTATTCGGCGGATTCTTATATTTTTTCAATGACCGTACGCCTCATCGTTATAGCCTATAGGTATATTTAGGTATATGTAGTTACGCGTTATAGGTGCGTCGTAATGCGACAGTCATAACTCGAACCGGCGGCGGTTTTTCCGCTCGGTTTATCGGTTTTTTTTTTCTTCTTCTTCTATTTTATTGTTTTACGAGCCGGTAACAACGACGTGAAAAACTGCAGGGGGAAATGCTGTACACTAGACGGGGACGGGAAATCGTCGTCGTCGTCGGCGACTGCCGGCGAGACGTACGCGCCGGAGGAAAGTGTGTGCTGTACACGGTGGCGCCAAAACGCGAGATTTATGACGTCGCGAAGAGGTCGGCGGTGGCGGCGGCGGAGGAGTCTAGTCGCGAGCGGGAAAGAAAGAAAAAAGACGTAAACGGAAAATAAAAATTGTTCGTTCGCCGATCGATTTTGCGCGCGCGCGTTCCCCTTATTGTCGCGCCTTCGACCCCGCGTTGAGTACACGGCACGCCGCCACACACGCTCGCACACCCGGGCACACCATGTGCGCGCACACAATATAACAATATATGAATCGTTGTTAAATTGCATAATAATAATCCGGATTAAGGTTTCGATAAAAGTAACATTCGGCGCGTCTCAGGTGACTGGGTGTCGGGAGCTTTTAATTATAGCCGCGCTGCGCGTATAATACGCGCGTATACGTCGGCCGAGTTTATAACAATAATATGGGGGTCGACAACAAAACATCGCGTAGGGGATGAAATAAATTATATATATATAATATTATGTACGTGTATCGCCGTATGCGTCTCTTCTCCTACACTCTCGCACACACGCACGAACATGTATAATAATATATACACTTACACTTGCACACACGGGTATTTTATATATCGTATCGGACGCGGTGGATTAGACGCGCGCGCGTGCCGCCCTCTTTTTTTCTCCTATTTTTATTTTTTTTTCGCCTACGTGCGTTTTGTTCGCCGCTCGCTCGCGCGGGAACCGTTGCAATAACAAGTACCCATTGTGCGGCTGTCACACACGGCTCTCCGGCAGCGCGCGCGCGGTGAGGGGAGGGACTCCTTCAATGCGCTACCGCCGCCGCCACCGTAGCTATATTATAGCGCGTTGCACCCCATCGAAAACTTACCCCCGTGGCAATAGGCCCGCCGCCGCCTTGTACCTATACGTACGAGCGTATATATATATATGTGTGTGTGTGTGTGTGTGTATAATGTGTACGGGCTCGCCTCCCCGCCTAAGCTACCGGAGTTACCGCGCCGTGAGAAATCTGTGCGTCGACGACCGACCCCGAGTGTGTCGTACCCGCCGCCGCCACCGCCGAACCCCGGTACCGAACATACAAAGTCTCTCCTTTCTGTCTCCCTCCCCCTTTCACTCCCCCCACGCACTCTCTATCTCTCTGCACCAACCCGCAATGTCGACGACCTACCGCACGCACAGAGCTTTGTACACGCGTTCATAATAATAAGCTTAGGTACACGCGCATATGTATATGCATTTGATACGCGTAAACTTTTTCTTGTTTATATTATATTATATTATCGTATTGACGCACCGGGTGTGCCCGACAGTGGCCACATACAGTTTCACGTAATAGTTTATCGATATAAGAATACATGGTTTTTAATGATATTTGCGTTCTTAAAACATCGAAAACTGCAATATTATAAAAATTTGATTGCGAAACACTGGTGTCGACGGACGTCGGGGCTTATACAGTCTAATATGTCACGGACTTTTAGAACCACATAACGTTTTAACTTAGCAATGTACGTTGAATTATTTTTACAGTCAATTGAAATAATGTCGATTCATTCTTTGATTTCGTCGCGATCTTTTGTTCGTTAAAAAAAAAATGGTTTTGCGTAGTTGAAATCATTGAAAGAAAATAGTTAAATTTGTCGCCGGTGTCTGATACAAATACACATATGTACGTTTTAATAAACGAAAAAAACTATTGGAAACTACAGCGATAAGCTGTCTCTTCAGTAATAAGATTTTTATTGATTGTCATCGATGGAAGCAAATGAAATTCAGTCATGTAGTTGATAATCTACATAGTATAAGATTATACATTGTACATCATTCGCAATCTATTGTTAATTATTAAAATAACTGGTAGTGCATTTTAATAAAACGCTCGTAATTTTTTAATTATATATATATACGCAAAATACAAAGTCGTATTTACGACAAGAATGTTTTTTTTTGATTCGTTAGGGGATGGTTATATTTATTAATATACATACTGTCATTATTATTCATATTCATATTATTATTATTATATAATAAATATACGCGCAAAAGTTGTTAACAACACCTTTGTCGGCTACTGCTGGCCACGTATATTCGTATATAGTATAATATTGTTTGTACATTATGAAATATCGCTAATAAACCTGCGGCATGGTGCGATTATTTATATAGTCCATTAATTACACTCTAACCATACGGTTATGTGTTATGCTCAAAGTACAAAATTCACACGTGTACTGTAAAAACGGTTATTTGTTTAATGGCGTGAAGGTATAAATTGTATATAATATATTATAATATATAAATGGCACGAGTTGTCGCTTTGCATATATCATATCGTTTCTTCGAGACGTCTGACATATTTATACATTTATTTTTGAAGTCTATATGTGCGTCCGCAGCTCGCATTATATATAATTGTACATAGGTACAACGACGAAATTTACAACACGTAATTTTATTGAAGTGTACCTACTTACGTAGGCTACCGTAGTTTCCTTAGATAACATTTATCTAACTAATTAATTCAAATGTATTTAAATGTATAAACATTTTTTAATTTTACCCGTTTGAAACGTGAAAAAAATATGTATAATAAATGCATTATGCATATATGATATATATTGGCCTGTTGCCCGACCACAGCTTAAAGTACAGACGATTTTTTCCATGAATTAATTAACTAAATTTTCCGGATCGTAAAACACGTAGAAAATTCTATGTTACGAATAACGAGAAACGTATAAACTTGAAAATGGGCGTAGCTAAAAATCTCACCCAACATTAGGTTTATATTATTGTCATCTTTTCATAATTTTTTATTTTTACTGAGATATTACACAAATTAATTACAATCATATTACATAATGAAGACACGCGCGTAGAGGGAAATTATTTTTGATATATTGCGAATTAACCACCGCGGTACCGCATTAAAATACAGCGACAAACACCTCGAGCGGCAATACGCTATTAATGATGATGAACAATAAATTTAATTAATGATCGTTTATTTAGATCAGTGTGTAGTAATAACACTAATAACTAATAACCTTGTTCATATATTCACCTGAATTGTATTGTACATCATATTGTGCGTAATCTAAAACCTAGGCAAACTCTATTATGTATATTATTTTAGTTATTAATCAAATGATATCGGACAATTCTCTAACACGCTTTGCGGTGTATACATATTTATTGCCGTTGTATTATAATTTAACGAATCGACAGTATATATGCTCTGTAAAATTTTTTGTTTTATTAATTTCATTGTTTTTATTTTTCAGGTAAGTCCTCACATTTTATTAGAAAAATATTTCAACGTGGTGACGAAAATAGTAGTATACTCAGGTAAAAAACACTTTCCACATTTTAATAATATATCGAATTTAAGTTGAGGCTTTCTTGCGTTTATTTTTCGATTATTACTGTTTAAAAAAAATATATAGTACTTACACCTACCGTATGTACGACTCTGCCCAACACGTTTTTATTTGCAGACAATCGTTTGTTGCAAAAAATATGAACATTATTTTAATTTTTTTATTTAATTTTCAATCTGACGTGCAGATGTTCCTTAATGTTATGTACAGTGTACACCGTACATTATACGGACGTATCTTATTTATGCATGTATGCAAACCGTTGCAATTGTAAAACCGGTAGTGGTTTTGTATTGTCGTTGTCGGGCTGATCGTTAACCCCGTTTCCCGAATCCTCACCCCATACAAAGCCAGTCGGTAATTTACCTTTCGGATAAACCATCTGTCGACTTGTGCTCTATCGTACACGTATATTGTGTGCTCGTGTATGCGTGCTCGTGTATGTGTGCGTATGTGTGTGCGTACAATCTATGCGCGTGTGCGAGTGCATGTCTGTTCTGTTCCTATACGCACTTGAAGTCTCCCCTTCTCCAGTGTGCTCTATTACGGTTCTATTCGCCGTGCGCGCGTTTTCCGCCCGACCTCCACCGCGGTCAGCGCTCTCATCCACGTCGCCGTGCGCTCGTACACGCTCCTTTGATTTTTAAACACCGGCGAAAAATAGTGGTTGCAACTGTACCAGTATGTATCAGTAAATAGCATAATAATATATAGTTACGAAATGAAGTTTTCTTCTTTTTTTTTTTTTTTAAACTGCCTCTGTATGCGTTTTTTAATGATCCGTTACGAAAATAGAATTTATGCCAACCCGGTGAAGGTGGTGCGTCGAAAAGGCGTCGTAAAAACTGCTGTTGGCGGCACGAAGAAAATAAAACATTTCGCGGTCCGGACGTAAAACAAAACGCAAAAAATAAACGTATACCCACAGGCACATAACACACTCACACACACACGCACATGACACACACAGTACTATTATATATGCGTGTATTTATATAAACGGATAGTGGTCATTAAAAGTACGCACTTATAAGATCGGAGACTGCGGCGTACAATAATCGAAATTGCGCACGCGACAGGTCTTTATACGCTAATTAATCATACACTCCGGAGATTATTCTGCGTCTCGGTGCCAACCGCGCCAGTGGATGCGTTACGAGAAGGTTATAAAAAGATACCGTTTCACCGGCCAGGAGTCTTATAGGAAACATTTACCGTAAATGCAATAATTATTATTACGCTTGTTGGAAACGTTTTCGGAATTATTTCCAATCTGACGGCTGACAAAGTGAAACACTGAAACGCGCTTTTGCCAGAAATTGTTTTTTCAGTTTTATATAGAAGAAAAAATGAAATTTTCCCAATCATACTGGTGCATAATTGTACATTAATCATTTACGAACCGCTTGCCAAATACCGTACATATCTAAACCACAACAATATTAAAATAAGGGCAGCAGGCAATTCTTGTATACTGTTGTATATTGTTTTATTTATATTATATTTACATCAGGAGAACTACAATCGTCCCATGTTGATTTACATAAATAAACATTTTATCAGAAATTACCGAAATAAAATTTACAACATTAAAATGTGACCCATCAGTTATTATTTTCACCCTACGATGTAATGAAAAAAAGGCCATTGACGTTCGCGCGACACATGCACATTGCACACATCATTGACCCGGTGAACATTGTTAGTCACCCGATAAAATCTGCTTGTTTAATATAGGTGTAGTGTGGGTGTATCGACTATCGGGTGTGATTTCTAAACCTACATATAGGTACATTTATAGTGTATTATATCTACACGAAAAATTTGTGACATTAGCCCGACCCTTTTTGCGGTGCGCATTTTATTGTTAGTTTCATATCGACGGTATCTAAAAGTGTACACGTAAATTTAAATAATTTGTTCGTACATAAATCCAAATGACAACGCGGAGATTTATTTTAGATATTTTCAAATAAAATTATTTTTTCTTGTATTCTTAAAATATTTTTTTATTATAAACATACACATATTAACCGAGGAGTGAGGACTTATGTTAATCAGATATTTTATACATTGAGCATATATATAGGTAAAAAAAAAAGAAACATTTAGAACTATTTTGTCGTTGTCTTGTCATTATGCAGTTTGTAGTCTGTATTGCTTTGTGTAGCCTCAGTATTTACTTAGAAGTTGAGATATATATGGCGTATAATGCTGTTCAAACGTATATTTTAGAAAGTACGCGCGGTATATAATACGATTTCACATAAAACGACTGTTCAGTCCAAATCGGGTTCCTCTGGTGATTTTCTTTCAAAGAGGGAATGTACACGTTTGTTACAAGTACACCTGTTAGTTTCTCCCACTGGAAAATGGTTTTTTCGAGTTCATTATTTGTATTAAGCTTTATTCGACTATTCACTGTATTGCATATATAATGCGCACAATAATGAATACATATTGACTATGAATAAAATATGATAAATTAATTGCATTTTCTGCAAATGTATTTAGTTTATAATTTGTATTTATTTTTACGGTACAAAATGCAATCTGAACCGACAGTTAACACTTAACATTTATGTATAATAAATGGCCTAAGACGGCAATTACTTTTAATTAATTACGTTTTATGAAGTATGTTTAACTTGATGTTAGCGTACAAACAATTTAGTTTTATTTTCTTGATACGTAGAGTAAAGAAGCTTAGAATATAAATATGTGAGTTTACCTTCGTCAAGTCGGCATCTACGGTAAATAATGATGAAAAATCAGAACAGTTTTTTTCTTTTGACATTGATAAAAGTGTAGTTCTTTTTTAAAGTCGTCTAGTGCCTATACACCTTCATTATATTTTACTTTTTTAGAAGAGTCCTTTTCGCAATAAGGAAGAGACATTTGTAACTACATAAAATATCCATTATTTTCCGCAATTTTAGATGTATTGACCTATGAAAAACTTCAGTAAGAAATACATGCCCGATTTAAATATATTTTATAGCAATATTTCAGTATCACAGTAAACCATTTCTCAATCGTTTACATTCGTATACCTTTACCATCTACTAAAATGAAACACAATATGGATATATATCGGTACATAATACAAAATATCTATAACATTTAATGAAAATGAATTTAAAAATATTATTAAGAAATATTAATAAAAATGAATACGATTAATTATACAATATCGGGCTTAAAAATTGAAAAGGAGGGTCTTATTTCATTTTGTAACGATTTCAGCGCACATATATTTCATATCAGAGTTAAAAAAAATTATATATTAAATTCGCATCGTTTAAATCGCTGGTATTTGATCAATACTATCAGTTCAACCGACCGGTATGGTTGTACGTAACCGAAGCGGTGTTTGAGGGGTGCTCACCCCTGGACATTTATTTTTTTAATTGTTTTTCTCTCCACTGCTTCTGAATTCCTCGTCCATTTCTCCCTATCGTATTCGTTTGCTAGTTCTTTTTTTTCTAGCACTCCATTCGATATTGTTGACGGAATAAATTTAAATACACGCTTGTAATGTATAGATTTATGTGCAATGTATATACATGCCATGTAACAAAAAGAAAAAATAATATCATTGATTTATCTGTAACGTCTTTGTGAATTCGGGAAATCGTTTATGTATTTGTTAAATATTTGTTTCAAAAATATTATCATTGTCTATTCACGTATATATTGTAAACATAAAATAATTTTTAAATCGAGTATTCAATGTTCTCTGCTTTAGTAAATATAGGTAGGTATAGTTGTATCGTATATACTAATATACTATCTTGTATATTATATTGTACGAATAGCGTTAAACGGGTTGATGTCAAACATTCGTTTATGCGTAGCTATATAAATGTGTATTCATATTTTTGTACTCATATACATAATTATGCCAATGGAAAATAGTATGTAGCTTGTTATCGGGAAGAGCTGTAGAAATTTAAAAAAAAGATAAATGATTGGTTGTGGACGATGGTGCAAGGGTTTTTTTTCGGGGGGGGAAGTGAAAATCGCATTATTTTTAAATTATTATATAAACAAGAAGTCAAGCATTGTTTTATTGTGATTATTATTATATTTAATAAAGATGCATAATATATTTGCTCTGCCCGCGGCAACGGTTCGTAAACGGATTTATATGTTTACATGAACTGTGTACACTTTGTACTTATATACTTCCCATACATATCATAATAATAACAAAATACCTAGTATACGATGTGGGCGAAGTGTACAAGTATATAAATAAAACACTAAGACTGCAGGCTTGATAATTGTTATTATATAGTATATTACGCTAGTGAAAACTATATTGACAATAGAAATAAAATTTTATTATAGTCATAGTATTATGTTTTTTAAAGAAATCGTAAATAAAAATGAGCTATTGTACACTCGGCGTTAATAGTTTGGTTATGCGCGCTACCCAAAATAATGTGTATGGCAAATTAAAATACAAAACTCTAAAAACGTTTCTCGCACCGTTAATTACGATATCTGATATAAAATAGTATTATCTAAAATAAATAAAAATAAAACAATTTTTTTTTAAACAGATTTTTTTACTTTCCATACCCGCACAATATTATGTGACAGACTCATCAACAAGTTGAATATGTTTATAATATTTGAATAATATCAATACACTTTTTTTGTAAATATCAAGATAAAGTTAACCGTTTTACTATCGAATTTGGTACATTCGAGTATTTATCGGAGCCTACGACGATGAGTGATCTTTTCTTTTATCACTCGACGGGAATTTTAATCAATGGCGCGTAATGTATACTTTCCCCAGGGCGAAAATTATTCCCCCTCCCCACCGACTATCTTTTATAAGACGATTTTTGAAAATACAAAAATTTGAAGGTATTTGTTTTAAATATACATATAATGTCAATAACGAAAAATGTATGTAAATTAAAAATATCGTGAACACGCGGTCGTATTATAAGCAAAAGTCATAATTTTTTACCACCCCCAAAATGTTGCCGCTTGGAGCATTTGCCACTTTCGCCCTAGTATTGCCCAATGCGTCATTGATTATAATTTTTTAATACACATTATTATTATTATTATACCGTTACGTGTGTCTTCGCCGCCACCGCGGTCCGTGTCGCTCGACCGCTTGACCGCGCGCGCACGCACCCGCCAAGCCAATCGGCCGGAAAGCACGTCGCGGTCGCCGCAACCATATACGCATACCGGATACCACGTATATTGTATACCACCGCCGACCGCACCGGCAATCGACAGTTCGCGGGGGTCCGGGGCAACCGTCATTGTCTCGCTCCTGCAGTTCGCGCGCTGCCGCGTCGTGGGCGCATTTCGACGGCGGAAACGAGGTTACGACGACGATCCAGGTGGGCGTCCTGCCAGGTGAGTCGTCCGGAGCGAAAGGCGGCGGCGGTGGTGCCCCCGACGATTGGTTACAAGACGAATAACAATGGCCGACACCTGTTCCGTCCCATTCGCGCGAGTATTCTTCCGCGTATCCGTCTTCTCATGTTCCGGTTGATCGACGCGACGAGCGCGCGCCCGCTCCAGGCCGTATTCCGGAAGCGCGTGTGCGGAGGGGGCTTTTAGGGACTCGTCCTCTCCGCCGGAAATCATAAACAGATATATACATCGTTGTTACACATATCTATATTTTTTTTGTATTTTTTTATTTCTACCAAAATCGTCAGCACTGAAATTTAAGTTTAAGCCCGTGAAGCAAAATCTGCTGAGGCAATAGCTTGTAAATATTATTTACGTCACTTGAGAAGGGCGGACCAACGTCGAACTCTTCACTTTTGTCGTCCGGGTGTGTACGACAGTAGAAGAGCTGAGAGATTCGTTTAGTCTTCTTTGTGTGTTCATTTAACAATTCATTTATAAAAGTAGTGTTGTTAAAACTTCATTTTTTATTACCTTTCGAACTAAACCCGTGTTGAGTATACAACAAAGTGGTGCCCAACGTGGGACTCGAACCCACGACGCCGAAATTAAGAGTCTCGTGCTCTACCGACTGAGCTAGCCGGAAGCTAATTTTTGCGGAGAAAATTTATATTTTTACGCGCACACTCGACGATCAGTGTTTTTGTCCTCGTAAAATCGATTACACAGGTAAAGCCAACTAAATCGAGTTTTCCGTCGTTATTTGTTATTAATATAATAATAGCTGTTATCGTACCACGTATCCCAAACGAAAACCTTAAGACCCTCCCTAAGATATTTGTCTTGTGCATATTGAGCCAGCCATATTATGTATTTCTTACGTCATACGCGCTCTCTCTCTCTCTCTTGCGCACGCATCTTAACCCGTTCGTACCGCGGTGTTTGCGCGCGCCAAAGGGTCGAGAGGAAAGAAAAAAAAAACAATATAAACTTCATATAAAAATAGTATATCGGAGATTCTTCCACCGGATCCGTCCGCGGCGGTGTTCCTACACGCACAACCGCGCGCGCCAGCATCATCATCATCAGCTCTCTCTCTCTGCTGTTTACCTAAAAACCGTGTGTGCGCACCGCGCGTCGTATATTTTTAAATAGATTTCGTGGAGGAAAGGAGCATGGCCGTCTCTCGTGCACCGATGCGCGCGTTATCGTGCACCGTTGGATACTATATAATTGTGTATACGTTCGTACGCGTTTACGTTCTCGCGGCCGCGGGCTTTATATTCGGACGGACGTTGGAACCCGAACCGCGGCCAGTAGAATCCGTTGCAAACACACGGTTGACCCAGCGAATATAATGTATATATATATATATATATATATATATATATATATATATATATATATATAGCATGAGGATGGTTGGAAAAACGACGTACAACAAGTCAATAAGCATGAATAACGTCCTGACCCGTAACCGACCCGACATAATCGTCCATTTTTTACATTTCAAACGCGTTACGCGGACAAGACAAGACAAGATGCAAAGAGTTAAATTATTATTCGGAATAGTTATACACATTCAATTTTTATATTTTTGTAGGCACTGAATATCGGTTTCCTCGTAGAAATCACTCATCGCGCGTACCTACATAGGTACTAAATTTATCCAATAATCTAAGCTTCAGAACATTCGAATTTGTCGATCTTAATAACGAAAAATGGTATTTTAGTATTCTATACGACCCACATGAGTCCGGCACTCGGCATAACATAAAGTATGCGAATAGAAAACGTAGTTTGAGATGATATTCCCTAGTGATCTATGTGACGTATGTACACAATAATTTGGTACTTACACCTTGGGAAGTACATATGGGAGAATATTTTTACACTTGCAGCATCACTGCGAACGTGTATATATGTTTATCGCTCGGCATATATTATACATGTATATGCGTACCCTACAGAAAACGGTTACCGTTACCCGAGTCGTCGGTGTCACAAATAAACATGCACGCGTATATTATACGTACGTCATGTGCTTATAAAATACACGTTATATATACGTGCGCACGTAGGTGTGCACTGCGTTTAATAATATCGTGTAGCGCGTAGGTACACCGTTATTACACCGTACAGCCGCGCGGCGCGGCAATTAACGGCGACCATATAACTGCGCGGTGGGCTGCTGCTGCTGCGGCCCAGGGAGCCCAAACCCCGGCGCGGTTACCGTGTTTACCTGCGAGCAGCCGCATTTTGATGACCATTGGTCCGAGGGATAATTGGCGGAAACCTGGCAGTATAGGACGTGACCCCCCGTTCCCCCGCGGGCCGTCAACCGCGGTCTTTCTTGAGTGACACGCACCACTTGAAGCTCTTCGCCGTCAGTTCGGCCATTACCACAATTTCTTAACGTGTAGTTTTTTTTTTTTTTTTTTATTTGTCCGGGTTTTTATAATAAACGACCTCGATAATTATAAAACCGACTTGACGTGTAGCCGACTTCCCAATTAAAATATATATTCGGGTCTCGCTTTTGCGCGCTCGCTCTTCATTTACATATATGCGCACATATCTTTCGCTATCTCTCTCTTTCTCTGACTTTCATTCTCTCTCCGACTCTCGTCTCTGGACCTCGTCCGTACACTCCATGTCTCCATAATACGTACACTGCACACACGCACTCAGCATCCGTCCCGCTGTCAACTGTAAACGATCGCGTCGTGGTGTCCTTTTTAGTGCACGTGTGTGCGGAGACGAAGTGAGCGCACACACGCAACCGAATAATGTCTTACCCCGTCGACCGAATTTATTGTACACGCGCACGACGTAAATACGAATAATATTAGTGTGTATTCACTGGTCACTGGTTTTAAATATTTGTACACTACGAAACTTGCGAAACTATCAAACGAGTGAGCATAACTTTTCATGTGCTTACCTACGCCATAATCACCTACATTCGACCGTAGAATTTCACCGCGGTCATTGTACAACGTCATCGCTCTGTGTGCATATGCGAATAGTACTGCGATATTGGCGAATATAATATTAGCACAAAACACTGCGTACAGAAAAGAAATTCGATCGAATGATGTCAGATTGTCGGTTATCCGATGGATACGTTGGATATCAAGTATCAGCGGCTAAATAAAATATGAAACAGGTACTGTACCTACCCGCATAGAGCTCATCCCGTGCATGGTTGGCGGTGAGGGGCGAGGGGCGAAATACTTAACATAATATGGGATCGTGGATTGGGTTTTCGTGTTATTTCGTAAGCATATTATAAGAATCCTATATAAAAAAACTTACGTGCTTGAGAACTACAATGATTCAGACAACTATATATAATATATATATATATATTTTATTACTTATTAGTTATTACTAGTCATGATACCTAAATGAGATCCATTCAGACTTTATTGATAACTGATACGTATAAAGTAAAGATGAATGGTTTGCCTAGTCGTAAAAGACATTTATCGCAAGATATGTTCAATATAAAACTCAATATTGAGTCTCAGGACAGGAGAATATCAGAGTTTTACAAGGCCTATAGCACATACGGTACAAGCGCTGGAAATAGATATCCGCGGATGATTTGATTTTGTTTTGAATATATTACTCGAATATGAAGAAACACACCTGAATGTGTTGGTTGATATAAGTTTTATTGAGATATATATATATAAATATACCTATATACCTAGGTGATTGAAGACAGCTGTGTAGGCGACGTTGTGAATCATTACTGAACAATAATTAATGAACGCAATGTAAAACCAACAACGTTTACGTTACGAAAACTAGTATAATAGAGTAGGGTTTCTTTCGTCGGCAACCTTAAATTGTTCTTTTGCATTAAAAAGGTAGATATCGTTCGGTAAAGGTGCGCCGCGTGTTCCATTATTTATTATTACGTCTTTCGTCGAGCTCTTGCGTTTTTATCGTCGATTTTTCCCTGTCAAACCCATTCCCACAACGATTCCGTCCGTATAATATATCCTTTGAGCGTTAACCTGCACGCGACTATATCTATGTATGTACGTACCTATACGCACTCGACATTTTATTGTTTATGCGAACACTTGAATGTTAATGACGCGTGTTTTTATAAACATTTAAAAACAATCTATGGATGTGACTGCTTGGACCAATTTTGTGCACCAAATAAAATTTCAACGTATAGGTACTCTAGAAGTAAGCCAACTATAATATTATGTATACTTTTATACTGACGGCGTTCGGTTGCACATTAATACCCGCCTTTTATTGCACTGCATTATATGCCTGACGTGGAAACATATTATTGTCCAAACCAATTCGATACCGTTGGACGCTGTATGCAAATGGTATGCATTGAGATATTATTAGAACATTTAAAAATAAATAAGGGAGACATACAAGGGTCGGTGGTGAGATATAGCGACGAGGACTGATATAGATGAATTGTTTTTATATACATTGGAAATCAATGTTTTGAATACATTGGTTTCGAAAAACGATTTTGAGCGAAGGAGGACCTTAAGATAGTTTATAACACTTAACACTATATTATAACAAGTACCTAATAATTTCGTAATCAGGTTGATTGAACCTTCTTTTGACGATCGGAGCAAGTCTTCTGGTCGAATACATATAGGCAGACAAACAAAAAACACTTCATGGTAAATATAATATATTCCTCGCCTCGCTCTGAATCAAGAAGCCGGACGGTCAAGTGGGACTGGATAATGACCTCAAAATAATTATTTACCGACAGTTTTTCTAAGTGTAAGAAAATAATTTGACAAAGAAATCTGAATAACTAAATTATTGAGTATCTTCAAGTAAGCGCACAAGCTTTTTTCCCAGTGCCTAAAATAAGTAATTTAGTTGTTGGACTGTAAATTTGAAAATAAGATTATTTCTTTCATACCTAACGATCGCGTTATATAAAATATTTCAAATACGAGTACCTTGACGAGTATTTTTTCTTTGAACTTTTTTCAATTATCATATATCATAATAAAACTATATATATATATATATATATATATATGTAGGTATTATAGTCTCGTTCAGAACGGTTTTTTTCGATTGCAATTATTTCGTTCAAATTTATAACATCCAACCCTGTAATGGTCTACTCTACTCAAGTATCTAAGTACTAATTACGTCAACAAACTGTACTTTTCGCCTATGTTTATTATCTTCGAGCTCGATTGGTAATTTGTGTACCTACCCCGAAATTCTATTTAGTGTGTACCTATATAACATTCGTCTATTCACCTCTATAAAACAAAGAAAAGCAATTGGTATACGACAATGTACTTTTGACCGTAAAAGGTAAACTCTTGTCCATAAACGCATTATGCAGTTTTCAAAATAGGATATTCAATTATTATTTCTTCCTATAGGATTTTATTTTCAATACAAATGTATGGTCGTGACTGCGATGACCCTGCATGAAGAGCGTTGAATAATATTAGTCGACGTTCATTATTTTAAGGTTAATACATATATCGTAATACCTGCGTCCGTATTTGAATCATTTATTGTATATATATATATTTTGTATGTTGCAGTATTATAACGTTTTTACATACACTCATATTATACATTACACACATACATATCGGTGCTTCAACATTTTAACATCATAATAATGGTTCATGGTTATTTCCACACCTTGTGTCTTTCATGAACTTACGTATAAAATCTAGTTGAAACATTATTCGCTCGAGTAGATGAAAATATGTATTCTCATTTTAAAAATATATATGTGTTATTACGGGCATATTATTTCATGCAATGTACAAGTACCTTATACATGTGACTGTATATGTTTCTCTGTTGTACAAATGTAATAAATGCCATCAACTCTATACACATTCGTACGCATTATGAACATCTGAAAAAAACGAGTAAAATGTTTGAAAATATTAACTCATTTTCATTTTTAAATACACGAACCATTATATTCATATATTATAGCCATATCCCCATATACCTATACAAATTCTATTTCGATTCTTCGTTAATTTTGATTTCGAGAAATATGTTTGAATATGTTTCTATTTTGTTACAATACATTAATCAAAAAGTTAACTATCTAGAAAGTTATTTAATGATGGGCAACAGTCAAATGCAAGCAAACGCAATACAAATTACAATAATCAAGCTAAGAATCAAATAGTCTTACGTTAAAACATGTATAATATAGGTATACACATTATTGACTGTTACTGATCATTGATTATAATTTTCAATAAATTGAAAATCACTAATTTTTGTCACCCTGTAGTCCCATGGATTGAATATTTGCGTTCGAAGATCGCACGTGTTCCTGATAAACTGAACGACCAGAACATACTGCATAATATAATGTTATACGCGTTTTTTTATGTGTAGGCATCTAATTTTTACATCTATTTTATTATTATTATACGACACATCTCGGGCTGTTTCGCGTCGGTATATCGGGTGTTTTTACAGATGTTTTATAGTTTTATTTACGTTCACGAATATCCTAATATCGCGTCGGTATAGCCTCTGCACCAGTCCCCTTTTCCGTCACCTTGTACATGATACACTCGTGTACATGACGCTGTACAAACACACACACACACACACACATATATTATATAACATATATTTATAATACACCGCATGGTACATATAACTGCAGCGTGCGGTTAGGCGGTAGGTCCACGACGATGATGATAATAATAATAATAATATAACAGTAAAACGTTACGCGTGTGAACAACGCGGACTTTTAACAAAATTTCAACAGTAAAAATAAAACGTTCGGCGTTGTGAAACGTAAACACACAACGTTTTTTCGACCCGGTTGTCGTATTACCTCGCGCAGCGTGCCGCCCATCTCGATTTATTACTGTCAATAACGTTTTCGTGGAACTTGTATATGTCACGTGTGCGTGCGTGCGTGCGCGTTATTATTTTTTAATCGAAGTAATTGGAACTCCCGCATCATTGTAGTCGTCGTCGCGGTCTCGTATTCAACATTATATCGTTGAACATAATACACCTCCTCCTATGACGCGCGCGCGGGGCCCGTCCACGCGGACGTCCGTCATCCTGCAGGAGCGCGACCGCGACACCTCTGGTATATTTATTTATTACTATTATTTTCGTCGTTTCGTCAGGTTTTTTTTTTCGTGCTCGCAATAATAATAATAATAATACCGTCGCCACGGTCGGTCAATTAGTAATATTTGTATTGGCCTTGGCGGGTTCGCGCCCGGTCGTCGCCACACACGACGACTACGACGACGACGACGACGACGACGACGACGACGATGTGGTGTAAAGAAGAAACGGACGGGGAAAAAACGTACGTGGAAAAAAAAAAAAAAAAACCGACCGAACGAGCGGGAAAGAGAGTGACACGCGGTGTGCGTGTGCGTGACGTATGTTAGTGTGTGCGTGTCACTGTGTACGTGCGCGGACATTATTAGCGGTAGTGGTGTCGTCTCGTTTTCTCGTCTCACCTATTGCCAACAACCGCCGCGGCGGCGGAGGGATTTAGTATTATTTCTAGTGCGCGCGCGCAGTATTATTTAGACGCGGACACGGAACACGGCGGTACGCGTATCGTCGTCGTCTCCACGTCTTGTCCGGTACCGGGCCCTCGTGTCGGCGTGGGCGGTTTCGCGCGTGAACGCGGTACAGGACGACGGGCTACGGCGTAATACTATACGCGCGCGCGAGACCGGGGGCTGAAACCAGCGGCGCCGGGGGGGGGGGAACAGTCTTGGTTTAAAACCTTCGTCGCGTCGCCGTCGTCGGTCACCGGGTTTTATCGGCCGATTCGGCGCGTCAACACGTGGCGATAACCGTTAACGCGCGCTCGTGTAACAAGCCGTTCGACGGCAGTGTCCGGACGAAAGCTTCAATCGTCTATATAAATTTAGCAGCCATCCACCGAACGTGGACGAGGCCCCGAGTTATTTTCGATGCCATCCGTCGCACTATCCCCGTGGGTTACCGCCCCGCGTAGGTACCGGCGAATCATTTTTTTCGTAAAAATACAAATCGTCACAGCGATAATACGCGGCCGCGATATGGTATCATCGTCTTCGTCCGGCAACGGTCCTGCCCGATGGATTGTAATAAATGGGTCGCGAGGACCAGGACGAATTTATACGTCGCGATACGTAGCCGCGCCACCGATCCAATAATTCTTGAGGATGACGTCCCATCGTTATTATATGATATAGTGCACACGTCGGAAACGTATTCGAAGGATTCGCCGTGCCCTGCGGCAGGGTCGTACGTCTATTTCCGCGCTCTATTTTATCGCGTTTCTTTAAATATTATTCTAATAATACTTATATTTATTTTTATTTTTCTTAACATTGTATTATTAATAATCTGATACTTTTTTCGACATGGAGGATATGTGTTATGGCTCGCTACGTTATTCCGAAAATGTTCCGATACCGAGAGCGTTATACCATTGGTTTATCTCTATGGCTCAATAATTCGCTTGTTTGTATATACTGCATAACAGCTATATATTATTTTTGTTGTATCATTATCATAAGTCGAATTCTGTATTCAGTAGCCGAAAGACATGCGCATGTATCGATGTATCTGCGTGCACTTTAAATATGAATAAAATATCAACACATACTTTTATTTTTTTTTTAATTATGTACTATTCAAAATTAATTTTAAAATGTTGAACAAAATAATTTTAATTTAATCTGACCCTTTATAGATTCGTATGTCTATGTAATGTGTTTATAATCAATAAACGTATGTACACAATGTGTGCATATAACTCTTATCACCAAGAGTTGACAGTTAATTGAATCTGAACTCTTGCACAATTTAACGTTTTCGCAAACTCTGTCTCAGTATGATTGAAAAATGTAGTTGTGTCGAATCTCCGTGATACACCCTGTATTACACATTACACGTATATACGTATACACACACATAAATATATATTTACTCGGTTAGTAGTATATTGTACGTATATCACTTACGCAGTTTTTAATCACTCCAATACGGCGTGGAGGGACGATGATTTCAGATGCCTAATGAGCTCTTATGTTAATTTCGTATATTATGAGCGACGTTGCGCGCGCCGGGTTTTCGCAAGGGAAAATTAAATAGATTATATTATAAATACGTTTCGGCGTGACGGATAATTTCATCGGAGAATGTTGCATCTGTATATATATATATATATATATGTACGTATAGCGGGTGCAGGATGGTAAACAATTCCGGAGGGAGTAGGAATAAAAATAACAACGTTAGTTTTGTATTAATTTTAAATTATTCGTGTTGACTTTTATTCACGGCGAAGAAACTCGACGCTTTATTATTGTCGCACGTTTCAATTTAATTACAACAGTACGTTTGATATATCATTATAATATTATTATACGACCATATACGTATATATTAGACCACTACATATAGGTGATTGATATAAGACAGTCATTTTTTAATGGCAATAATTATTATAATATATGGTATACTATATAATATTTTATTCCATACGGTATGTATTATACACAATCGAGTGCCTAATCACAAATAATAAAACTGCGTCATTTACATTTTTTCATTGCAGCAATTATTAGTTATTACCTATCCGTGCTTAGTGATTTGATAACGAGACAGTGTCGAGTGGTCCGGCGGGGAAAAGGGGGGTAGGGGGATCAGAGATAATTTTTTCATTCGATCAAAGGACTCGGATTTTTATTGTATTACTATTCACGGTGTATCCTGCCTGCATTCGTTGTGCATTTATTAACTCAATAATTTTTAATAAACAGTTGGGTAATCAGTTATTTTTCAGGGTCATACCGCATAATTATACGTGAAGAATAACTGTATAATCTACGGTGATGTTTATAATTTGCTCAAATAGAAGTAGAACGTATTATGTTATAGACTTCGACGTTATTTATTGCGACAAAATCGAGAATATTTTTCATTTGCGAAAGAAAACGTATATGCATTCTCCAGGGCTCGGTAAAATGTGTTCTAAGAGATTTTTTGGTGCTGCGCAACGATTTTATGTAAAATTATTTATTTTTTAATTAATCCGATGCGTCGTAATAATGTTAACGAGTAGAGCAACGAATAAATTAGATTCATTTACGTGGCGTTTGAAACGTATAACCCGATGTATTACGTCCATAATACAGCTGTACTTCGGGAAATGTGTGGCTTTTGATTCGTGTACTTTTTATGAACGTGTAGGTACGCTGTCTAACCCGTTTGTAAACTATACGTTTCAACCGCGGGCCAGTGACAACTATATATAAGTCTATACTTCGCTTTCGCTTTAATTTAACGTGTTCGCATATTGAGCTAATTGAAATAACAACGTCGGTGTGTTTGTACGGGACTCGTCGACCCGGGCACATGATACGTATTATATTATAACATAGGTAAAATTATATAACTCGTTAACACGTTACTTCCGTCATAAAATTATTTTTAATTTTTTTTTTTTTTTACTACCATTTCAATAGATAAGTTTTCCTTTGCAGTTGACTAATAAAAAAACATGTGCCGGTCATTTATGTGACGTCGTTCTCACGGATATTTTATACTCGACCGTGAATCACACGCACAACGCGCAGGTAAAACCGACACCGTTGACAATTTAAACGTACATCCCAGTCAGTGATTTATCTATTTTTTTTATACATCCATAGTTTTGATGCAATACAGTTTGGATGTGTGGATGTAGGCCATACGTTTTTGACATACACACTTTATACGTTCGTTTTGTTTTTTCTCTTATCACATGCGAAACGGTTCGAATTCGAATTCATAAAATAGAACTATCGAAATGACATAGTTTATATTCCTATAATTATAAAATTCTAACCCGTGCACGAATATTCTTATCGGATTCGGGTTTATTCTTCGCATTCGATTCATAATTTGAATACGAGTAACCGTAGGAAAAAAATATTGCTCGAAACTTATATTATTCGCGAATAAATCGATCGATCAGCGTAAAAAAAAGTACATTTTTAATTTTCGAAATAAATATTTCGGCAAATCGACCACACGTGGTTTTCATAACATCTGGATGTTTGTAATTTATTTGTAAATCATCGCATTTCTCTCGTCGAGACAAACGACGAAAAAAATGTACAAAGTGATCACTGGGCGCGTCCGGAAACCGATTCTGTCATATGGATCCGAATGTGACAGTTGGCTCAGCTCGGCGACACGTGTCTGTATTATAATATGCAGTAGGTATACAAAGGGAGCGGATTCGTGGACGGACCACATTTAGAGGAGAGACTTTGCGAGATCCAATGTCAATATAGGTGACGTGGTCACAAAGCTAATTCGTTTTGTGTACCTACTACAACTATAATATTATATTGCTACCTTTATGCGAGGCGTATCTATTATTATTATGGTTATTATTTTGTATACGTATATATGCTTATAGCCCGGTGCGCTTTAAAATCCACAACCGGCGGCTGTAGATGAGCGGTAATGTGTAGGCCCCGGGCGCGTGTTTGCTCGGCGCACAGCTCATTCTTTGTTCTGTAACCTATCCCGAGTCGTGAAACTAATAAACGACGGATGTGTACGCACACAAAAACGGTCGCGATCGCAAAGGGGAAGTTTTTACTGACTGATTGCCGGACTAATGCAAATGGATCTTCTGCGTGCTCCAGCGTTCCGGTCGTCCCCGCTGCACCTTTCAGCGCGTATAATAATATGTATATAGAGATTCATACGTGTGCAAACAAACGCGGATTTTTATCCACCCCACTACCTCGTTTCCAGCGTACGACCCCACAGGCTGACACCCCCGAGCGTTTGTTAGTTTTTAATGCACCGGAAGTGACTGGACGAGTGTGTTCTGCAGTACTGCAACAGTGACGTATTTGACGGGGGGAATAGATGAGTGGGATTTTCCTCGTCTAGTGATTTTTTACACGAAACTCATTGTTTATTATTGTACTTGGTCATTTTTATTAAATTTACTAACGATTGACGGGAACTCGTAACGATTAAAGATGTGTAGACACTATACAGATGCAATAAAAAAAATATGAAAAATACTTGGAAACAAAAAAAAAAAAAAATATTAGACTTGAACTTTTACCAGCCACGCATATTATAATAAACCAGTGTTAAAGCCGCGAGCAGAGAAATCAATGGTGTTTACAACCGAGCACGTCGTATATTGCAGTATTATAATGTTATAGGATGTTAAAGGAGAATGACTATGGAAAAAGTACGAATTTTGGAAAATAAGAAAGGATTTTAACGGGGAAATCTATATATATATATGCGGTGGAGAGAAGATCAAAAGCGTTTAAACCGTGTCATCGTCAAGAACACGGCTAATTAAGCGGGGGTGGGATGTTGGCGACGACGAAAATAAAGCGTAGGTATATTTAACCTGCGATTCCGTCCGAGTGACGAAGAGTCGCGGCGCGCGTACGGTAGATTTCAACAACTGCAGTATAATCATTGCATTACTGATCGAACGACGTAGCGTAACGCAAACGAATCGAAAGCCGCAGCGAGATCGCACACGGGGTACACCCGCCCCCGTACAGGGTGACCCTTTGTATATACCAATGCATCCGACGGTATCATCGATCAGTGAGCTGTAGAACACTATGTCTTAACGGTGCACAGAACATTGGACGTGTCAACGGCACGCGATTCGTCATCGTTCTTCGGCGAGGAGGCGTTGAGCGGGTTCGTCGCAAGCACGGGGTCGTGAGGGTCGGCGACGGGACTTCAGAATTATAGTACCCTTTTCCTTCGGGTAACCTTAGTGCCTAAGGTTGCCCGAAGGAAAAGGACTGTCCTTAGCGCACCACGACACTCGGACGTTTTGAGAACACGTAGTCTACAGTAGCGCGCGCAACCGTTCCGACCGAGATTGTGCGCGTGTTGTTTACAACAATAATAACAACAACAACATACAGCGGCGGCGGGACATTGGTGGTCGTGAAACTACAAACGCCATCTGTCCGATCGGGTGCGCGCGTGACCCGCGAATCGCCCTCTGGCTCGGCGCGAGTGTTCCCCGACGGGATTCTTCGGCCGCGGGTCGGACGCCAGATAGCGCTCGAGGTACGGGATTCCGCGGCCGTACTCGCACGTTGTCCCGGGCGCAGACCGAGAACGCGGTACGTAGGTTCCCGAGAAACGAACAGGAACGATAAGCTACCGATTGATGTTGGCGTTGAACTCGTCCAAAAGCAAGGACGGTCCCAGATGCCTGCAGGGATCCGTGGGAGTTTGTCCGATTCCTACGTGGTGCCCGGCCATTCGTGCTCGACCGCAGCCGTTGATCCCTTTGACCGTCCGTCCGTCGGAAAAGCGTCACATACTTAGGTCTTGTTCACGTTATCGGATGTTTTCCGGATGGATTAAATGTCGTTCAGGAAATTCCGTAGCGTCCACAATTTCTAAATATGATTTAAACATTTCGCGCAGTAGGCACTCGCGAACTTTTTGGTATTTCATTTAAAATCAGTATTACCTAATTGTCTTTCATCGAAACGCGGATATAGTTTAAAAATCAAACCGTTATGATAACGTGTGAACGTCGAATAAGAATGTTTTAACTATTGCGAAACGGACAGAGGGATATTACGCGGACGGCGCGGAATCCCGCCACGGCTATCCCCGTGAATCGAGAAAAATACATTTTCTCCCCGTGCACGTCTTGACGCTCAAGTCTTCGCACCGCGCTGCGATAATTATTTCTACGTCACGCTCGCAAACACCTATGTAAACGCATGTACTATCACACTGTATACATTATTAAAATTTATCGTACTCGCAATACGTGTTGTAGGGGGGGGGGGGTGAGGCGGTGGGTGCCTTCGCGTTTTTTCTCTTTTCAAAATATTGCTTTCGGCATAATTTATGCAGACGTAATGTTATTAATCCCAGGCGTTATTAAATAATGTTCATCATATAATGTTGATAATACGGTGTACACTGTCACGAGTCATTAGCTGGGTCTTTGGGTGACTGGTCGTATGCTGCGCGCGAATATATGTACGCGTACCGGCGGTGGCGGTGCTTGCACAGGACGGCGCGCCCGGGTCCCGTCGTACACGCGTGATGCATGTACCTGAAAGGGATTTGCGGAGACTTGTCGAAATATAACCAGACAGCCGTGATGAATATCACGCCGTACCACTCTGTCCCTCCACGTCCCTCTCGCCAATCCCCCGCGTAATCCGTCGCACCGCGAAAACCGTAATCATTTTAATACGTAGGTATAATACACCAGATATATTATATTTATACAATACGATGTATAGACATATTGTACATACACCCACATGTGCAGGCGCGCGCGATAGCAGGTAAACCGGCGAGGGGACAACGTCATGCACGTGGGGTCACCGTATATTTTATACCATGATGTATACACATAGACCGACCTGCCGGGGTAAAAGTGATCGTGCGGGGGTGTGTCTCATGTGTGACGTCCACAGTCAGATTTGGGATTAATAATAATTCTTTGTCTACTTTCGTGACAATACTGACTGTAATAATTAATAATCATACGCAGTTCATATTTCCACGTGTACGAGTCACATCCGCCGACAATATGAGCTTACGAACGACGTGAATACATTGAATTTTTAATAAAAACGATGTAAATACGTTTTCCAACCGATAAAAAAAATATACAGTTATATTGAATAGTTCATTATTTGGTCCGGGGTAAGACTATGCGTTATTCGGGGTAAACAACTACGGGGCGGTTTATTGTTATTCGAGTACATTCCAGTTTATTCAAATATACTGTTTATAGGCACATTATACGATGGTCGACTATATAATATTACGTCAGAATTTGAACATTCAAATTTACTATTTACACTTTTTCACCTTACAACTTATCCGCGTATACATTATATTGAGTATTTTATTCGAAATAGAGTTCAGAACTTAATCGTAGCCCGCGCATTGGACGATTTCCCAACACACATTATTTATCGCGAAAACATAAAAAATATCGTTTTTAAAAATAATTAATCTGTTCACATTTTTCTTTTGAAAGTAGTACCATTCTAGAACGTCCAAAAAAATATTTTCATATGCAATAACAAAGGCTTTTTCAATAAGAATTATACTTTAGCCAATTCTTAAGAAACACTTTCATGCCCTAGGTCATCATTATAATGTACACATTCCAACAACGATGCGAACTCAGTCAGCTTTTAGAATGCGAGCGCGTGTGGTTTTGTTGAAAATCAACGGACTATTATCCCTACGTCATAAACTTTAGACAGTATGTGTACGCGCGCATAGTGTGAAAAATATGTGTGTTACACTTTCAAAACTATTTTTATTGATTTTATCACTGACGGTGACTAGTGCCAAAAAAAAACCCATTGCAATAGCGTACAGCTAATCCGTAAAATAAATCTCGTTTACACCGCTGGCCTCGTTCTCGGAAAATCGCTCTTCGCAGCGCAGTGAGTGAGTGAGTGAGTGAGTGTACTCTACATAAATATATTATTATTACAATACGCGTATTATATATATTATTCAATATACGCGCGCCGTTTATTTCGTATACGATTCCGCGGTCGTTGAAAACGCGTGTCCTAGTTGAAATCGGGGGGAACAAACGGTATACTATTTCCATCTTCCTAAGCATGTTTAGTGCGTTGTGAGACGGCATATTTCCGAGACCCGCTGCGGTAGGTACGGTAAACAATCGGACAGCAAACCGTCGAACGTGTGCTTAAAAATGTCCGCACTTATCGTACAGTCGATTTGCATGCAATTGATTTCGGCCGAACAATGATCCGGAACCGACTCTTTTGTGCATAATAATTAATGTGTGATGATGATCCGTGGGTAGTACAATGCGACGGGATTCGGCAATCACCACTCTCGGTCCGCGTATTATAGTGCAAAGAAAACGGTCGTTGGAATTACATGCGCGCAGGTGAAAGAACTGAAGAACTCTTAAGCTCGGGAAAAACTGGTTATGTTTATGAATGAAATGGGCAATGAATATATTATATTTTTAATATAATTTGGCTTAATTTCGTGGATAAGTATTGAAATAATGTCAGACAAACGATACATTTGAATTAATTCACATTATTTATGAATAAAAAAAGGTGAATGTGCGTAAAAAATAAGAATTCAATCTCCTGAAAAGTTGACGTTTTTGACTTAACCCCATTTTCCCGAGCGTGATGTGAACTTGTGTGCAATGCGTTGCGACGAATATTATACCCAAATAGAATATTAATAAATCGTACAAACACGCGAAAAAATAAACGCCGACGATCGATTTCTCGCGGATAAGGTTTTCGCTGTGTTTCGGCCGCTCCGCCACGCCGCGGGGTCGATATAACATTACACTTTTACGTCGTCGAGCGTACGTATAATATAATCGTCGCGTCGTCGTCGAATTGTTATTATTATTAACGTCACCGCACGCGTTCTGTCTCGAAAAACGTTCACGGTGGTCCACTTCGGTAACTAATTTTGATTTATTTTTCTATTCTCATAAGTTCATCTCCGTTTCGGCGACGTAAACGGTGGCCGCGGTCACCGCGAGTTTTCGTAACGCTTTCGCGGGGATGACCGCACGGGGACGCGTGATTTTCGTTCGACGCGAGCACGCGTGCGGCACAGCGAGTCGTCGTTACGTGTTACGCTGCGCCACATACATTATAACTAGAGCTAGGATTTTGGTGACTTTTGCATTTTTTTTATTTAAGTGCTATACAATTCTAACCAAAAACTAAATTTGTTTCGTGATTTAACAATGTAGAATATCTAATTTTTATTTTGCATTTTTTTGCATTTTTTGCATTTTTTGTGTTAAATGCATTTTATTGCATTTTTAAGGTCATTTTAACCTAATATTACAAATATTACGTTCATTTTGTGTATTTTAACTAATTTTTGTTTATTTTAAGCAAAACCAGAAACTATTAATAAAATAAAAAGAATTGAAACTACATTGTCCCTTGCTCCTAATGTAATCGGAGAAACAATATCAAACAAACTGAATAATGTTTTGATGAAAAATAATGGGTTCAGAGTTTTAAAAAATATATCTGCTATTCTGGACGGTGAAAATACAACAAGTAGAGATGGTATTCCGGAAGACCTAACTTTAAATGATATGGTTCATTTCAAATATGCCCCTGTTACTTCTGTGGACGTTGAACGAAGTTTTTCTTTATATAAAAACATTTTATCTGACCGCCGTCGCAGCTTACTGTTTGAAAATCTTAAGAATCATCTAATTGTCCAATGCAATAATATGTGTACAGGTAGCGGTTAAATTCACAAGTCAAATTTATACCTATTTTATTCATAAATCATAACTATTAATTAATATTTTAATAATAAATTTTTTTCACTCATCTAAGTACATTTTTTTGGTCATTTTTTAAGTTCATTTTTTAGAGTTTTTAGGTCATTTTTGCATTTTTTTTAGTGCATTTTTGTGTATTTTTTAGGTCATTAAAATCCTAGCTCTAATTATAACAGACCGTCTTCTTTTCGTTTTTCAACGCGACGCGTTGTATATTATACGCGTTACATTTATTACTGTTTCTTATTTTTCCCCTCCGGTTTTCAATGACACATAACGCGGTTTTTTCCCTTCATCGAGTCCGGCGTTACGACGGTCCGTCGGTTTTTCGGCACAGTTTGCGCGCGTTTAACGACCGTCGAAATCATTGAAAATAAACCCCTTACCCCCCCCCTCGCACACACACGTACACGTATTCCCTTCTCCGCGGTTGCCGCGCCGCCGTCGACAGAATTTCGTCGAATAGGTTTCCTACGGTCGGTCGGTCGCACGGACGTATAATAATAATAACATAACACGGAACGGCGTGCGTGTACGTGTACATAATAATATAATAGCGCAGTAATAACGCAGTTAAGAGAGTGTACGGGCGAGGTGCACGTGGCTGAGAGGGCCGGGGCTTGCGGGATAGCGGTGGCGCGCGGAGGTACGGATTGAGTGAACATGTGGCGTCCAGGTTAGGGCAACAATAATAATAATTGGTCCGCCCGCCACCCGTAAGTCTCCTCTTGCGCGCGCGCACGGCGGTACCCCCGTAGAGCGCGGCGTGCACAATTTCTGTCAATTTACTTTAATAAAACGACCACTGCTCTCGCGGGGCCGCCGCGCGTGTCCCCGAGAGTGTGTCGCCCACAGTTCGCCCCGTTCTACCTGCCGCGCACCTACGTGCGTATATTACGTTGTTCGCGGTCCCCGAAGGGACCGGCTGTGTGCTGGCATCTCGCCGCCGGCTTCACCGCGTTTCGTTATTCGAACAGCATGACGCCCTCAGCCGTCCCGTTCGCGTCACGGGCATATACTCGACCTACATGGCCGCGCGGCTTCACCCCGGGAGTGTCGAGACTGCTTCACGACGTATTGTATCACGTTCCGGTAAAGTTCGGTGTCCCCGAGCTTGCTGCTGGAGGTGCATACGATTGCGGATCGCGAACGGACGTCCGACGGTGGCAAGTAGGGGGTGGGAGGCGTCGACGTTTGAAGTGCTTTCATTCACTTCGAATCAGTATGTTTGTGTTGACCTTTCGATGGTTTCCGAAAGTCTTCCACAACCCGAGGGATCTCTATTAATACGTTCTCGAACAATTATGATTTATGAATAATACGGACTGGACGATTTTGCCATTGACATTGCTAGAGAATCAAAACGAAACCGCGACGGGTTAATATCTCGAAAAAGATGTAAGGGAGTCGACCGATTCCCTAACCTGTCATCCGGACACATTATGCTACAAACTCTATTAGTACTAATCTATGTCTGCAAACCACTTGTTATTGTATACGCTGCAGCAGTTCTGGTCATCTAAAGATAGAGTTCGTCATTTATCGTGTCTACATTGAACGGGTGTTCCGCATACATTTGAAACAGGTATGACAAAGATAGCAGTCTACGGGGACCTGTCAAATGTTTTCAAAGCACCAAAAACAATGTATTCAGCCCTGAGGTTTACACGAGTTGATGTGCTATAATATAATTAATCGTATTGTCGTATTTTTTTTATTTCGCACCTAAACATTTAAATTTAAGCTACGTTAAAGTAACGTATACATCCTAGGTGCATGTATACCTTTATTAAATTGTTTCCAAGGAAACAGTTTAGGTTTTTGTCTTTCGGTATTTTCCGTCGTCAAACTCTATAACCAATGTAACGATGTAAACAATCGAATACAAATGGAAAATAGTCGTTTGCAGAACACTTAATTTTTACTCTTTTATTATATGACGAAGAAAAACCTATTTGCGCGTTCTCTCCTGTTTTTTATTTACTCATTTATTATTTCTAATTTTTTTTCTTGCCGAACTTTTAGATTATTGTGTTTTTTTTTATTCCACTATATACCGTTTTATCGGACTGTGCGCCGTCGATGAGACGTCACAAAGCCAACAAAAATAATAGACAATAGAAAATTATATCGACAAACTTTCAGTTTATTACCACTCAATTTTTAATGGGACCTCCAACAGTTCGTTTGAACGTATCTGAAAAAAAAATTAATAACAAATGTCACTTATTAAATTGACTTATTATAATTTCGACTCCAGTGTATTCCCGTGGTACAGATTTTTATATAAATATGCAAACGTTTCGAGGAATCTGTTGTTATTCAATTTTTTTTTTTGTTCTTGGTCCATATGGTTTTGTTGTCCCTTTACTTCATAATTTATATTTTTACTCCGCCAAGTTTAATTCAACGATACATTGAAAATTTAGTACTCTGAGTGTTATTCATAATATGTAACTGTAGTCTTTACATACTACATACATATACCTATATTAAGTATTCAATAAAACATAGTGGATTATTATCATTATTATATATCATGTTCGTATTTTTTCAATTTACTTTCCAGAAGTTTTAATTAAATCCAATATGGTATTAATGTACAGTGGTTTTATAAGTAATTACCGTTAAATCAGTTCCGAAATCCAGATTATCCTTATGTTTTTCAAGTACCGTAATTTATGAAAAAAAAACTAACTTTAGTCATTACCAAAGTCAATAATGTTTATATTTAAAGGATTATACGTATGGACCGTTATAAAAATGAAAAATATTTCTGTAATGTGCATACTAATGCACATGTTTGCACATAAGGTAGATTATTTTTGTTCCTAATAATGATAAAAAAAGTGACTTAGGGAACGCGCAACGAAAATTATTGTTATTGGGATACCCTGTTATAATGACCCGGGACGTATATTAAAACCACGGATGCTGATGGCGGTAAAAGATAAATAAATACGGCGATTTTCATTATATAAGTAATAAAATTACTTTTTTTTTCGCAGCATGGCCATTTTAATTGTGATTGTAAATTCGATGTACAAACGTGTTCGCATTTCCTAGTCGAATAAATTAATGATGTTTAAAAAACTACAATATTGCTCAGGAGCACTCAACTGGCCTGTATAGCGTAATAAAATAAAATACCCGGATTTCCCGTATTTTTTATTTTTTAATAATCGATTAAACATTAATTTCCTTTTCGAAAATAATAATAACGCGATGCTATGTTATAATGCGTTTAACTTTTTAAAAAGAAAGTTTAATTTTATATCGTTTTAATAAAAATATTATACTACGGATTAAACACCGTAAATGTTATCAGTTCATCTTCGACCGTAATTACAATACATTTTTGAAATAGCCGGTGTATAATATATACTAAAGTTGTAATAATAAATACGTAAATTTTTCAGTACTGTGTGATTTAATAGTGAGTAATGGCAATTATTAGATTTGCCCTTAATTCATCGTTTTTTTTCAGGTTGCTTTTTTTTGTTTTTAAAAGGGTGTCGCTGCAGTCGTACACGTGCCTTTGTCGCGTATTTTATTTTTTATGCGTCTACACAAAGGTGAGGGAGAAAACCGAGGCGAGTGGCGACGGAACGGTCTTAAATATAATAAACGTGTCGTAAAGTTTACCGTCGACGTGGTCGCCGTCGACATTAAGATAATCCGCGAGATTATGTATAATTTTTTTCCCTTTTACGAAAAAATAAAGACTTGTATACATATATATATATATATATATCAAATAAAATATCGTGTCGCTGGCCTGAATTGAGTTACGGGAGGGCTTTTAAAAATATGAAGTTTTCAGAAGTGAATACAAAATACCTGATTACAAGAAGTGGTGGCGCGGTGGTGGTGCGGCAGGCGGTGGTTAAGGTTTATGTTTTTATTTCGTTTGTTTGTCGGGGGGTCGTTAATTTGTCGCTGTCGTCGTAAAAATCACGTATATACACACACAAACACCAACTAACGGAGAGAGAATTCGCGCAAGGGGAGGACAATAACTGGTGTGTGTATGTGTATGGTATAAGCCATAAGGATCCAGGAGGGTAGACGACGACTTCGCGCGAAAAATAAGAAGAAAAAAGAGAGACACAAAAAAAAGGAAAGAGTTCAATTTCAAGTAAAACGGGATCCTTCACCTCGCGCGGCTGTCTGCGTGTATATGGGTGTGTACGACATGGAATAAATCGGGATCAGAATTTTTATTGTATTTTCCTTTGCACACGGTGGCGTCGGTGTCTCTCGTGTGTGTGTATGTGTGTGTGTGTTTGTGTGTCACTTGTTCGCGCAGGAGACATTTAACGTTTTTATTCGAATTCCATTCGTTTTTTCCGGCCCGAGGTGTTTTGCGTATGTCGATGGCGAACACATCCTGCACACATATACACACGTAAACACGGGGTTTTAAATCTTCGCCGTTTGACGTTATTGGATCTCCTTATATACACACCTCGGTGTTACACACACACACACACGCGTGCAGTTACATAGTTGGGGGACTTTGGGAAAATCGAATTGGAAAAAATGCGCTTTCCGTCCGACACCGAGTCTCGTAAAATCGGAGAAGCGCGCGTGTGCCTCATCGATATATATGTATATACGTATTATAATACCGACGTGTCGCGTATTTCTCTGCATATAGCGTGCTGCTGAAGGGTGCCGTACAACAATATGTTCTTTTTATTTTACCTTATTGTCCATGGCCGTTAACGCACAGACATCACAAACGTGTACGAATAATTCACCGTTATATCCTTTTTTCCGTTCCTTTTACTACTGACGATTCTATCAAGTCATCAATGCAAATTTGTAAAGGCCTAAAACAGTTTCCCCGTGTATATTCATTATTATTATTATTATTATTTGTACATCTATATATCGATGCCAAAGAGAAATTTTATTTATGTTCAATTACGGCGTTACAGTCAGCACTGTCGGCCAATAAATTTGAACGATTGATATATATATACGACTATATTATATATTATTATGCGTTTCGAGTTTGAGTATTAAACGCGCATCGTCTTAAGATTTAGTGTTTTTGATAACTCTAATAATTTAATATAAAATGATAATTCTTCGGTCTTCGGGCACCCTCGACAATGATATTATGGAACTTATTTTTATTTGGTCAAATAACTTATCTACAACTTTTCGAATTCTGTTCTAATTTATGTTTGATAAATATTTATATCTAGATAGATTTTAATTTTAAAATCCGTAACCATTTACATGGTCATTAAAATCACGTTTATTACATATTTATGATTTCGAACTTAGTGATAAATGAATTTTTTTATTCATATCCATTTTAATATCTAAATAATTAAACTGTTCAGCTTATTTAATTCTTAAATTTTCAATTCATATTACCTGTCTTTGTTCAAAGTCCCTTTTTTTGTTGAAAAAAAATTAAATATCGAAAATCGAAAAGTAATATTATAATTGTCATATTCGGTTAAATACATATCAAACCTTTAAGTATTGTAACAATAATTTGTAAAATATTGTATTTGATAATAAAGAGCTGAACATTTGTTGTTTGACCATTTTATTGACCATTGATTATCAAGCCAAGGGTACATGTATCTACTCGTTTTTGTACAGCCAATTGACTAGCACCCTACTCTAGACCTGCCCTTACAGTGGAAAAGTTTTCCTTGTTTGATCCTTTCTCAACGACTTAACTGCCAACTATTATGGTCTTCAATTGTATTCAACCAAAAGCCCTCGTTTCGTAGCACCCGGATCTCTCGACAGGAGTGTTGTTCATCTCCCCTTATTTGAAAACAATACACCTTTACCAGACTGAAAATTTAACGCTTCCATAATATCGAACAGAATTTATTACTAGACAATTAACAATATTAACACGGGTTAATAGAAATTAATAAAACGATACGCATTACCGCATTCAAATTAAATAACTCGCTGGTGGGTCGAAGCGACTAAATAATTGTTCTTTAAAACGTTTTTTCTCTTCTCTTTCTCTGCTTGTCTCTCTCTCTCTCTAGACTTCGCATCGGGTCCGACAATTAAATACAAAACGAATTATCAAAGGGTATAGGGATTTATAAGGGTTATAAG
Organism: Periphyllus acericola; assembly: GCA_949715065.1. Classification (NCBI taxonomy): domain Eukaryota; kingdom Metazoa; phylum Arthropoda; class Insecta; order Hemiptera; family Aphididae; genus Periphyllus; species Periphyllus acericola. Next base: position 12,456,050 of record OX454270.1, on the reverse strand, counting down.
GCGTCTAGGTGAATTAGGATTGTTAAATTTGGTCCCATTAATTCGGGTAAAAGTTTCAATTTAAATCGGACACTTACTTTGTACGGTTCCGGTTGGTGACGGCGGTGGTATAACGGCGAATATGGAGAGGGTGAAGCACGGAGGGCTCACAAAATGTGGAAACCGCGAAACCGTTTTACCCCTCAGCCGCCTAGCGTTTCTCGACCTGTTAAAACCGTAAATACTGTTCCACGCCAAAATAAGGGCCACCGGTGGTGGCGGCGGCGGCGGCGGCGGCGGCGGGCAGATTTCTTCAACCTTTATGTATACGGAGGGTTTCTCGTCGCCGCCGCCCGCGCCCGCGTTTCTATATATATAAATTATCGCATACGGTCGTTTTATTAAGTGGCCCGGATTACATTGAGCACTTGTCATTGAACTTCCCTTTCGGGCCTGATGCGCCTTAAGCTCACCGAATTTATGCGACCACGTCGATCCTCCGCAGCGTGTGGATGTGTAACGAGAACCTGACGTTTCGAAAAAATGCACTAAAATTAATCGTCGTCGCGCACCGTCGTCGGTACGTGTACACGATATACGTGCCGGCATATTACTGTACACCAACACAGGCCGCTATTTTAGAACTATTATACTATTTCCAATGCTCACCCGTCCGCCGCGGTTTGTTCAAGTGTTCAATGTTTGTTTTACCTTCTAAAATTACTCGCCGTCGTGTATTATGTTCGATATGTTGTATGTAGAAGGGCGATCCGTTCCGTCTGAGACCATACGACCGCCGCGACCCTCGCCCGCCGTCCCGCGTGAAAGTCTCTCGAAATTCAGTTCACGGGGCTCGCCGCTGCCCACGACCTACGCGTATATATATATAATATATTTATACATAAATGGCAGTATGTTCAGCTATTGTTGTGCAGCGGCGACGCCGGGAACCTAATCGAAACATCCCTCGAAAGTAACGATTAGAATAGTGCGTATAATATATTGTGCATATATACTCGTGTAACCGTATATAGTTCAAAACTACCGGTCCGCGCATTAATCTTGGCGGTATCGATTAATATAATAACCACAAGCATACTAACTGTTAATCGTATACGTACATGTACTCCTTATTGGCGTGCCTCTAAGTGTGAACCTACACGGCAAAACGCGTTAAAATAAATATGTATACGGTATATCGTCCGGGCGTTCGGTTAAAAAGCTGCGCCGGCTAACGGTTTTTTCCCCTTCATTTTTTTTCAACTTAATCCCCGCACGCAAAAAGTTATTTTTAAAACGATCCGATTCCTATAGATTTCCAACGGTCGAAACGAATAGTTAATAGGCTGCAGAAAAAACGAGTATTATAGTTACGCGCGCGTGTTGCGTTTATATATAAATATTACGTGCATTCGTACAGAACCCAGACCGTATATACATTTCAATTTTGTTTTCGTGTTCCTGTAAAATATGAGAAAAAAAATCACCGCTCGTGCCTCGGACGGAACGCCCACGATGTTCTAGTACTACGTATTCTGTGACGTATACGAATTTTACCAAGAAAAATAGAATAGCATAACCTTTGTGATCGTTGTATGTTTCACAAAAAAAAGTGAACACTAAATTGTGTAACACAGAAATCGCAATTGAAATAATAGATTATATTTAGGTATCGTTAACAATCCAATTGCCATTGAAACATTAAATATCATAAATATATGCGCTGTTACAGTGGCGTATCCAGGGGGGCACGGGGGCCATGCTCCTCCCCCCCCCCCCTCGTTGACCGTATTTACTAGATTCTGTTTTAAAGATTTAAATATATTCGTATACATGAACGCAATGAACGCATACTACAATAATACTCTTATACCAGCATTCACTATTCAGTAATCAGTAATCATTATAACTGTTATCATGTTTCACTAACGTGGTTCTAGTTCAAAAGGGCGCAAGAATAGTGTAATCAGTTATCACTTATCAATATTCAGAAAATCTACAACCGTATCGTTAACGTAAAATACGTAAAATGTGTATTATTTTACGAGTTAGTCAATAGTCATTAGTCATAGTGTAAATTATTAAATTATTCAGTAAGCAGTAATTTTTTTTGTATTCAAAACTATAAATTAAATAGCAATAAGTATGTCTGAAAAGAGAACTATGTTATATTCAATTTTCAATACGAAGAAAAAAAAAGTTGAACATTTTAATGACACGGTAAGAATATAATTTCGTATTATTATAATATATATTATTCAAATTTAGTGGTCTTAAGTCTTACTATTTTATTTGATTCATGTTTAGTCCTCAATTATTGGTAATGTAGACGCAGTGACTATGATGGAATTATTTCTACAATTTCAACTTTTTTTTCTGCTTCTGCAATACGTGTCAATAAACTTAAATCTATTATTGAGTCAGATGAAAAAAATAATATAAAAAAAAATAAACTCAAGACATTATGTGAGACTCGTTGGGTTGAGAGGCATGATGCATTAATTACATTCAAAGAATTGTTTTTGTACATCATAGAAGCTTTAGACGACTATGAAAATAATGGTAGTAAATCAGATTCATCAAGTAAAGCAGCGATGTATGGTAGTGCTATCAGAAAAAGCGATTTTCTTGTTTCATTAGAAGTAGCAGTTTTTATTTTTTCTTATACATTAAATTTAAGTCAAATTCTTCAAAGTAAACAACAAGACTTATCAAAAGCACTAAATGATGTTATAACTGTACAAGAATCTTTAGAATCTATCCGTAAAGATGTTGATAGTCATTTCAAAAATATATTTAGTGAAGTACTTAAAATTGCTTCTAAAATAGACGTCGATATTAAAATACCTCGAGTTTGTGGCAAACAAAATCAAAGAGCTAATGTGAATGTTACAAATCCCGAAGATTATTACAAAATAACTATATTCATTCCATTTATTGACCAAATTATATGTGAATTAAGGACTCGATTTGATCAAAGGTTAAGAGAAATTATTCCACTTGAAGGGTATTCAATAAATATGATACTAAAACTATTTTGGAGGCTGCAAAAATATACGAAAATGATCTTCCCTTAAATGCGATTGTTACATTAAAGGCTGAATTAAGTATATGGCAAAATCAATGGAAAGACGATGGACAAAATAGCACAGTGAATAAACCTCAAACCGCTATTGAGACTTTACCTTATTGTACAAATATTGTGCCTAATATTAAATTGCTTTTACAAATATTCACAACTCTTCCTGTTACAACAGCTACGCCAGAACGTACTTTTTCTACCTTAAAACGACTGAAAACCTACTTAAGATCAACAATGACTGAAAATAGACTAAATGGATTAGCTTTAGTGAACATAAATAAAAAAGAGGTCATTTCAGAAACTGAAATTATTGAGGATTTTGCAGAAAAAGCACCAAGAAAATTGCAACTCATAGATTGGTCAAAATAATTTTATACAATTGTATAATTTGTGTGTAATTTTGAGTATAATTTTATACACTTATAATTTTTCTGGGATTAAACCGTTTTTATTATTAAATGAGGTACTATTACTATTTATTATTATTTATATATATATTAACTTAAATCTGACTGACTGAAAATATAAACAAATTATTTGCATTAAAAACATTAAATATTTGGTTTATTTTATTTTTTTGTTTTTGGTAGTAGGTAGTATATATGGTAAAATTTTAGACAGTGTGTGCCCCCCCCTAAAAAAAATCCTGGATACGCCACTGCGCTGTTGATACTGATACATATAGGCCATCGTGAGTATTTTTTACTCAATTAGGCTGTTGTATACTAGACTTGCTATCCACATAATCGCATAGATAATATTTGATTTCGATTACACCGTGGAGATTATCATCATCTGATATTGGATTTGCTACAGAGTTATTTGTTATATATTATTCAGACGCAGACGTACGACGCACGTGTAAAGTACATAATTTACACTTTTGTTATTGTACGCCATTTTTACGATCGATATAATTCCATACACTCGTCAACAAAACAATATGTTTAATAATTTCCTTCATACCATCCATACAAAAGAATATAACTCGGTGGATTATAATGGGTCATAGATTTGTTTGGTTTTATTATTTTCGCGGTGAAAATTGCGTAAAATGAGTAGTTTACAATAATTTCAGTGCCAAAAACAAGTTTTTTTTTTGTTTAATATTATACAGTATATTTAGTAAAACGTTTGTTTCAGAAATATTTACTTAATATTTATACATATGTGCTTTACTTCAATGGACCGCGTTCCGTTATGTATTATGGTTAGCATAAATTCAACTATCAGATTAAATATACAATATATGGTTATCTTAATGTGTACATATATATATTCACGTCACATATAAGTTTTGCTTTGTTGTCATGCAATTCAACCATGCTTAAGTTTTCAGCGATGGAAAATTATACGTTAGGATTCAGTTTGGTTTGATTATATATGGTTACAAATACGAAAGCTTATAGTTTTTAGTTAGTATACCAATCGTTAATGTTTAAAATTGTAAAAAAAAATCAATATTTTTTTCTTAAATGTAAATGTAAAACAACCTAAAATAAGAATGTTACACAAATAAAAACAGGTGTACTCATAAACTCTTACTGGCGAAACAGATTTTCTCAGAAATTCAGTACAAACTAAATAAGTTTCGATTGTTTGAAGCATGTGTATTGACCTTATAATATGCTCTACCCCGTCCCTCGTAGTCTAAGTTCGTATCGTCGTGCACAGCAGCAGTTTTATCGTCAATTTCTTCAGGTTCAGATTTCCGTTTATTATTGTTGCGGCTAATGAATTCCACCGGGAGTTTATATAAGTACCAGAAATAATAACAATAATAAGACCTGCTCTTTATAAAAGACTATACTCGATATGAAACAAAAACTGCGATGGGACGGGGGAAAAAAAGAAGTTTTTCCTTTGGATTATTATTAAATCTGGAGGCAAAAGGAAAATATTTATTTTCACTTCGCTTTTAATCCTACGCGAACTCGCAATGCGCTGTTATTGGCGTCTCCATGAGAGGAGTGTATTATTATCGTAAAACTTTTAACATTTCGTATTCGCCGAGACCGTGGTTTTTGAGCACTCAAATTTTGATGTTTGGTTTAATCAAATAAAAACGATACCGCATTATTACCGAGGAAATACATGGGGGGACATGTGGAAGTTGATATTTAACGGACGTGATCCTTGAATTGATATTGTATACATACATACTGTGTGGTCCTTGTTTTCGAGTCGTTTCAATTTCATTAAATTACAATTGGCAGATTTCCTTAATCCAATGTGTTCTTTTCCACGAGATAAAACCGAATACTACCGTTTGCCAATAATGCTATATTGCTATCCGTGAGTACTACGGCGTCACTTTGGTCCGGCTTTCTTTTACATTGTTCTCGTAATAAAGTATTTCTGATATCGGATGGGGTGGAAGAGGATTCAATTATCTTTATTAAAAAACACGAAACCAAAGTAACAATCCTTTGTACGTGAAGTATGAAATTGATGCTCCGAGATCTATCGACATAATTGAACAATAATGTATAAAGTACTGGAAAATGAAATTACGTGACTATAAACCGTTTATATAAAATTTCATCTTATAATTTTTATTTCACGAGGATAGCTTTTTGCGTATAAAGTAGTTGATTTGTGATAATCATATGCAATGTTTGATGTAGGTATACTAATTTAAGATTCATCTCGCCTCTATGAAATGTAAATTTGTGTATAATTAGTATAGTCATATGTACAATCCATTATTATTATTTACAATATGTACCATCCATTGTAGCATTGTATTAACTTAAATTGTTTTTAATTCTATTATTATTGTGTTGAAAAAATCTAAAGTAGATTTTGTTTTTATTAGTTATAATAACATACGAGTATACTTGTTTAGTGACTAATTATGACAACTAAAAATAAAAAACAAAAAATTATGATAATGATTCGTTACTCATATTGTAATATTGAAATTATATTGCTAAATGATTTAAAATATTATTTAATTTTTACCATCATCTTAAAATTGACAGTATACAATCGAAACGCAAAAGTATATAATTAAAGTCCACTGTAGTTTTTCGGTGTATCATTTATCCTTCTTACTATACTGTGTCTTACTTTTTTACTTTCTTTTTGAAGTACAATAGTAGATAACCTATTTATTGCAGCAAAAGTAACTATCAATACTTTTTGAATTTGATATAGGTACATTGTTTTACTTACTTTATTCCTTTTTTTTGCACCCGTTCTGAGAAGTATCTCATTAAAGTTGTTAGTAATTTGTAGTTAAACTTGTTGGACACCATTTTCACGGGTAAACGAAATACAATAAGTGCAAGTTGCCTGACAACAACGTTACATATCCTAATGGGACTGTTGGAAAAAAGCCAACCAATGATGTTTGAGATGTGCGCGCTATTTGTCGAAAAATGTAATTCTTTTTTTTTTTTTTTTTTTTTTTTTTTTATTAAGAATAAGGCTTCGATAACTGGATCATTAGCCTGCTAAGTTTTACATAAGATTAGTTTATACATTTTTTTTTTTTTTTTTTAAAGTAAAGATTTATATAATATTAAAAGTATATGTAAAGGTTGATACAAAGTGAAAGGTATAATTTGGGGTACATTTTCTTTTATATATATAATTATTTACAAATGTTTATTTACAGATGGTTTATGAGTTGTATGGCTTTGAAAAAATTAAAAATGACATCTGTATTTGTTTCACCGAATGCTTCCTCCATGTTGGTGGGGTTGTTTAATATATGTTGTTCATGTTTGTATAGAGGACATTGGAGTGTAATGTGTTCAATTGTTAGTGGAACGTTTGTAATTCTTTCTGTACAGATTTTTGTCATGTTTAACAGTGTATTATATAGTATTACGTTTGGTGTTACACTGATAAGATGCATTATTTCATATTATGTCTGACTTTGAAGACGAAATAGACATTTGAAAAAGTAAACGTGGAGTAATGAAAAATAAACTTACAATCTAATAATTGCATTTATGCTGTACATTTGATGTATGCATAACGACGAAAACTAATTTCCTAATTCAAATATATTTATAATTTGATGATTGATGATTTGATGATTAACTATTATGGCCTTATTTATTATAACCTTTCCACTTAAACATTATAACGACGTGCGCTCTGAATGCATTTTAGATTAAATGCTTATCGTTTACTTACTATATAACACAGTGTAATATACAATTTGTCAAAATGTGTACACATTCCTATTTCGGTGCAACATAGTCCATCTATTGTTTCATTCATAGTGACCATAATACAAACATAATCTAGCAATGAATACGTGGAGTTCATCAAAGAAGCTAACAAAGTAATTTCAAAATGTCGACCAAATAATGTTACGTAGTTCAATCATTATCGAAACGTAAGTTTATGACAATAAAGACTATCCCAGAACCTGGTGATGTGAAGATTCTATTATAAGTTGTCGTTCTGCATCTCAAGTTATAATGTGCATACATGATACATGATTAGGTAATATAAATAGTATGATACGTACAAGTATACATATTCAATCAATTGAAATATTATGTTCGGAACGTATTATTTGGTGTGGAAATAATCGTGTATTAATGACTTTGTTTATTTGTTAAGTGGTTAAATAATAAGTATTAACCTTTACATTTCAATGAAAATAATATCAATTATTATTGTAAAAATAACGGCCGTAATAGATCGCATATGTAAAAAAAAAAAAAAAACAAATGTCACCAATTACGTTTTCATATCAATTATTGCTACTATAGGATATACTCTTATAATTATAATTATACCCAGTGATAACTGATAGCGAGAGAAAAAGTGTTTTCTGATATTTTAATTGTTAATATTATAACCATAAGGCCGTGATTTTTCAGTCACAGTTTGCTTATTTTGTAAATCCAACTACGTTTCGAATGTATCAAAACGGTCATCTAGGGAACTTAATTGCGAACTAAATAACGAAACACGACAGTGCACTGTATACAGTGTACAGCCGAATGCTTTCCAATTGTATTCTTAAGTTCAATTATTAACCTTATTTGCTCTTCTTATTTTAAGGGTTAGTATTAATTATCGGGGGCTTATCCGTGGCGGGAGGGTTTAAGTGATCTTCAACGTGCGGGCATGTAACCATAACTATATATACTCACACGCACCCACAATAGCGCGCGCGCGACACGACGCGGGCCACAGTGTAGAGCGAGGGTGTACGGGGGGAATTAAAAGAACATTTTTGCCCCGGGGGATTATTTAGGCCTGCCGGAGTAAATGTTACGGTTCTCCGGGCCAGAGAGAAGCTTTTGCGGTGCGCGTGCTGCGACGGATATATAAAGACTGCATAGTGATAGAGTGAGAGTGAGAGAGATAGAGAGATGTCCTTAACCGGTATACAGAGGGTATATATAGTATTGGTTCGAAGAGGAACGGGGGTGTGGAGGGGGTATAATCCCCCCGGTCACACGCACAAAAGGAAAACGGCCATCTTTAATGAAAAACTTAAGAAGGCGTCAGGAATGCAGCTCTTAATTTTATTTTTACAATACCGGGTTCAGGATTAAAGCTCAACGTACCGTGTGTTACTTAACCGTGTCTTTTCCATTGTTGTGTGACTACGTCGTACGGCGTCGGCGGCGACGGGCCGGGGGAAAGGAAAATTCGTTTTCGCGTCAGAAAATCCCACCCCCTCGACGCTTTTGGAAAACTAAGAAAACCTCCTCTTGTCTTGTTTTTCTCCCCTCGCGTGGCCTATTGTTTTTGTCGTGTTTTATTATTATTCATTAATTTACTAAGACATGATAAATTGACGATTCCGCCGCCGCCGCCGCAAGGGGTGCGACTAGATAGGTATTAAGTGGCGTCTAATGTCTGCCCCGGGGGATTTGGGGAGAGCTGAAAATAAACCGCCGATGTTTTTTTGTTTATTTTGCGCTCCGATCGTCATTAAAAATAAAAAAAAAAAGAAACAGAAAAAAAAACCGTCGTGTCGTATATTACTTGCATTATGTGATATGTACGTATTATCTCAACGCGTGTAGCTGCAGTGTACGGTACCACCAATACGGTATGTGTACAGGGAGGGGAGGGGGTAAAATATACGGTCGTACAATATTAAACTATATAAATACACCCGGGCCACCGTCTACAATAATAATAGTACGTCCGCGCGCGCGCGCGCGCCCATTGATATAATAATACGAATAATATATTACACTTTTTCCCGCGATGCGATATATGTTCCACGGCATTGTTTTTCTTTGTCGTCCGCGCCACGCGGCGACGTGTGTAGTACATGTGTTTTAGCCCGTCTTCTTTTGTCACCACGTTATTAATCGCGTCTAGGTGAACGGTCTGTGTGACACGTCCTATATAGTCTGCTTAAGAAATTCCACATCAATCAAAATCACATTGTGTGCGGCGCGCGTCCCGCTGCTACTTGACTTTTAATTAATTACTTATGTGCGTATGTGTCTATTGTTTCAGGTACGTATGCTGATTCATTGGTGTAGCGTGTGATGTAATATGCGTGCACCATACGTATACCATACGCACGTCCCTTTTACATGCGAATACGTTACATGCTCGAAAACGGTCAAATTTTGCGTAGTGCCCAACGGTTAGGTATGAACTCAAACACATCTGAAAACGCGCAGCAATGCAATTTATATCTCCAGAAAGTAAGTATTAGCGAGTAAGTGAGTACACTCGAAGTTTCAAACTTTGTTCCATCAAGGAAGTTTATTTTTTCAAAATTGCTACACGCTTAAATAATGAGTTCGACGTTTGTGAAAATTAATGACGTTTACGTAGGAGCTTTTAATAGTTATAAACTGCTCGACGAGTTTATACTTGTGAGAAAAAAAAAAATTAAAAAACGTTTGGTTGCATTAAAATTGTTTATAAGCTTCGGACACAGTGTTTTTGAGTACATCACAAATTATATCGGATTAAATAATACTTTTACGATGACTTGACTAGTGATGTATGCATGCTGCTTTCACATAAAAGATTTTCATGAAGTTATCAAACATGGATTCATATAAAAAAAACATTTTCATTAAAACATTATGTAATTTTTAACCTCTGTAGATATCTACACTTCGTCTTACAACAACTGACGCTTGGCAGTTTAGCTACTGTATATATATAGTTATGTGTGAAAGGTTTTCGTAATAACCTTTACGCTATTGGGCGAAATATTTTTTCCCTCGGTTTCTGCGGTCATTAATTTCCTATCAAAGTAAAACTCGGGCTCCCAGAAATAACCCTTCCCCCTAAACCTCCCTTTTAGGTCAAGAGAGTAATTAGTAGCATCCTCGGTTTCATTCTTGAAACGGGCAACACTTGGCACCCAATCTCTAAGGGTAGTTTTTACCATAGAGGAGGAGTGTGTGTGTATGTGTGTGTATTTTGTTTCCGTCTGTGAACATTTCACCACCTGTTTTCTGTCGTTCTTTCTCTCTTTTTTTTCATTAAACGCTCCAAGCCACTTACAATTTCATTTAGAAATCTAATAAAAAGGGGAGAGATTGAGACAGATGCGAAAAATCGTTTGAAATGAGGTTTTTCGTTTTTAATGTTTCAAAGAGGTGAAAGATATGTCTTCATTTGAAAAATTTACCTAAACAAATCAAATGCGGTGGGATATCTGTCGGGAATAATATTTTCAACAGTCAAAACCAGAGGGCTTATTTAATCTCCATCCAATTAATAGCCTGCATTTAGCCTTTTTTATTATTTCTGACGTCGATTGTATATTTTTTTAATTAATGATTAATATTAAGCCAGGAGATCATTAAAAGGATAGCCAGTCCGTGCCTGCAATAAACTTTGGCATTATATTTTATTATTAAAAAAAAAAAAAAGTAAAAATTATAAAGTATATGTTGTATATATATTTCGGGTACTCAATAAAACGCAGATGAGGTTGCCACTATTTGGATACTTTAAAATGAATTGAAGGGGAGAGAGGGTATTGTGTCATTTAATCCACACATTCAAGCCGCAATGTTAATTTTATATGTGTTATTCTCGACCGAAAATCGGTGGACGAATGTAATATGTAACACTCGCGGATTTCTGAACCATGCAATTGATTAAAAACAATAACGTATTAACTTGTTTATTAATCATTCTATGGTGATACCAAATTACTTATTTTAATTGAACGAAAATTTAAAAGTTTTTATAATCATGATATTTAATTTATTGATATCGCATTCGCTTGGATTAAAACCGAACAGTTGTATTTATAGGTGATTATATTTAAAGTATATAATAAATTATAAACTATATTATTGTTTCTACTAATAGTACATTATTAATTTATTTATACTCGATTATATATATATTGTGTATAAGTGCACATTTATAGTTGTATAAACATGCATTAAGATGAGTCTTGACTTTATTACAAGCGTCAATTTTTAGGTCAAATCAGTGATAACATATAAACACGTGTAATTACGTTTGTTTTGAAAACGACATGTGTTATGTATCTCAGGTCTTTCGACCACCCACGTTAGGGTACATTTTATATCATTTTTACGTGAAACCCGATTTTCTATCGATACTCATAAAAAAACTAGGTTTAACATTAGATAAGATCATAAGATTAAATGTCAGGGGTTGTATTCAATTTTTCCTTCATCGAAGAAAGTGCGTCAATCGTTATACTATTGAATTTTTAGTCTTTACATTATGTTTAAAATGGGTTTAGAAATGTTAATGTATAAATAAAATAACTTTTCAACATTTGTTTTAAATTTTAAAAATAACATTTTTAAACCATATAATTATACATAATATTAGTATAGCTTAAATAATTTTAATTTAAGTATAGTGTATTGACATTTTTTTATTGTGTAATTATTATAAATATTTATTATATGAAAGTAATTTCTGTGTTCAAATAAACGTCTACGAGGAAAAAAAAATGAGTAATTTCCTTTATCAATACATTGAGCATTTAAATTTGAAATCTACTCGAAAAATAATGTTAAGCAAAACTCGGTTATCATTATTATAATACTGCTTATTTCAAACCAAAACTTCTTATCTTTTTAATACCTGTCCTTATTTCTAAATATTTGTAATTAAAGTTTTGTAGATTTTAAGAAATATCTGTATTCATTAGAATTTAAAATTCTAGAATAAAATATTGAAATTAACGTGGTAAATGCATATAAGTTATTAACATTTATTCAACATGCACTTAATAGTTAATTATCAGAGTTATAAACAAATTGAATGTCAATAAAAAAATTAAAAATTAATAAAAAAAGACTTTTAAACTTTCAGTAATTCATATATTTATAAACATAAATCTAAATTGCAAAAAAGAATTTATAAGCTTATCGTAATTTTTTTATTTTTTGTAATTTAAGTGTATAGAAAATTACTACTCTGATACTAAAATTGCTTTTAATTTTTTTGTTTTTGGACACTAGTAAAAAAACAACCAACATGGCAACACATCATTGCAATATTGTTTGAAATAAATCTTGAAAATCACTCATTAGACAAATATACTTTTTATGTAATACAAAAATTTGCCTACACGTACCTACAATACAAGATATAAGGCTTAAATGTATACATTAATTTACTATTTTTCGGTGTAGGTACCTATACCGAGATAAAAGGTTTTTACTGAAACTAATAACAATAAATGACATTAGTATGTTGTGGGCCGCATAAATTAAGTTTTCAATTTTGAATACACGACTGAGAGAACATAAGAGACGAAATTTCAACAACTGGCTCGGTGAGTAGTTGTCGGAAATTCGTAAAACGACTAAAGGAAAAGAGATCGGAAAAAAACAAAGTGCCCGAAACTTTTCAGACATTTGGTTTGTGTGTGATAGCAGCACGGGGGTTTTATACTCCGAAACCGAGCGAAAGCATAATTATCGTGAAAGTTCTTGTGCACAGATAGTCCACCACCACAATCTGGCTTGGTTGATCTAAAAAAAAAAAAAAAAAGGAAAGGAAAAGTAATTCAATAGACCCGGGCCAATTTCTGGTTTCTGTTCGAATGCCTATAAAACAAGATCGACCTATTGATACGTCCGAGGTTTTACGATCCAAACGACGGGGCCGGGCCGGGGTCGCCTGGCCGTCCAATTTACAAGACAAACGTATATATAATATAATATCACCACTGCTCGACCGATACGTATACATATGGAGATGGACGCACACACAACACATGCCGCGGCAAGGGATATAGAGGAATGAGGCCTTCCGTCGTCATCGCGGCCGTTAACATGTACACACATGTATACAGGACCGAACGTTTTTAAATACCCCCGGGAATCCTGGTCGAGTAAATTGTGTTTTTATCTCTATACGCGAATTAATTGCCTGCGCGTTGCGCGGTGTATAATATACGTCTCTATATCCGTATAAACCCTGATCATTTTGAGGTTTAAACGGCAATTCATTGTCCTCTCTCTCTCTCTCTCTTCATATATACACGTGTGTGTGTGTGTGTGTGTGTGTGCGCGCGCGCGCGTGCGAGCGTGGAAAGGCCACGACGAAACGACCCTTTTATTATTGGAAAGATGCGCGCGTACGTATATAAGTATTTATATATTATGCACTATGTACATGGACGAGAAGAAGAAAAAAAAAAAAGCCAATTCTTTTTTTTCCCTCCTCGCGTCCCACACGCGACCGCACGGTTATTATTATACGGCGATTCCGCCGTATATTACATACGACCCGCATTTACATAATGGGATAACGTATTATATAGTAATAATAATAATAATAATAATATGTGTACGACGGCGGCGGCGGCGCGCAGCGATATAGGAAAAACCTATATCGCGCGTAGCCTCTCCTCGCCCGTTCGACGCTAAATAATTGAATAATTGTGCACGGCCCAAAGGGTCAAACGATATTGTCGTTGTATAACGAAGTCGTTTGCACACGGTCTGTATCAGCACATAATATTCAAATTTTCTCCGCGGGTTGCGCGTACGTATACACATAATACTCCTCGGGTGTGCGCGCAATGATATTGCTCTTTCGGCGTGCACACGTACTATACGTGTATGTGTAAAATGTGTATGGTAAATGAACTCGAATTCCACCGCGTTTTCTCGTACTCTCCGCGCCGTACGACAATAGTGGTACCTATATTTTATTATTGTCAGCAATACAGCGTGCGAGGGTGTGGATATTATTATTTTTTTAAATGATTATTATTTCTTTTTCTTTACGTGTTTTCATTGTTTTACCGTTTTGCGTCCGACGCGCGGCGACGCCACCGACGTAGCGCAACCGCACCCCTTTCACGTATCACACTATTGGCGGTCGCGGGCCGCGGGAGGCGGCTCCGCGCAGGTGTTCTCACCTGAGTCAGGTGACGCGAACGCTACAAACCACACCCCGACCGGGCTGGCCGTATCGTCCGATGGGTTTGGCCATAACGCCGCGAGACTCGTCCTACGGGAAGCGGAGACTCGATTTAGGGAGTGCCTGAGAACGCTCGGGGATGAAAAATAAATAGAAACATTTAGATAAAACTCGAAGAGTCATCGGCATTAATTGCGTTAAAATTCCACGGAGTTCTTTTCCGACTCTGCTCTTTACAAACTTTGCGCAAGCGAGATATTGCGAATAATATGTGTTTTAATAGAAATGCATGGGTTTAACAGATTTTCAAACGAAGCAAAATTATGTTGACGTCTCCTAAATAATTGTCATCTTGATTTTTAACCATTTAATGTATTTGACAATTCCCCTCCCCCCTCTACTTTGCGTGCAGTATTTACTAAATTACATTTGAGTCCAACGCCATTATTCACATTAATGATATAAAATAATTCATTGAAAAAGTATTGCGTTCGCCAGGCTTTACCGCAATAATTTCAACTTCATTATGTGTTCTTGAGTTATTGGTTTTTTTCCGTATGTTTAACCTTCACCTACATTTTGTACGAAAGTTCCTTTCTGTTAACTGAAATTTATGTATCCTAGTGTCAAAAAAAGATTCATTTTTAATGAATGCAGAAACTCATGTTTTATACGGTAAAATGTCTGTGACGTCATCGTGTGTCGGTTTCAGTGTTTTTGTCGGTGTCCAATCGGCGAGGATATCGTTGCATTTTTCTCGAATCATTCTAACGTTAAACCTTTGGATTCTTACCAAAACATCATGTACTCCTCAAATGTTTTACTACCACATGTAAAAATAAAACGGTCAAATTCATTCGGCGTTCTATATTTACCTGTTTTTGTTTTCCTTTTGTGAAATTTATATTGCACTCGGACATTTCTATAAGCTATCGAAATATCCGGCTCACAGAGAAATAAAACAATCACTTTTATTTTCGTATCATTATGCGCTTAGCCGAGTACACAACTTAATAGGTGTACACGATCATTTTCATTTGAGGTTTTGATTGTTAAATCATGATGCACAGCCGCGAAACGACAAAAATTACTAATCATTCTCAAATATGGATATTTATTCTGTACAAATAATATAAAGCGATCGGTAAAATGTTTTATTATAATCTGTTAACATTTCATATTTTATTATTTTAATATACGCGTTTATTTTTTATGTTTACAATCAGCATGTATCTGAAACATTTATACCTCAAATATTTAAAATGTAAAAAGATTATGAGCAAATCGCAGTGGTTTAAAATATATCAAGTAATATTCAATATTACTAAAAATAAAAATTGCGTTTCATACTTCTCTATCGAAAATAACTAAGCATCCATAAAAAATAGATCAAAAACAATATTTTTCACCCCTTATATGTTATTTGTAATTAATATTTTATTGCGTTAACTATATACATCGAACAAACTTGGTTCTCAAGATAAATTAAACGAAAACGTTTTCACGACTCCATGAATTGACAATGGTTTGGATCACATGGACATTTTGATATCTCTATATATTTAATAGATAAAACCAAAGTTTTTCCATTTACATAAAACTTTAGTTTTTGTAGTTTAATACAATCGTTTAAACCAGGCATGTGCGCAGTACCGATAAAACTATTTCATAAAATATTTTTAAAACGGCAAAGAAAAGGAGCTGTGCGAATCTTAAATTTTAAACAATATACGAGTATTATGCGCACCCTATGTATCGCTTATTAAATAACTAAGCGTATAAAGCAGAAGGAAATAAAAGGATGGGTGATCGTTATTATTAATATTATTAAAATTTTATATGATAATACTAATATTTCTATATTTATTTATTGTTGGTTCAAGTTATAAGACGTGTAAAAATAATAAGATGGATTTAAGAGACAGTAGAGTAGAATAACAAGTAAAAAAAATACAGTTAATGAATACATAATAATAATTCAATGGACTTAAAATTAAATAGATCAACTTGGGTATCATTAGCTAATCTATTAGCAAAACCGAACAATATAAAACAATCATACACACTAATCATATATGGCCACCTCATGAAAAAAGAACCACCAAAAATATGCCCTACATGTGGAATTACGACTACGATCAAACATATTGTTACCGAATGCAGAGACACAGAAGAGGCACGACAAAAATTCAACATTCCGGAGCACCTGCACGACGCACTCGGCCCAGACGAAGAATCCATCAAAAAAATATTATTATTTATGAAAGACATTAAACTGTACAATTTAATTTAAATTAGTATATTTAAGTACCTATGTATACAAGCCAATGGTCCCGTTATCGAGGCTTCTTCTTTAATAAAAAAAAAAAAAAATCATATAATATACATTATCTTTAAACATTTTCGTTTCACCGAACAGTCCTGTACGCGCGTATAAAATATAGAATATAATTTATTCTCATTATTACACTTTCTCGAAGACGAGCCCGTCTTCGTCGTATATCATGTCATATTTCTTTTTTACCACCGTTCAGAAATATGTAGGCCATATATTATACGTATCGTACAGTCTCACATTCCGAATAGCCGCGAATGCGCGAGCGCACACGCACTGTATCGGTGTGTGTTCGCGCAGCATTATACGTGTTAAACGCGCTAACGATAGATGTAATAAATATAATTATTACGAGAGCAAAGAGGTGTTCTGATGGCGGAAGAGGAGGAGGAGGTCCATAAAAAAAAACTATGAGAAATATCGTAAAATCTCATGTCAGCCGAGTGCCCGACATTAAAGTTTTCCACGTCTTTACGTATTCACACACACACACACACACACACACACACACACACACACGCACGCACACGCACATACACACTAATTGCCCGAAAAACGAAACGAACGAAAATCATTCGTTTTTAGGACGCGCAAGCTGGTTACATTCCGGCCACGGTCGAGAAACTTTATAATTATTATTATATCCCGGACGAAAAGTACATGGTTTTCGATTCCGAAATATTAATAATAATTTCCCTTTTGAGAAAACTTTTCTTTAGGGGTTTCTGAAATCTTTCTCCCCGTTCCTCCGTCCCCCGCGTCCCCTGTCATTCTCACTCTTAATTATTTTAATATTTCTGCAGGCTCTTATACTACTCTTATACTACCACGGTTACTACTACTACTACTACTGCTATTGCTCCTATATTTGCACTCATACTACGGGCGCACAGGGCGACGGACGGCGGTAGCGGTGGTGGAAGCTGTGTCAGATGCGTGTGAGATCCGAATCTCTTCGTCCGGATTTTAATGGAATATTTTCGTAAAACAATAATATCGTGAACGTGCAACTCTTAACGGTCTAATTACACCAGATTTTAATTTCCCTGTCGGTTGCCCGTGCGCGGATAAAATGCCACCCCCGTATAAATACTCACCGTTCTATTTTTCTCAGGATATCATTTTTCCCCTTTTCCGAGTATTCCGAGCACATACTGGCGTATTACTCACTGTGCGTATATGTATATACTTCGCGTGTGTACATGGTAAAAAGTCAAATTCACACACACACACATATATATATATAATACATAAATAAAAAAAAGAAGAGAAATCCGGGAAAAAAAGTACTCGCGACAAAGACTTAAATCGTTATATTCCATTAGTAGAGATGTCATCGGCAGTGACATGGTGGTTAATGTAAGAAAACAACAAGGACGACGTCCCCGCGCGGCCCTCTTAAAGTTTCCCCCACGGATGACTACGTAATACCTCTGCCGTATAATTTGTACACGGTACGATAAACATTGAAAAGGGTATGTTACTGACTCGTCACCACTCGCTCGGTCGGTGTGCAATTTTTACATTTTATTATTATTATTATCATTATTATTGTTAGTATTATTATCATTATTATTGCTATTATATTATTATTCAAAATTGTGTGCTTTGCTAATGGATACGACGAGCGAAGATTGATATAAAGTTATTGGAGCACGGAGAAAAAAAAGAAGCTTATCGAGAGGAGAAAATAACAATAAACCGTTATAATAGAGGGACTCATCGCTTGTCGGGCAAACGTTTTCTCTCTCTACATAATATAATGTATATACATATATATATATACATTAAAAGTGTGCGTGTATTTTACTTGTGCGTTTTTAATAATACTAAAAATTTAATTAAACTTCAAAATTGCTTGTTTATTCCTTTTTGAATAATATTACCTATATATTATTATAGTATAATATACCACCGAGTTTATATTTCAAATGAGTCGAGAAAAATGTTTGAAATAATCGATTGGGGGCTTTTATTTAATTTGAATTACTCCCTATTGCAGTATACACTTCTTTGTTTTTCGTTTCTCCATAACAGTATCAACAATTAATTGAATAAAACACTGTTTGTCTTCACCGCGTTTGCAATACATTATACATACATTAGCTTATGAAATTTATGTTAATCGAGAACTGTTGTTTTTCGACATATATGACTTTTGATGGTTTCCTCTTGTATAAGATGTGTAGATTGAAAAGTATATTTTTTCTTTGTCTTTAGTTGTTCCCGAGAAACATCACCGTCGAAAGTCTTTCCACTTTATGCACTCTCAAAAGTTCTAGAATACCACTAGAAGGAAATCTATTTGTTTAGATCCCCAAAGCTCTTAGATAACTTACTATATTATATACATATATATATATATATACTGCATACGTATGCATATGACAAATATTTATGTACAAACATATAACATAGAAATATAGAGCACAAACACATGCAGGCGATTCGATTGACCAACTTGTACATTTACTTGCCGTAAAAACGTATTCAAAAAATATTTCGATATACATTTTCCAAGTTTTGAACTTAGGCCGATACAATAAAATATTACAGATCATTCAGCCAATTTCTAATGATAATCATTCTTCAGTTCGAGCCACGCAGAGTGTCGAAATGAATATTTCATTAAATCACGTTTTCAAAAGAGTTATCTGTTGAACACTTGACCCAATACTACGTATATAGTGTCACCATGCAATGTCATCGTGTCGCGTATTATCTATAAGTTATTGTAAATTTGAAACACAATATTGTGTTTTAACTTTATTAATTCAATATGATTCCAATTAAAATATAAGGAGTACAACATCGATGCGTATACTTTTGTCCATTGAATTTATTTACCGCTGATACGTTGATAAATATTACAACCGATCGGCGGCCCCTCGACAAAGGGCATTATCTAAATCCCCGCGGCATGACCCTTTAAATCAGGGTCGTTGCAACCCACGTTTTCGGCAAATATAACATTTTGAATTAACGGTAAACCGATTCATATCGAACTGTTTTTACACATACAATAATATTACATAATATTATGCACGCGCGCGTATCCTTATCTGAACGGAAATAATGTCAAGAATTGTGTCACAATCAGTTCCAAACCGGGCTTCGGGTCTCACGATACCGAAATGAATTAATAATAAATATCAAACGATTGACGCTCGTGTTCCGGATCCATTATCGTGTCCTCACACTTATAGACTGCGTGTGCGGACACGGCGACGTGCGACGGCGGTGACGGTCGGCATACACAAACGATTTCAATGGTATCGCAGCACAATATAATATTATTAACAATATAACATTACGATAATGCGTATTCGTGATAAAATTGTATTTATATAGTATTAGTTTGAAAACGGTTAGAACGCCGCGACTGCAATGCCAAACATAATAATATTATTATGATCACAGTGACTTTCGGGGCACACCCGGCCGACGTGTTATAATCCTTTGCGGCGGCGACAACTGCACGCAACAAGGGAGGGTCGTGGGGCCTGTAGGGGATGCGCTCGCTTGTGCGCGCGTGTGTGAATTAGGTGTCGCGCCCTACATTACGGTCCCGTACATGCTCTGTGGGTGTATAATGTATACCTCTACGATTATAATATTATCATTCGACTCGGTTAACGTGCGGATTTAATAATGTATACGTTTAATCTAATTTGAGCTCTTCGAGCGTGTTACACATGGAGTTCGACCGTACGTGCACGGTGACACACGTGTACACACATATTGTCACATACCGTCGTGTACGTTGTATATAATTTGTACATTACCGTTACCGCACAATATAATATATGTCCCAACGCCTACACACTATCTCGTAATAACTAATAGCCGTGTACAGAACGCATTTGTGTGTGTGTGTGTGGGTGCGGTTCGCGTTCGGACGAATTCGAAAAATGTATTTGGCCAATTTAACGTAATGCGTTTTGTAAATTTAAAAAATTGCCCTGCGTTTTGGCCAAAACTATTGTCGTGTGTTCTGGTGATCTTTTTAATATCCTTTTTTATGAGTTTTTTTTAGCAACGTCATTAAAATCTTATATCAGTAAAAATGGTGTTCATTCAAGACATTCGACGATAACAATTTGACTATTTCTAAAGGTGAAGATTTTTTTACTAATAATTGTCTAATTCGATTATATTTACTTTAAAATAATTATGATAGTTGAAAACCATATACGTCAACGGAACTTTTTCGTATTCTCGAAAATAATTTAATTTTTGTAGTTCACGGTTTTACAACTATCTGTAGGTCCCTTTAGTTTTTTGTATTTTAAACGATAAATCAACAGTTTTTATAACGACAAAGGAAAATGGCTCCATGGGTAAATGTCAAAAATACGTATCTGTTGATATCGAGTTAGCTAATTTTTCTAATTAGTTTTCATGATGCAGGTAAAACGGTGGTTCGCGAATAAAACGATACTTATCTGTGTGTTTGTGTGTGTGTGTGTGTGTGTGTGCAAGTCCATTGACATAGATTTACCGTGTGCCGTATGTGGGATCTGTGTGACAATAGCGCACCGGTTATGTGAGCACGTGCAAGTGTTGCGTTCAGTTCACGCGCGCGTTCAGTGCACGGGCATATATGGTGGCGTAGGCCGCGGACAGGAAACCGCTGCGAGAGCAGATAATGCCACGAGTTCGAATTGCGCGTGCTAACGGTTCGATTAAATAATCTTAGGCGAAATAATAGAAATAATAAACACACTTGTTTTCCACGGACGCCCACCGATCCCGCACATATGCGTGCGATGTGCGAACATTATTATAATGACAGAAGACAAAGTATTATTATTATAATAATTGCAGCGCCATCGGTCATCTTGGTTTTTGCTCGCTATTATAATTACAACGCCGCCGTGCCATTTTCGTATGAACACAACGCAAGGCCAGCTATCACGCATCTACCCGAACGATTGATCTGCAATTCCAGAACGTTTGACGCTTTTTTATGAATCGGTAGCAGAACACTTTCAATTGCTACTCAATGTTTCTCTGATAATCTCACAAACGTTTTTACAACACCGTGTACGTAGTAAATGATTTACAACCGTGTATTGTACTTTCGGTATTTACAGAATAAATACTTGTTTACAAATAGTTTTGAATACTTTAAGTATGTTATGTTCATTCGGTATTAGGTATTTCACGTTCACTACTCTAAAAGAATAAGCGTTTTTTTTTTTTTATTTTAACTCAAACTTCAATATTATAATGTACACGATATTGCTCTTTTAGTATTAATACTTATGATTTAATATGCGTGTTATTATACTTAGATTTTACTGGTGAAATGAGGGAAATGGGTTGTTTAGAGCATGGATGTGTTGCTCAAAGGGTAGCTTCGGGGGATGGAATGCCAACGTATATCTTCAGGCAATTTTGAACATTGCCGGGACGACGCCCACGTTCGCGCGGATACCTCTACCTGCGTACGACGCATTGACGACGTAAAATACGCGGCGCTAAGACCCGATGATGATAATAATCGTATCATTATTTACCCTAAATATGTGTACAGTACGTAACATCACCACGGCAGTCGCGATATTTCCGACCCCGATAACAATAACACGTGGTCGTGTGCGCTTTTTACGCTCTAAAAACGTACGCGCTGCTTCGAGCGCTGTATTAAAATATACGAGCGTAATAATAATAATATTATAATTACAACATAACACGTACCCCGTTTGCCGGTGTATTTTTCGCTCGCCGGTTGTTGTTGTTTACACGTGTTCGGCGCAGTGTGTATGCGCTCGCGTGCAAGAATATACGCGCGGACGGTAACAGTTCATTAGCATACAAGGCGCGAGTCTAATGCGCGCCGCCGCTTCCTTTTTCCCGTACGCACACGCGACGCCACTCCATTTATTTGCGTATATACGCACCATGTACACTGTCCTCGGGCCCGTTGACGGACAGGTGTAATGCTCTAGAAAATTGTATTCTTTCTTCGTGTATATACATTATTTGGTGCGCTTAAAAAAAGAGAAAAAAACGCGAAAAAACTCGCCCGTATACGACCTAGCGCGCGCGTTTTTGTCCCTCCTAGACATCATTACTCATCCGGTCCCCGGTTAAAAGGGCACTTTTCCGGAATCCGAAACGATTTGTTTTCTCGAGTGCCGAACATTAAAAAAAAAAAAAAAAAGAAGAAAAGAAGTACACGCCGTCCGCCCTCTGCTGCACCGCCGCCGAAGTAATAAAATTCGGATTTTTTCCTCCTTCCACGGCTATGGCGGCGGTGGTGTGCCGTCTTAAGTGTATACATATATGCGGACACGATATATATTGTTTGGGTGGGCAAGCATGCGTGTGTGTTGTTCGCATACGTATACGTTCAAGTGTGTGTACACCTCGCGTTGGATAATTTTTTTGGGAAAAAAAAGAAACAAAATACGCACGTCCTCCGCAACGTCGTACACATATATACGCAGTGTACGATATAGCGGCGCACAAAGTGCAGCTAATAATAACGATACTATAAAACGGCGTTAACTTCCTCTTTCACGAATTTATTCACGTTCCAACGACTTCCGAAAGGAGTATACGCGCACGCTACATTTGATATTATTAAAATAATTTACGGAAAACAGCGGACAGCCGAGGAGTCGTCGGTGGGCGTGGGGTGCACCGGCGGGGGACAGCAGCGCGCGCGATAGAAATTACTCGTTTCAATATCTCACGGTTGAATGTGTGCGCGCGCGGCGAGGATCTCGTCGATTTATTATTTTTTCATCCTGGCCGACTGTAGCTGTAGCGCCGTCGCTCCCCGTTTCGCATTACCATAATATGTATTTTTTTTTTCCCGTTCACCACGCGCTACTATGCTATATATATTATATACTTATATGAATTTTGATTTAGTATATATATATATATATGTATATATATTATTATTTTTTTCACTTTTCGCATCGTCTCTCGATACACGCGCGCGCGTGCAGTACAATAATAGTAATAATAGTAATAGTAATAATAATAATAATAACGACGACGACTCTGGTAAAAAAAAAAAAAAGGGATTAGCTTCGTAAATTCAATGCCGTTTTTGCCGTTCGTCGCCGTGCATCGTCATGACCTCTCCTATACTCGGAAAATTCGAACGAGCACAATGACTGTATATGATGTATACGACGTCGTCGGCCAAACAACTCATATCGTTCGTATTATTGTGTATTATTGTGTTGGAAATCCTCCGTATGTGTGTATCTTATATAATGTATACATATACGTGCCGTAGCCTGCGCTCGGGTGTTATTGTTGTGTCCGGGGCGGTAGTGTGCGAGTATATGATATAAAGGAGAAAAAAAGGCCCTACGCTTTCTTCTTCGGTCCACGCGCACACAAACACGCATATTGTCCCAAGCCAAAATCCTCAGGACTTTCGGTGTTTCCGGCACACGGATGACACATCCTGTCCGAATTCTATACACTCGCGCATCCACACAATACATATATATATATACACACACACACACCTTTTCCGTCCTTTCCTGTACCACTGTTGCTGCAGATATTTCCACCCGAAAAAAGACGCGCACCAACACACACATACACGCACACACATCGTTATCGTCATATAGGTCGCACGCGTCTCTCCTCCCGTCGCAGCACACACGCCCTCGTGCCGTCCCATTGTTATGATAATTAACCTTCGATTTTCGTCGGATTTCCGTCACCCGACGGCGGCGGCGGCCACGTGGCTCCGTAATAGATTTTCATTCTTTTCTTTCCCGTCGCATCATCGTGGTCGCCCGTACGCCCGACCATGAACCGATCGTATCCACCGAATAATATCGCCATGTGCATGCGACACGACGCAACACATATATACATATGTGCATTATATATTCCGGGATATCGGAAATTCGGCGAGGGAAAAAAAATAGCGGGTGAAAAATATCGCGCGCGCTCGCACAATAATATATTATATACAATACACGACGTATCCTCCCGTGAAAATCGTACGTTCATAAATAAAAAGCGATCGGTGAGCACACACAATCGAATTACCGTACGCATGCACATCACGCGGGGCGTATGTACTGTTATTATTATGTACGTGTAACGGCGGCGGCGAGGGCGGTCCGGCGGCGCAGGTTTTCTTTCTCTCTCTCTGGCATTGTTGTTAATCACGTTAATGCACGCGCGCTTGCGATCTCTTTTTGACTTCTGCCGCGCCGCCGCCAACGTTTTTTTTTTTTCCGCCCGGATATCTCGCATCGCTGGATAATCCCCGACGCCGTCCGTCAAATTATCGCACGCTCGCTTTTCCCCGGCCGACTCGGCGGCGGAACAGTAATCCACTTAAAAACGACCTCCTGTCGGCCGCGCGCCCGCGTACATCATATATATACACACGCGCGTGTCCCGTCACTCCGTCCGTCCGTCCGTCCTGCCCGCGCGATACCGATCCTTTGAAATAATATATTTTTATTCGTATTTCGCCACCCCCCCCCCCCATCCCCCGACCAGCTGAGAACGGTCCGCTTCCGGAAAATCAGACCTCCTCCCCGTGTCACAACTTTCGACCCCTTCGTCCTTACGACGACGACGACGACGACGACGACGACGATGCGTGTATGTCATCTGGGGAACCGGCCGGACCGTCGTCGAGTGAAATTTCGCAGTCATCACCACTCGCAATGCACCCCTTCGTGCGGAGACTTGCCGCGCGTCTCGTTCCTCCACGAACCACCCTACCGCGCGCTGCTTGCCGTCGTGTTTGCCGTGCGGTACGATTTTCGCGCGCGACCCGTCCGTCCACTATATATTATAATATAATAGTGTTGCGAGGTTCGTGTAATGGATTTCGCGTTTAATCTCCCGCAAACGCTTCATGGCCGCAGACTCGCCGGGTCGGACCGATTGTTCCGGGCCAGTATTAATTGTACAGCAAACCAATATGCGTGTACATACCGCTAAACGCCACGTTCCGGCGCGGAGATTCACCGAATTCTATCCGGTGACGGCTCGTCCTTATAATCGTTGTCTTTTGCACCGCGCGATTAATAATATAAATAAACCGCAAGCGGTCACACCTGTAAACCGTCGGGGCGCAAGATCGCCCGTTTTTCCGACGGTGATGACGCACTACACGTTTAAACGTGAACGTTTCAATGCGTACACGCTTATACGAACGCGTCTTGGCATCACGCACTGCAGTGTATAAGTACATAATATTATATAGTGCACTGTATATACGCGTAGTGCGGAGTAATAAATGTTCGTAATTCCGTTATTCGACGTTAAAATATGAACGGGCGGCGGTGTCTTTTGGGGAATGCCGACAACAAACTCGTTTTCGAAAAATGAATATCTCAAGACTTGACGGAATGCATCCGTCGGTTTTTTGCCAGCCGCCTTCCGAGAACGGTGCGCGCCGTGGCGGCGACGGCGAAGGCGGGCTCGTGCACCCGAAAAATATACGTAGTACAAATTAATTAAATACTTGGAAGTAGAAATTTCGAAACATAAATGCATTAATATTTTTAAGCAACACTACACTGTACACGGTTAGTCAAAATATGTAGAAATATTAACCGTTCGTTCTGTTCGCGGGGCGCGTGGGTTGCGGAAAAACGACGGTGGCGTTCTAGTTTATATAAATATACATATATAGTATATATATACGAGGTGTGTAAACCTCTCCCTCTCACTCTCTCTCACTCACTCCGCCGACGCGCCTCCTGTTGCTGCGCTCTCTTAATTGCTATAAATGTTAAGTATTTGATTAAATTTAAGTGTTCTCCTGCTGGATAAATTATTAAGTACCTTGAATAACAAATCAGAGAGGTTCGGAAAACTCGATTAGTTTGTATACGTATACTTTTAAAGTAAAGTTTGATTCAATGAACGTATCAAAGCAGGTTGTATATAAATATTATCTCCTTTAAGCGAAATCTTTTCGTCTTGGAACGCGTGCACGTAAACACAGGTTTAGATTGTTTACGGAGCGTTCTAGTAATAATTTCACTGGAACTGAAAATAATAAGAACCTGACGTAATCGAAAATGTCTCGTTCGTGGTGGTAAAGTCAATATTCGCATTCGCGCGCACGTGTACACACTCAAATACATATAATCTGTGCATATATACGTATATAGGTATTAGCGTGGTGAAAAATGCCTCCGTCGTAAAGTGATCCTGTCAACTTGTTTACGACTTCTGCTCGAGCATAATAATTTCATTGACACCATCAGTCATCACGCGCACTGTGTGCAGTCTCGTGCGCTGTACATGTAACGGACGATGCGATAATAAAATATAATAATATTATACGTGTGTATACATTATGTACCATATACGCATAACGTATATATCTGCGGAATTGATATGTCGCCGTCGTCACCATCATATCCGCTAAGCACCTGACCGCATACGCCCGCGCGAACGCACGCGTTCAGTCTATATCGTACAAAGTTTTTTTTTTTTTTTTTATTCATGACGTGTCGATACCGCAATCGTGTTTAAGCTCGTTCACGCGCTCCCTATTTTCGTAAAGTATATATACATCCATAACGTAATGTGTACAATATATTACTATTATTATTACTACGAAAAGTGGTGACGGATAATAATGCGTGTACAGTAATAACGATATTGGTCCGGGGAAAATCTTTAGGTCTCATGCGACGGCACGCTTGTGTCCTCCCATGCAATGTGTATGTGTGTATATATTATATAATAAAGGCCACGGTGGAGAAGAATCGAGCGTACTCAGTCTCGTGAAAATATTGTTACACACCGCCGCCTCGCGTAGTCTGCCCACGTGACATTTTTCTATTTCCTATATTATATACATCAAAATATATTATTATTATACACGTACCGTTGTCGTCCCCTATCGCGTACGCACGGTTTTTCGTCTTTTTCATTCCGTTGAAAGCCGAAATCCGTTTGCGGCGATTATCGCAGCACCGCAACCGCCGCACTGCACCCGCAAGATTCGGATGGATTCACGGACGGACGGACGGAGAGGGAGAGAGAGAGATATTGGCATTTATCGTGAATCGCACGTCGCATCGCCCACCAATGCTTAATAACGATCATTATTGTTATCGTTACTTATCGATTTATATCACCAGTAGGTTTCGTTTGTATTTGTACGATATATTTATTTTGCTCTAGACTTCCGAGTGGTGGTGAAACGAAAACCAGTAATTCTTTCGGGAATATAATTGTTAACGTTGATCTCTGTGCTTACGCGAAAGGTGTATCCAAAGGGCTTTGAACGGAAATCAAAGGAGCTTTATAAAGGAGCAACTTTTCCTGAAGTTTAAGAAATCGCTCACCTTTTATAAATTCACATTATTTTCAGTGATCCCCACATTTTTACTTATCTTAAATAATGATATGTACAAGAATTTAATTGATTACATTTATAAACTACAAGCTATAATATTTTGGACTATTATTATATGGTGCGTCTTTTACACTTAGTGCTAAAGTTCAAAACGCGAGACTCCAAATCTTCCTGTAAATTTATAACGAATTATGTGCGGCTGTATGTGTATGTGGAAAATCGAATAAGCGATAGAAAAAATAAATGTGAGTTGCTCACTCAAACATGCATAGAATGTAGAGAATTATTTTGTCACCGAGGAATAGTGATTTGAATGCGTAGCTTTGGGAGTGATGCATACAAAACCACCACCAGCTCTTTAAGACATTCCATTAAATTATCGACATGATGAAGTCATGTCGGGAGTGCGTAAGAATACGCAACTATTTATTTACATGGTGAGAGTGTAGAGTGTCCATACTCCAAGAGTCGGTTTCAGTGGACGCGAATAAGTCTAAAAAATAGGTTTGCACGTACACAATGCATTTTACTACATGTGCGCATTATGTCCTACAGTAATAATAATAATATGTACACTCGTGACGATAACCGATTGCGATAATTCAATTCTATTACCACGCGGTACCGTTGCTATCCTGTTCTCGTTTTCCCCGTTGCCCTCTGACGTTTTACGCATTCTCCACACGTATTCGTTTTAATTTTTGTCCGCGTTTCAAACGTTTTACAATGCGGCGGCGATATCATCACAAAATGTTCATCCGAAGGGTGGGTTTTTTTTTTTTAACTTTTTTGAAAATTTATTGTTATTATACAGTACACGTATTCGCACTAGTGACATAATAACGACGGACGAGCGCACGTAAACACGTGTAATTTATATACGCGCGTGGTGGTGGCGGCGAACAAATAAATTTGGAAAAAAAAAAAAGAAAAAAAATGAAACAAACGGCGGACGTTATTCTACCCCGACGGAGCAATTTTTCACCGGGGTGTGAGACTTAATTTGTGTGTGCGCTCCTGTTTTTTTTTTCATTTTTCATTTTTTTTTTGTACACGCTCATCCCGCACGATTAACGTCACACGTTTGTTGTTGTTTAGAGGCGGCATAAGTCATAGACGAGAAATTACGACGATACTGCGACATTATACCACGTATAAATACATAATATACATAATTATATACCCGAAACACAATAATACCGCACCGACTGACGCCGCCGGTCATTGTCCACCGCCGGAATTCGGTTTTACATAGGTACCTACACGCCGCTCTACATATTATACGTATTATTATACATATTTGTATGTACGTCGGTCGCGCATTGTTCTTTTCGGTTTTAGTTTTAGTTTTTTTCTTTTTTTATTTATTTCCGCGCGTATACAGTTCAATCGGCGAGGGCGTAAAAAATCTGACACAATAAACGATGTTTTTTCCCCTAACCTTTTTTTATTTATATATTCTAAAGGAAAGTTTTTGCAGTCGACCCTCTCCCGTCCGTCCCTCACCTCCCGCCGACGACAATCGCGTTCTCGACTTGTACACGTATATATACATATGTGGTGGTGCCGCGCGCACATATACTTATATGTATATGTATACACGCATACACATAACCCGGTCGCACATCTATTTATTATTATTATTATTATTATTGTTATTCGCGTCCGAATCTAACTCGCGCACAATGCCGACCTAATGTCAAATCCTCCGCACAACTTTTGTATATGTGTTTGCGCGGAAATCACGTCAAATCATGATGTCAAATCGTGAACTTTTTTTTTATATATTTTATATTTTTTTTACATACGTGTACGTCCGTCTGTTCGGCCCTCGCGTCACTATACGGGCGGTCGCGCGTACACCGTGCCGTACATATAATATTAAATTATATTGCGGCGCGCACGCGGAAAAAGTTGTTGAAGTCTTCTTCGCATAATATCGCGTATACGAATACGCGATTTCGGTCGCGGTCGGACGGGCGTTCGCGAACGCATGCGCGTGGGTGGCTCGGTCGTTGGACGAGCCAAATAGGTGACCCCTCTTGTAAGGTATCCGCCGCGGCCGTCAACCCCTGAAGCCTCCCATACGCCTCCGCCTCCGCCGCGGCTGTCACGGTCACAGTGGCCGTCGTGTGTAGATTGCGTTCGGATGAAAACGGTCGCCGGACGCGTGGGACCGCACAATACCGTGCGCAGCGTGAGGGGAGGGGGCGGGGGAGGGGGTGGAGGCCGGGGAGCGGCAATATACGTGATCAGCGGTTATGGCGCGGGCAGGGGGCAGGGGGAAGCCATCTGGTGTCGCGTGTCATTAGTGTGTGCGAGCCGGCGGCGATCACCCGTGTGCGCGGGTGTGTGCTCGTCGCGCGGGCGGGCAAGAAAAAAACAACGGCGCATGGGGTTGATTGGTTTCCGATGGATTGACACGATTGCTAATTCGACGGGGAGCCCCTCCGCGACCGCGGCCGTTTCCCGCCCGCGCACAAAAAGGGGAACCCGTTCAATACCTACCGGACTTAATTACCGCGCTCATCAGCGGCACATGTCGCGCGACCGATGTACGACGACAGTGCTCTGCTGCCGCGGTGCCTCCCGATCGCCGCAGCCACACGTCTGCGCGCGGTAAAATATCGCACATTGTCGTGTTCGGTCGGTGCGACCGGGGGCGCGGTGGGGCGGAAAAAAAAATCCGAAAACCCAAAAACAATCGAAATAGGTATTTAAGCGCTGCACGCGCGCGTTCTACAGCATGTGTTTAGCGTACGCATTTCGTGTAGCCGGCTGCTGCCGTGATATCCAGTCCGGAACGCACGCGCTTAGGCAGCCATTAAGGGCGTGTGTCGGTCGGTGTACTTAGTACACTTGTGAATATGTACTCGTACTTACCTTGCCGTTGGGTAATACAAATTACTTTTGGTATTTAAACGGTACCGACATTGATGGTCATTTTTTTTTATTCTTTCATTAATAGTTTTTATATTACACAGATGTTATCTCCGAAAATAAAAAGCATATCCAAATTATAAAAATAATAGGGCTTTTGGTGGCCTCGAGGTCTGACGTCCCTAGGATCTAATGCCTGGATAGCCCATAGTCTCGAATCCGATCCGGTATACGATATGCGTACACAATATGTGTGTGTGTGTGTGTGTACGAAACGGCCTGTCGATAAATGTGTGTAACGTTTCCCCTGTTCTATCCGTAGTATGTCGTTTCGACTACACACGTATATATAATATATAATGTGTATTTATTTATAACGGCAAAACACACTAAAGTGTATGAAATATCGTCGCCAAAACGACGGACGAGCCCCGTGCAGTATAGTAATAGTATAGTGGTGGTAGTTGTTGTAGTCGTCGTCGTCGTCGCGGTGAGGGTCAC
Source organism: Periphyllus acericola (assembly GCA_949715065.1). Taxonomy (NCBI): domain Eukaryota; kingdom Metazoa; phylum Arthropoda; class Insecta; order Hemiptera; family Aphididae; genus Periphyllus; species Periphyllus acericola. The sequence continues at coordinate 12,424,613 of OX454270.1, read as the reverse complement.
TTAACTTAATGTACCAAAAGAGTTTTTCGGGCTGCTCCTGCGGGGTATAACTGCAGCGGGTGGGGGACATCCGAATAGGTGGACCTCGCGATGAAAAGGCTCATAAATTCCAGTCCCTCTCCATTCGTCTCCGTTACTAATTTAAAATATGATTTATGTCCGTATAGTTAAAGCGCACGACGACGACGATTTCGCTTTTTCTTTTTATTGCGTCCGTCGCCGGTGCCGCCACCCCTCCGAACCGTGTATCGGGGCTATTTATCTGAACCGTTTTCGAGTAATAACCTATAAAAGTGTTTCGGGATGATTAAAGATTAGTTTTCGTTTTTCTATACTTTTCTTTTCGTATACATTGATATATATATATTTATATATATATATATATATATATATATATATATATATATATACTTACGCAATGTTTCTTGTTATTTTCCCCAGTGGAAAGCACCGACTGTGACATCGTAGACCACTATCGGGACATGACTCTGTGTGCGGAACAAGATGACGAAATTATCATCAACCCAGACACCAATCACAATCATCAACCGTTGCTCTCAGTCGATACCAACACCAAACAACATTTCGATGAAGACAGTCATTGCCAACCACTCGAGGACACTAAAGATTCTTCCACGGTAAACAAGAAAGGATTACAATTGATCCTGTGATATTATGTAATATAGTTATGGATGGATGTTCAATTCGAATCACAGTTTAATTTTTAGATATTCTTGAATTTTCAATATAACTGTTTAACTGAAATATTCATTGGGTTATATTTTTTAAAAATAATAATAATATTTGTTATCATCTGTAGAAATACGATATGATTCGCTTCCAATCGGGTGTATATATATTATATATATATATTTATTTTATGAAAATATGTGTAACGCTAGGTACCGTGCCCTGGGATTTTGAAAAACATCACCGTTAACATTAAAATATTTACATTACACTCTACACTCGTAAAGTTAATATTTCTATTAAGAACCAGGAAATAACACCCTAACCCTCTTAAAGACCCTACGTTAAATAATGTTCTTAAATGAGTAAACTGTAAACAGTGATAAAGTATATATTTATTACACCCAAAATAAATTGAAATAAAATATGTAGGGTAAATTAATGATATTTTTATTTAACAGCTTTCGCGAAGCAGTTTACTTTTATTTATGAATTGCGATTTCCATATATGTAATTTTTTTTTCTTACCTATTTTTTGTATTAAAACACTCGAAAATATGAATTTATACTTAGATCTTATAGTATCTGAAATAGTTGTGTTCATTTTCACAATATTTCCACTCTCATACATTATTTTCTTGACTGATTTTACTCTGGAAATATTAGTATGATTTTATGAAAACTACTGAAATGACTAATTTGAAATTATTGTTCAAAACTTTCATCTGCCATGATAATTATTCAAGCAGTTTATTTTTTCAGTACAAATACTGGATTTGTTCCATTTTTTGGTTCCTATTTTTTAATTATTAATTAGTCCTAGTTCTGCGTTAAAATGTTGGACGCATCATGAGTATAACAATTCATAATGATGTATACAAATTAAAAGTTAGTGAAAAGTTAAACGTAACAAAATATATTTGTTAAGTGTTTATTTATATAATCTATTATTATTGGTTGCTTGATTTTTTTTCGTGCAATATCAAATGTAATTGAAAATAATTTTGGAAAAAGATCAATATCTCAATTATTATTTCCAAAATTTAAGGAAGGTGGTTAATTGCATCTGTGCAACAATTGTGACTTAATTATATTCATAAATGATTAAATTCGAGTATTACCATACTGTGTAAAAAGTTTTAATTTTAATTATTTCAACGATTCAATGGGTTATTATTGTTTTTATTGTAATTTATATGGGTTTTAATCATCAGTATAAATGAAATCGTTGTCAAAGAATATTCACTGTTCTCATTCGTATTTGACGTAGTGTTAAAAACTGAATGTTTCTGATGTTTAGTCGGCGAACGAAGATTGGACGAGTAGAGACGATGAAGAAGATATGGAAGCTAATGACGAGAACGATGGTGCAGCTGCTGTTAGGGACGACGAAGGGGAGACGGCGAGAAAAGACTGCGACAAAGGTAAGACGCTACGCTTTTACCGTTTAATAATTCCGTATAATTTATAAATTATAGTTCCAAAAAACTCCTTTCGATATTAATGCTTAGCAATTAAGCGGCGGGTGAAAGGTTTTTTAGCCTCTTTACCCCCCGGAAAAGTCAGTGCTCACCAAGTGAATTATTATCTCTAGAAGTCAAAGTGTATACTTCAGAAAGTTTAAGACCGGGAGGGGGTGTTTTCTCTCTCTTATATACTCTGTATAGGTGGATCATTTTATCCGAAGTTTACGGCTAATTAAAAGTCGACGTTTAAATGAGCGACGATTAATAAAATGACTGAAGTACTTAGACGTTCCGAAGGACAAAGGACAACACAGTTCCGGAGCGATTAACGTTTTTTTTTTTGCTTTATCAAAACCACTCAAAAACTCTCTTCGGGGCCCCCCTCGGTAAAATCTTACTATAATTTTTCGGTGTGTATATTTAAAGTTTTGCGGAGTGACAAAGTTTGCTCAAAAATTAGTAAAACCGAAATTTAAAACACTACACGACATTTTTTGCCACTAAAAAGAATTAATGTCGGCAATATTTCTTTTTAAAACTGTTTAGTTTTAATACTAGCATACAGTTTTCGAGCTGCGGAGCTTATCCTAATGCAAAAGTGAGAAAAAAAAACACAAACAAATAGTATATATACGAAACGCGCTTGTGGTTGAAATAAAATATAATTTTGTAAGAGACTTAATGAAAACAATCCAATCATTTGTGCCGAACAGTAAACGTTGTACAAGGATATCATCTCCTCGGATTGAGGTGAACTATACAAAATGTAATAATCTGCGAGTGTACAAGATCGGTGGTGGATCCACCCTAGAATATAACCGTCATATCGCCTTTGGCGGCGTACTGCTATACGCTTGCCCGTTATTATTATATTATTATTGTCGTCGCCGCCCGCGCCGCCGTCGTCGTTGTCGTCGTGTATTATACAATATACCATCGGGGAAAAAAAAAATACCACGCCCAATTTTCCATTAGGCCCCAATGACAAAGATGACGTCATAAAAATAAACGCGCGACCGCACGGCGATTTGACTTCTCCGCGGCAGGATTATCGTACAACACATTTTATTGCCGATAATAAAATGAAAAAAAAAATACGCTCTTTTTTACGGGTACAAACTCCAGGAATCGGCCGCGTAGCGACGCTAAAAATTTTCGTATCGTTTTCTTTTTCCTTTTTATTATTTAATTTTCTCATCGAATATAAAAACGGCTGCGGGCGTTCTGTGCAATGTATATATATATATATATATATATAATACACACTCGTATTGTGCCAGCAAATTTTTATACACTTTCCGCCGCACACTTTTAATCAAAATCTCCGGTGTAGATTTGGCGGCGGACGTGGCGAGAAGCGTCCCCGGGGAGACATCCGTTACACACGGTACACATTCGAAACCGTTTTCGGGCCGTGTTGCGGTCATCGCGCCCCTCCGTCGGGGCCAGCGAACAACACAACAACGACATCGACAACGACGCGTCGCGGCGTCTTGTGTGTAAACATTCTCGGGTTAGCACGGGGACCGCGTGTAAAATAGGATCATTACCGTTGCCCACTCGTCGAACCTTGTTACGGGAGCGGCTCGGTCGGTCAATCTCGGCCAAAACAATCTAGGGAACACTTGATAGGCGTGCGGCGGGGTGCGGTGCGGTGCGAGTGTGTGCGTGTGTATTTAGGGGTTGGCTTCTGCAGTGCTTAACGATCCCCTTCGCCCGCGGAACGGTAACCGGAGGTGAATCAGCAGATAAGACCCCTTTGTACATGTATTATACTCTCTCGTGTACGTCTCTATATACGCCGCGCACCAATGATAGATAGACGCAGGAAGTCGTCCTGGTCGTCCTGCAGCGTGCCGTACGCGTATGCACTTGGCGCGCGTGCGACGGGGACGGGGGAGGGTGAAAATTAATTTTTAAGGCCCCCGCGTCGCGGCGCGGCTTTTAGTCGGGAGTTTCCGGATCACAAGAGCTCTGCCAACAGATCGCATTTTATAACCGTCCGTCCCGATTTCGTAAATCATTTTTATTGGTCCGAACGAGTCCAGACTGCAACGGTCGTCGCGTCAGTCTTTGCCAAACGCGAAATGCGCGCCCGCGATGGTAGGCGTATACACTTTCCGTCGTGTTTGCCTTTATTGGTTTTTTCTACATTTTTTTCATTCTCGTCGTTGTGCCGTCGCCCCGTTATCGCCGTCGATCCCTCCTCGCCGGACAATATCGTTCCGGTTTTTGGCATGGCCTGGCCAATAATTTTTCGCGCACCGAGTGGAGAGTACCGCGACGTACATAATATACCATACATACACTGTATCGTATAATACGTATTATATATTGTGTATAGACAATAAAAACGCTAAACAAATGGCCGTAATGGAAGGGTCTCTTCTTCCATTTGCAGTTAAGATTGAGTGATTATATGTGTGTATCGGAATATACGTATAATCATAAAGCATGGGTGTAATATATGTCCTGCCGAGTATAGAACAGCGCGCACAATGCATCTAATATGCGCACTGTACGTACAATGTATAATCTATCGCAACTGGTTATATTTGAATATATTTTCACGTCCACGGTGCTAGAATGGGCCGGTCGGATATTTACGAGCGGCGCGATCCGTAGAGAACTTTCTGGCAATAGTTTCTCTCTCTCTCTCTTATGTATATATATATGCTCCATTCAGTCCACGATGCAGTCGCACTCTCTTCTCCTTCGCCACTAATAAGGTGCGGCAAAGCGCTTGACGATTATTATTTCTTCTTCTTATTTTTACGGTTTTGTAGTTGTGCCAAACGCTCTTTTTCTGCGCGACTCCACTATTATTAGTTTATATGCGTGTTACGTCTCGGGACAGTTATACAGTCATAAACACTCGCGTAAAGGACGCGTATGTGTATGTGTGTGTTGTTCACGTGGAAATCGAGAAAATCCATCTCGTCTCTGCGAAATCTATTCGCATCTATAATATTACTCGTCCACGTCAAACACCAGTTTCGATTATTATTTTTAGTGTGCGAAGAATTTAAAAAAAAATTCATAAAAATCTTTTCTTACAGCGTGTAATTTCATATCTACGTAGTAGTGTAGTAGTGGTCTTGTATTATGATGATGTCTTCGAGTGATTGATATTATTTGACATGACATCGCTAACGCGTATGCTCGTATGTCTCGGTGGTGGTCATCCTCGTCGTTGGCCGTTATGTGCATTTACATTTTAACAAGCAAATTGAGCTTGACCGGTTGTAACGCTGACAATGATGACTTAAGTAATTAAATAATTTTTTTAATGATCTGGTCGTACGTCTATTAGCCGTAATAAATTCAGCTATAAAAAAAAAATCTGCCGTTATAACGATCGAAATAATTTATTTAAGGAAATAGTGTTTAAAAAAAAATGTAGAATCGGTATGGTGGGAAATAAGTGCTTGTTTAAATGCGTATACATTATAATCCTTACTGACAAAAGGGTTAAAACATTTGAAAACAAATTATAATAAAGGCTAATAAATATTAACCGATGTGCCTGTTATTAAAATATAAACTTTTTTTTAAAAGATTTAATCTAATAAAGGTTGGTTAACGGTTGTTCGCATTAAAAAAAAAAACAGCAAAAAAAATTATAATATAATTACGTCTTCTTTGACTCTAATATGAATTTAAATTAACTTTACAACTTTTATTATAAATCACCTCCCGACGGATTCGTTTGACCGCCGTACACCTTACTCCGTATAAGGTTTGTCCCGCTGGAATAATACGCCTTCTAGGCATTTTCGCAGTCCACACGCAACTCTTTTTCTTGGATCGTGTTTTACAGCAATAAAAAAAGAAAAAAGAAAACCCCGAAAGTTTTTAATCAAAAGTTGGCGCGCGCGAAATATAATGTGTATATATGGTGTGTGTATATATAGGGGACATCGGTGATGTTGTGTCGTGTATGTGTGTGGGTGCGAATCCAACAAGTTTATGCGCCGAATAATACTTTGTCCGTTTCTTATGGTAAAAAAAAAAAGAAAATAAAGAAGAAAAAAAGAAAGAGGAGAAAGCGAGAGAACCTTTTTCCGTTTGAAAGGAGAGAAAATAATAAGTGAAGAGTAGAGAAAATGTGAGGGGCAACAAAAAACGACGATATATATATATATATAAGAAAAGAAAAGTAATCCGGCTGAGGCCAAAGTGCGCCGCCGGTCCGGCGCCTTCAGTAATTCCGGCGCTATACCACGCGCGTCGTCCCCGTGTACAACACCGCCACGCACTGTATACATATATAAGTATAAATATTGTACTGTTGTTGTACGATTGAGATGACGCGGGCGGCCTTATACCCCCGTAACAACGAGAACGGTTTTAATTGACTTTTGTTCCAGAAAAATTACAAACCATCCCTCGTCTCTTCCCCACTCGTATATTTATATCGCAACGCGCCCGTATACTCATCGATTGTCATTTTATTTTCCTCCCACTCACTCTCTCTACATTCTCTCTCTCTCTCTCTCTCTCTCTCTCTCTCTCTGTCTCTCTCCACCGTCGTTGCTCTCCGCGCAACACAATGTACAACGTAAAACGTAATCGATGCGAATCGCGTGTGGTGCAAACGTTTTGCATACGATTACACTCGGTACACTTTTACAATGTATGTACGCATTGGCGGTGTTACATGTATCGTACACGGAATTATTATTAATTGCGCGCGAGTTCGGTCACGTACTTGGTCGCGCGGCGATTGGCGCGTGCATGTGCGGTTTTTATATTTTTGGTAACTTTCCAACGTACCGTTTCTCGGAAACGTAATACGCGTGTACACGTTGTGTTTTATGGGTGACGCCGTGGTTAAACGACGACCGGCACATGCCGGACCCGGTGCGGTGCGCCGGCGGTTAGGCGCGGGGGGCGCGGCGGTGTAATTTAAAATATTGTAATTTATATCGGCGGCCGGCGGGCGCGCGAGGCCGCGTGTCGTCGTAAACGTCCGGCCCGGGTTATTTTCAATCTGCGGGAGGGAACCGCGACAGCACACCGATCGCCCGGAGTAACGCGAGTCGGACGGCCGCAGATGTGACTCGTCGCCCGCGGTCGCATGCACATAACTTCGCGTTTGCTTCTTCGCTGTAGCTGGGATCATCGTCGTCGTGTCGCGGTACTAGACCGGACGACAAACAATATTCACGTCCGCCTGGACCGACGCTGCGGCAAGTCCGATAAGGGTAGACGGAGCTCATAACGAGGTGTAAATGATTGTATCGTGTTCCGAAACCGTGTTTTTTCGTCAAACTTTGGTCACATTTGGCCTTGGATTCGGTACCGACCCTACGTGCGTTATCATGACAGTAATAATAATATTATACGTTCAGCCGCGGACGGACGGTTAATGATTATTACTCGCGCCGTTATACACGCTCTCTACCGCGGCGGCAGTGTATCGCCGTATGTATATAGCGGTCGTCGGCCGTAAAGTATACGAGTACAAGAGCCTCTCCGCGCGCTACGTACGGTAAACCCGTATATTATATACACGTTTTCAATTATTGTAATCTCTTCGGGCGTGCACGACGCCGCCGTCGCCGTCGTCGTATACCGCAGGAAACCCCGGTCCCTTCCGCGCCCCACTCCCACGCGCACCGGGGAAGGAAGTGTGGTGTGCGCGCTGCAGTCTCTTCCAGCCGTCGGTCAGGAAATGTAGTTTTAATGTGCCGTTATCAAATTAACCCGAAAGTCGTAGTCGTCGTCGTCGTCATCCACCTCGCGTGCGCGCTCTCACCGCGGCCCTGCCTCCTGCAGGACGTGGACTGTGCGGTGGACCGAAGTTTCAAATAAAGATCCCCGAGCGGAGCGGCCGCAGTGTTGGTAGTGCGTGAGCGTGTGTGTGTAGCAGTGAACAGAGTTTAGGTCGGTCAGAGAGAAGCGGGCGAAACCATTAACGTTGTCGTCGTCGTCGTCGTCGTCGTCGCAGTAGTAGTAGTAGTCGTCTCAGTCTCAGTCTCAGCCTCGGTCTCCCAAAACAAAGCACGTGTCTCCACCTCGTCGTCCCTCTTACTCTCTTATTCTCTCCTCGTCCTATTCTCCCTCGCTCACCAAAAGGGATGTATATAAGGTCCGGCGGCTGCTGTATTCTATATACGCGGTCTTGGAATGGAATACAATCGCAATTTAAACTTGAATCCGTAAATCAAACGGGAAAAGGCGCGCGCGCGTACACCCACCCACACGCCGCGCGTGCCCACACACACACACATACACACACGCGCGCGCGCGCGTGCACAAACTCTGCGTATACACTCACGCACACGCGGACAGAACTTGTCGTCCGCCGCCAAGACGTAAACTTCCGTTTGCGGTTAACCTTATACGCGTACTGCTCCCGCCGCCACCGCGCCCGTCTTACGAACGCGTAACGGATGCCCGGTGGCCTTTTCGGCTCTGTACGCACAACTTTATACCTCCGGGCCGCCGCTCGGTCACGGTGGCGGAGAACGACAAGAAGAAGGGGTTGGTTGGTTGGTTGGTTGGCTGGCGGACGACCTTTTTGTGTACGTGGTAGTCCTTTGCGTCGCGTTTACATTTCCGGCAAAGAGAGCTTTTCAAAAGACATTTTCCATCTCTAGCCGTGGCTGCTGACACCAAGACTTGTGTGTGCACGACTCTAGAAATCCACAACAGATTGCTTCACGTTCCTTGTTCCTATGTTATACGTGATTTTACAAAATTACAGTTATTTCGGGAATCTCGGTCTCTAATTCTGTACCGCGCGCTCAAACTATAAATTTCCCTATCGTTTTTGAATTCTGAACAACGCATTTCTAAACATTTAACCATATATTCATCATTTCAAACATTATTACAATAAAAGACAGAATGGCTAGTTTTGATTTTCATGTGTCATAGGGTATATTCGATAAATATGAATTTTTTTGATTTTTACGATATTATTAAACGTATTTTAATATGAGAATTAATTATTTTGGTTTGATATCAATAATGGGTTGTAAATACTTGTATAATATAAATAAATATAATATTTTTTTCATTTTAAAATGAACTTTCGTTATCTCTAGCTTGATTATAAAAATGAATGTAAAAAAACCCCTCGTGTTGAGAAAAATCAGAAGACGTTGTTGGCGTGGCTTTTTTTACCGGTTACAAATAGCGATCTTCTTCATGTCAAACAAATCTTTACACTTGTCGGGGTGGTTTTTTTTTTTTTGCGAGACACGCCTCGAGTACTTAACAATGGATCTCCGTGACTGGGGATGAAGTGGAAAAACATTAAGCTCCACGGGGTAAATAATAATATTCCGGGTCTTTAAACCCCGGCGAAAGTCATGGGCCATTTCTTCTCTTGGTCGTCCGGATTTTCTTCGGGGGTCGTTATTATTTTTCACCATCATCATCATCATCATCTACTGCTCTCTCCATTCGTCGACCCTATCACGACGAAATATCTCACCCAGATTCTCGTGGTTCGTCGGCTTTTTACCTTTGTCTAGGGTGAGCAATTTATGAATAATTCATAGCCCAAAATGTACGAGTCATTTACTTTCGTACACGACATTCGAATCGTTGTGAATAATAATAAAAAGTGTATAAATTTATTTAAATAAATAAGGAGGCAACCAATTTTTAGAACTTTTGATTTTTTTCGCAAAGCGTAAAGCGTTTGGGTCGTGTCTTATATTTAAAAGTCAAAATATTGCAATCGTTAATTAATTTCGCGGGCTCCTGTGAAACGTGCAGAGTAGGAGGGGTGAGTTGATAAATTATCTCGAATATTTAATAAGAGAAAACTTAATAGAAATGGAAATACGGCGTGTTTTATTTACGGAAAGACTTAATTGAGCTTCCCAGAAAGTTGAGCCGGATTTCGGGCGCGGGCGGTAAGGTCAAGGAAAAGGGTTGTTTTGAAAAATACATTGGAAGGGTGCAGTGGTGGCAGCGGCGGCCGTCTAATTAATTCCATTCCGGCAAATCTAATTTCAAAACAAAAGAAATATAATTATTCTTGCGAGAGGAGCGTAAAATAGGAGATCTCTACGTGGGAAAACACAGTTCGGAGAGATTTAATGTTGTTTTTATAGGAACAAAAAAATTGTAATAATAATAATAATAATAATAATACGCAGGCAATCAGTAGTGTTGATTATTCGAAAGTGTGACTAATTTGACTGATTGGCTAAGTCGTTTTAAAACTTCAATGAGCCGTCGTTTTTAAAGTACATTCATTATTGAAATTATTACTGCGGGGCTTTTTAAAAAAAATATTAGTATACACAGATACAGTGATGAAACAGCGGTGTAATGGAAAGGCGAACAAAAAAATAAGAATCCCCTTTACCCGGGAAACCTCGTCAGGAATTCAGGGCTCACAAGAACAAGTCCTTTCAAGGGTCCAGTTTAATTAAATTAAACGATCCTCGAGCACATCTCTCCCACCCCTTCTTCCTGAAAGACGGTCAAGAGTTCTGAAGTACAACGGCTATTAAGTGTGTAATGCAGAGTGAGAGAGCGGACCGGGATTCCTGCATTAAGGTATTTCGGTTATTAGATACACGAAATTAAACTTAGTGGAGATCGCTAGCTCGACGCCTAAGTTTCTTCGAATGTTTCTCCGCTCTTAGGTGGAACCTTCACCTAAAACACTGTAAGTTCGGCCGAAGAATGCGGGTACAAGGATATATTGAAAACCTGTTTTACCTATGAACACCATTGAAATATTCTGAAACTTGAATAATGCTTAAACAATATTCCGTAGTTATACCATTATAATATCATAATCGATAAGTTAAGTTCGTATAAAATTGTGTGATGGTTTAATTATGTTATACGCTTGTATAATAATTATTCTTCGAAAACTAAAATATTGAAATTACGATTTTTCCACGATATACAATATTTTATTATAAAATTGTATTATTAAAATTAATTTAATGTTTTATATTAAATCAAATTATGGGTTATACGAGTACTAGCTGTTACTAATTATTTCTAATATAATAATGAAGCTTGCGTATTTATATTAAATAAATAAATAATTAAAGTCTGTATTTAAAATCAATGTATTCATTAGTATAATTGATACTAAACGATTATTCACACATCTTTTTTTAAAAAATAATATAGTATTTAGTACTTACAACAATATTATATTGAGTTATTCGGTTTTTTAAATTGTATATATATTTTATACATAGACTATATATTTTTTGCTTATTGAATATGACGTGTGAATAACATTAAGTGCGAGTGTCTTAAACATTTATTAGAATTAATTTACGAGTAAGGGCTACTGAAAGTGATTTCCTTTGTTTGTGTAAGAATGTCTCGAGGATAATTTTTGAGTCCTTAGCATGACCCTAAAGAATATTATTTAAGGGGGAGAGTAGAAACGTTGGAGTTTGCACTAATTAGCGCACTGTCCCGAAGGACCTAATACCGGGGGAGCTGGAGAATTTTTGTTTTTCAAAGGTGCAGAATGAGTAATTAACGCGAGCATCAGGAGAACCATGGGATTGATTGATGGGATTGCTCATCAGTGGCGATAGAACGCTGTTGTGTAGATAATGCGTTTAAAACAAAAACCGACGGGTTACTCGGAAAGGACGTAGTATATAGCAGTAGTGGTGGCAGTGATGGTAGTAGAAGTGGTGGTGGTGGTAGTTGTGGCAGCGGCTGCAAATATTATAGCAGTAAGGAGATGAAAAAAAAAAAAATAACATAGACGACGAAAAACCTCGGTTAAGTATATGGCGTCTAAAAGACGAAGTCCTAACCTTATTTCAAGAGGTCTAAAAGTATTAATCGTACCGAAGGCGGGCACCTCGGGTTTGATATACGACTTGTATGTCCCTGCAGAGGTAGAAAAAAGAAGTAAATTGTGTGATAAATTGCGGGAAAACCTTTCCTTTTTCCTCCCTAGTTGTTTTTTCCTTTTTATTTTCTTCTATTTTGTTAAGGGGACAAATCGTCTAGCTGAATGGGAAACTCGATTTTTGGTAAAAACAGAGGTGTACGCGTATGCTGGTTGGTGGTGCCCAAGAAAATCCGCGTTGATTGTAAACGGGTCATAAGTCGTGATTAAAGTCGAGTTATCCCGAGACACACCCCCTCACGTCTTTGCGGTGTATTGAGACAAATGCTTAGCGATTTAGCCACGCCAAAGCTTTTAGACGACTTTTTTCATATATATATATATTTTTTTATTTTACCTACAGTGGTCTTATCGTCTTAATGTTGAATTATGTTTTAAGCGTTCGATACAAGGATATTGCAATATGGTTAGTGCACATACATTTAATACATGCATATAATTGCAGTAAATTATTTTGTTCTACTCGCGATCGGTTTTTTACTGAATCATTTGAACTGTATTTAAAAAAAATATTGAATTTAAAAATTATATTTTTCAATAGTTGAATCTCACCCATGAAATACCCTACTGTCACGAATTTGAAACGATTAATTTGTATAAGAATTAAAATATTTATTTATCTCCTACTACATTTAACCATGAAAGTTCTATTATTATTCCACATTTCTTTTAAATTTTTTCTACGGATTACAGAAACACGAAAATGTAGGATGAAAAATTTGAAAAATAAATTTAAAAACATTCATAAGGTAACGTTATTTTGACATCATCGATGACGGAAATACGATTTTTGCAACAATAAAATATGTACTTCGGTGTGTTAATAAGAACTGTCTCGGAAGAAAAAATATTCATAACAGAATTTGTTGACTGCTGTAACAACGATGGTAACGGTTGCCTGTATTTGTAACTCGGAGTTTTTGTAAATTTATCGTTGTGAGATGATGGATTTCTGCCAAAAGAACCATAATATCCAAAAATCCACTTAACTCATGCGAGCAAATTACTCGACACTGCGGCGGTGGTAACAACGAATGTGCCAGTCTCATTTGCCTTTTTTTTTTTAAACATCATCTATTCGTTGTCGTCTGTCACTATACTTATTTCTTAATCTTTCTTAGTTATTTTTCCACACCTATCATTATTCATAACATTTAATAATATAAAAATTAAAAATAGTGTGTATGATAAAAAATTAAAAATTATTTAAAACTATCCGATTAGATTGCGTCGTATTAAAATTAAAAACAATAAGACACTCCGTATGTTTATGGATCTAATAAGTATTTAATTAAACCATCGGCGGAGACAGCAGTGAATATCATACTACTATTAGGGAACATCAAAGTTGTCATTCCGTTGAAATGGGTAGTTAATGGATGGGTAATCATCCAAGAAAATTCCTTCTTACTTTGTTAAGGGTTCCATAGCTGATTGGTGTCAGGTAGTCATCCGGCCGTAATGTTCACATCTGTGACCATCCTGCAGTATCGTATAAGAGGGTGGAAGAAAACGTTCGAACGAAATAATTATGCGTATACCATGTATGTGTATTGTAAAATATTTAAATGTACGTAGGTCGATAGCGTTTTAATCTGCAGCAATATTTAATAAGAAACGATCAATATTTTATTCTTCAGATGTTGGAATATTAAATTATTAAAAATCAACCACCTCTAATTTGGGCCGTATAATAAGTTTCCTTTCACCAGTAATTATGCTACCACACTTATTGCGGTAAAGTGTACGTAGAAATATTTTGTCAAAAGTTCATATAAAATGTAATTTTTCGGTGCACACAATAAAATAATAATTTTTGAACTGTGTCTCAGAAGCGCTTTTTAGAAACGTCGAGATTTATTGTTGTTTCTATATTATATTCTGTATACGCGCGTTGTGTTTATCAGCGGCGGCGGTGTTCTCCTTAAAAATACATTGCTTCTTAAACCGTATCATAAAAACATTAGAATTTGTCTAAAAAAAAAAATGAAATAAAAAATAAATCCCCTCTCATCGCCGCTGCCGCCGTCATGAATAATTCATGTAAACAACACAAATACATGTATATTTATATACAGTGAGCGATGGGGAAGATAAAGAGGTAGAGGGGTATACGATGGTGGTGTATACCTATGCTACGCGGCCCCACCGAACAGATACATGTATCGTATTATACGCACACGCGCTTTCACCCAGTGTATACACATCCTTTCGGTTTTTCTTCTGGTCCCGGCGACGGTGAGCGAATACAGACAGGTGGGAGGGCAGCGGCGGCGGCGGCGGCGTCGACGGCGGCCGTGTGTTTGGCGCCGGGAAGTACGCTCACGGCCCGGGAAAACCGGAAAAATCATGTGAAAACTTGTAAAGTGTAAGGGCGAGAAGGGGCGTGAGGGACGAGGGCGGGCGGGCGAGCTTTTTGGCGTCGGCCCTCTCCCGCCAAACTCTGGGCACCACGTGTGTGTGCGTCGCGGGCATTGTCACAAGGTGAATGTGTGTAAGTCTCCCCGCGGGCGCTCGCTCACTGCTGTGTTACGTGTTTGTGTGTGCGCTTATGTTTGTGCGTGCGTATGTACGCGTGTACGTTTGTGCGTGCGTGTGTGCGTCGCATGTGTGAGTGCACACACATACTGCTCACCCGCACAAAAGAACGCGCGCGGGGGTATTGAGAGTGCTCGCACAGGGATCACGTGTATATACACCGCGGCGGAGGGTGAGGCGGCGACGGTACGTTAACAGACGTTGGCGTCGCCGAGACGCCGAAAGCTTGCCGGGACGCCGCCGCCGATCGTTTACGCACGGTAACGCACTGCCACTGTGCTCGGGCGGTGGCCTCGTTCGGAGGGGATGATAGGGCTGGTGCGAGTGTACGTATAGGTAAAACGTTTTCCGCGCGGTGTTTCCGTCCTCCACGCTGTTTCTCAACCCCCGGGGGCCGTTATCCGTCCTAATCGGATATACTGCAGCATATACGTAGCGGGTGCCGAACGGACATCGGATTTTCAGCCGAGTCCATTCGCGCACTTCGTCTTTTTTCTCCTAACGCTTTCCCCGACGCGCACGTGTATACACTGAGCAGGAACTACGCGAGAAACGCGCACCGCCGGCCGTCCGGACTTTGGGGCAACGCGAACGATTCTCATTCGGACCGTTTCAACGGTTTACATATATATTTTAATACGAGATTGCATTTTTTTCGTTTCTCGACTTTACACGTGATGTACAGTATATTATCTAAATGCGGTGAGCGGAGACGCACGTATTCCTTATGCGACGACATTATTGTTTTCGAATTTAAATATAGGTACACCCTTCCCCGCGGACCCGACTCCTGCGCATATCTCACGGGACGACTGCTTTCTTGATTTTATTTTTTCTCGTGCTATTATTACGCGCGGGCGGTCGTCTCCTCTCGTCCTATTTGCTCCTACTCGCCACGCGATTAACATCACGCGCACGTCTTCCGATGACAAATCGGTGTACGGCTCCGGGAAATCTCGGTGACAGGTTATTAACTGATGACACTTTTGCTACGGCGCGGCCAACATCCGTCAGTGCGTACACGATATTATACACCGCAGAGCGTGCAGTAGGCCATTTTTAAACACCAATCCGATACACACTGCCTGCGCGACCATATAGTGCCGTCTCTGTCTGTCTGCGGTCCTCGTCCGTCTCTTTCTGCACGTACACTCGTCTTCGTCGCGGCTGACAAGCCTATATCGTACAGTGTCTACGGCGACGTGCGTAGCGGTCCGTCGCGCGTTGTTCCCGTGTACGCCGCGGTGGTAACTCGGGCTCTATAGTCCTCGCCGCGCCTTTTCCCCCTTTAGATTCTCTCGCCCGTCGGCCGGGACTTCGGTTAGGTCGGTGGACCGCAATCGGCACGCGAGAGACACTTATAACGCGTACGGCGGCATAACGACCACGACGACGATAATAATAATAAGCGTATAATAATCGCAACGGACGGTCGTGGACGAGACGAACGCCGAAAATATCTCGTGACGTGTAAAAAACGTCCGCTCCACGCGCACTGATATATTTGTAAACCTATATATGGGTGCTCGTGTGTGTTGCTCAACCGCGTATTGTCGCACTCGACTTTCGACGTAATTATTTCACGTCGTTATTTTCACCCGGCCCGGAACGTATAACATACCGTAGTCTAGCCCGCGACGCAGCTGCATCTGCAGTCCGTACAGGGTATACATACGCGTGTACACGATATATAGGTGTACGGCGCTCGTGAAAAAATGACGTGTCGCATTCATTGTGCGTTGAGCTCAGAAGTGTCGATGCAAGGCCATTTGTGCTACAACTCGCGAGTTCGCGTCCGATATTACGTCATTGCCACCGCCAGACAGACCGCGGCAGCGCATAATATACGGACACGAATCGTTGATTTGATAAATTCGTTTAAAATACGTTTTTACCGCTGTACCGGGGTGCGACGTGCGCACAATATGTATGGATAATATAATATAACGTATTGTTATGATACCTTACACCTATATCATACACGCGCTGCCGGTGCACACCTCACTACAGCCATTATATATATACATAATACTATACGATGACGCTCCTCGCCGCAGTGGGTCGTTCTTTCTTTGGAAATACACATGTACTGCTGCAGCGCGTTAATATACGGGTGTAACTATAAGTTATACGGGTTCTGTGCAAAAATAAGGATATAATAATAATATTATAGTGGTGTGCATTACATTATCCTGCGGGCAACGTGAACACTTATAATACCTGTTTTCGTACTTTATATCCGTGAATATATGGACCGAAATAAGGATTATAATGGCCACCTTATAATAATAGCATGTCCACATCCTCCCCAGGTACTGGTTATGTTAACCGTTATATACTTAACGTATGGATCAATTTTTTTTTCCATTTTTATATGATGTACGTGTCGTACAATTCGTCAGTGCGCAACAGAATGATTATAAATGATTATAAAAATCGCGTTGGATTGACTCGAGCGGATTTATTACATGTTATTAATTTACAAATAGCATATTATATTGTTATTGTGTGTAATGAAGTAGTATACGTGCGATTTATTTTCAATGTAATGCAGATCAAACTGTAGTAGAAAATAGAAATAGAATATTATTTATTTGAATTTAGGTGATAATATTGGATCGCCGAAGATGCACAGACACATTTTGTTTTTTATTATGGTGAACGTTATGCTTTGTACCGTTTGTTTTTTGAAAAATCCGACAACCAGAAATGTATTGAAGTTTTTATTAAACGCGATACGTCGTTTGCCGCGAAACCGTCGAGGGATTTGTTCCGACCGATGCGCACGTAGTGTAGATACGGCGGGACGGAGTTGCTGCAGCGTCGTCGTCGCGTGTAAATCACCCCTCGTACGCGCGCAATAATAACGTTTACCTACCGAATACCGCGCGTTCGACGAGTTACCCCGGTAATAAATAAGGAATGGATGCAATGATGACGAAGGCTGTGCGCCCCGCCACCCCGTTCGGATCGATTAAAAACCGAGAAAATACAATAAAGTCAGATTTAGGTACAACCGCCGTCGTCGTCCGACGTGGTTTCGCGCAGAACAATAGGCAATACAATGCCAGGTCTGTACGGAGTAGAAGGGGCAGTAGGGGAATTGACGTTGTCAATTTATAATAATATTATTATAAAAGGGTATATATAGTATACCTATTATGTGCGTGGCAGCGGTGCAGGCTGAGAAGTCTAACACGGACTGTTTTTACAGTATTCGGAAATTCGTTATAGAATTCGTGTTTTGATAAATCTGCTGCAGCAATAGCAACTCTTATAACCCTACTAATGTATAGACAATAATTTGTATTATTTTTATCAATAAATATACGATATCATCATGCATTTATATTATTAATACCGCAATGTGCAGACTCTAACATGTACACACAGCTATCAACCAATTTTTTTCCTCTACCATACCATTTACTTATTGTACTTTTTGTACAGATTGCTTATTTTACTTATAAAAAAAAATTAAAAATTATTCTTAATAAATCTCAAAAAGGCGAATAAGCATGTAACAAAGATGGCCAGAAGTCGAACGCGTACTGACTTGAAAATCGATCTTTGGCATTTTGTTTTAGTTTGTATTCATATACATTGATTGTCACAGACGATTTGGACTCGATAATCAATGTTATCATGATTGAAACCATCTTAAGAAAAATTCTAGAAAAAAAAAATTGTCTAGGTCGATCTCTACTTGAAAATATTTGGCCATCCCTGTTATATAATATTCTTTGTTTTACTTTACCTGAAAAAAAATAACTTTTGTACAACTATCAGTTATATATATGCATATACAAAACGATATAAGCCATACGCACGACATTAATCGTTCGCAATCGGATTTGGCTCACATATGATTAAGTAATTAATAATAATTATTTTTACTATCTTTGTTTTCGCATTCGATTACGTTTGTGTTTATTTCTCGTCGTATTCGTATACCTATGTGTATAGCCCGCAGTCACGTGGACATAATACCATGAAAGTCGAATAACGATCGTGAACCGGTGGAAAAAAATAATACAAACGCAATACTGCAATTATTAAATACATTTAAATTTGTTATTCGTCATGTTGTTACGATTAACGGAGCAGTTCGTGTATAATGTGTATACACAACGCGTATATATTGTGCATAAACGTTTTAACTCGAATTCAAAATTTAATTAAAAAATATACATTTTGTATACGAGACATTGTAATATTCTATTTTCATACTTTGACGAAAATTCGAAGCTTAGAAATATGATTTTTCAGACGTTTAAATTCTGCATATGAAATAAATACATCAACCATTCTGTATACATTTGATCAACAGTCGATAAATTAGTCGAACGAAAAAGAAAACATCCACCAAATCAGGTTGAAATGTTTTTAGAAAATCATCATCACCTCACAAAGTCGTCATGAGCTATTGATTTATACAATCATCGTAGACTACAATATGAGATAATAATATTATTGTTAGACTGTTTCTGAAACATTTTATTTCGATTGATTCGACGACAACATATTACACGATAACATGTTTTTTTTTAATCAAAATTCGATTCAAACAAAATTATATATACTGGTATTTCGAACGACCGTATGGATTCGTACATTATCGTAACGCGTCCGAGACACATTCGTCGCAGATGTTTTTACGTTGAACCTGTATACGACGTGTGCTGTTCCCGCGAGCTTACGCCCGACACGTAGGAGGCCATATCAGTGCCATCCGTATACCATCAGCAGTGGACGAATCGCGGCCCATTACGTAGAGATACATTATCGGGCAATTTCGACAACCGCGAGATAAGCAATGTGCCTACGACGACGACGACCTCCGCGTGGCTCACGTTTTAAATGGCCGACTGGCGATAGTTCACGTCCTATCAGCACGGTTATAATATTGACGGTTTCACGTAATTACGATTGTGTAGTGTTATGTATACGTACCAGGCACGGTCGGAGACATCCATAGTAATATGGTTTGCCGTACGTGCGCACAACACACATCTGCGTGCCGTTTGTTGACATTTGACAGTACGGAAAATTACGACGAACCGCCCGCCAGCCGCCGCACAATCGCGGCTCATGGTTTTCGACGGCGGCGGTCCGTGCAGGGCACTGACGTAACCGACTGGATTTTTCAACAAATTACATTTTACAAAACGCACATCAGTGTTGTTACTATCACCATTATTACACACATGTACATTATCATACCGTGAGTGTTTAGATGTCACAAAGAACGTACACCATAAACCCGCGATAACGGGCTTATACCTATCGGTGTTATTATTGAAATGGGACTATATGTGCACAACACGCCCACCCTGTTGAGTACACCACTAGTCCACGGGACATAGCCGATTTCACGTATTGATAAAAAACAATGATCAGCATTTGCTTTCTGCGGCGCTCGTGTTTATTATACAAGTCGTCTTCGATTTTTGATAAGCGAGCATTCCCAAGTATTCGATCGATAATAATATTCAATTGTAGTATTATGTATGAACATGTCACGTAGGTTATCAGCTATATACGAGTATACCTATTGTCTGTAGCGTCATCGGAGAGCCTGGGAAATATGTTGGTTTCTATACACGTTTATATCGTTGGCTTAGCTGTGAAATCACGTAGGTATTCACTAATAAGTAAATCTTCGAAAAATAACAAAAACCCATTCTTCAATTTTTGTGAAATAAATTCAGTTGAATTTACCTCGAGTAATAAAATTTAGGTATTATAAACATTATATTTAATTCATAATACAAAATGCATATAAGTTACTTTTGGTTAGAACCCGCCAATAATCTTATAGAAATTCTGAAAATCTATACACTACCGTTAATTATATTTATAATAGTATAATTAAAGTATCATATATTCTGATAACTTATAATGACTAATTGTTTAATTTATAATACAATAGTTCGGATTACGTTTCCCTATTGTACCTAATAAATAAATCTGGAATTTTGATAGGCAATCAAGTTAAAAACTATATTTTTATACTATACTCGTATAATATAAATATTAGTAGATCATTAAAAATAATATTTATTTACATATTATCAATTCGGTTATTATATATTTTAAGCAAACTGTTCTTATTGATAATCAATGCTGCATATTTAAATTTATTTCTTAGAAGACTTTAATCACCAAATGCAAAAAGGGTTATTTTACAAAAATCACTTTTTACAAAACTAGTGTGAAATGTTGATAGATATGCAAAATATGTCAAGTGTCATACAAAAAGGATATATTACAAAATGATAATGATATTTTTTGCTAAGCGTGGAAAAGTTTCATACATTCAGGACATGTGCGACTTATGTTTTCAATTTTGATCGAAAAATTATAAAACGTGTTCATAATAATATGTCCCACTCGTATTTAACAATTGAATTAATTCATGACTATAAAGCTTTGTCTTATGACTTTTCCAAAATGAAATAATACACTGATTCAATTGTTGCATTCATAGATATTATAGATACATTTATTTTATTTAAGGTTAAATCTCAGACACATAAAAAATACCTCTTATATTATAATATGTGTGATGTGTCTGAGTTTAATTGCGTATGCTGCACGTCGACTTAAACTCACTTGGTTAAGCTGCGGCAAATATGATTATATTTGTTATGTTTGTTGCTTATTAGTTATTATAAATGGAATACCGCGCTATACTGTACTTTGCATATGTTATGACTACACGGCGGAGTCTATGTAGATGAAAACCGACTTAATAATCACATTTATTCCGAGGGTAAATTATATTGACTGTAATCATATGTTGGTACTTGCCACTTGGTAATCGTTCTCTCGACAAACGTTTGTAGTTTTTCATCCGAATGTACCATGCACATTGCACATATTGTGAAGCGTGATCCGAACGTGTCTTATTTCGCTTTACGGTCATGAACGAATTATTCGTACCATATATTATAATGTAATATACTGTCCGCTGCACTGGATAGGAAGATATTGTTATATTGTTACTATTATTATTATTATTATTATAGAATATTACATTTATTTTTAAGTAGCACATACTACCAGTTGATGTTGATGTTGTGAAAACTTTGATAGTTATCAAAAATCGAAGCTTATAATATTTTATGCTCGGTTCTTACTATATTATACACTACAAAGAAATATATTTGTCAGCATATATTATAATCCAACTAAATCCAATTTGTGTTTTTTTATAGTTGAACACAGTGTTTACACTCGAATCACTTCCGTATATACTATATAAACATTTTATTATAACAGTTAATTTAATGAAGGATATGATTTATAGGTACAGTTATAATATATGTATACTGCAGTATGTCCTGCCGAGGACTTACCCATTGAGATACCTTCTGAGACAATAAACATAATCAATTCTGTTTTTTATAGGACTCACAGGATCTATAGGCTTACATATATTTCATATTTTAATCAAATTTAATTGTTGAGTAAAAATGTACAATTCAAAAAATTTGAAGATTGTTATTTTATAAAGTTTATTTTTCTGAAAACGTTAATGTTTCAATATTTTATTATTATTGACATCATGATTTTAATAATTTTTTAAGTTTTTAGAAAAATTGTGTATTGAACCAAACTTATAAGAAAAGGAGAAGAGATTATAATATCAAATCTTTAATTTATAAAATAATATAAAATGTTTCTGGAAACTAAAAAAAATATTAAAAACCACGAGGTTAATGAAAATGAATTATAAAATATTGAAACATCAAAATTCTTAGAGAAACAAACTCTATAAATGGCTATCTTTAGATTTTTCGAATATAAAAAAAAATTATTTTTTTAACTTCTTTATCAAAACATTAGATTCAATTAAAAATTGAAATACTTGTATTTCTTGTCCCTGTGAGTCCTATAAATAAAAACAGAATTTGAATACCAATATTATTTAAGGAGATAGAGCAAAGGATTAATCCTTGGTGGAACATCCTGTACAACAATAATTACATTTTAAACATATTGCCATGGTCAACTAAGTTTTAATTATTGTAATGCTACTGTAGCAAATTTTAAATGTAATCAGCTAATTATATTATTTTTATAGTAACAGTATAAAATATTGTATATACTATGTAAAGTTTTTGCATATACCTATTATAAATATTTTGGAGTATAAAATTTATCGAAAATCTAAAATGTAATAATATGTATATGTCAATTTCTCGCGGCCGTTTTAAATTGACTTGTCCAACAAGATTGTATTCAATTAAGCCAAACCAAGTGGTATACACGCGCGTTGTATTAGTTTAGTAGAAAAGCATTTTGATATTTTTCACAAACACTTAAATCCAAATGTATAAAGGATACACACGGACAAATTTGGCATTAGACGCTGGGCCGCGTTAAGTAATCGAAGTGACCACCGCCGCCGCCACCGCCACTACTACCACCGTACCGCTGCCGCTTCTGCGTTTCGTACGTAACCGAAACGAAGAACATTTTCATTTCCGATATTGCAAAGTGTGGCGCGCGTGAGGGTGGTTTCCCGGGGCCACAGGAAGGAGCTGTCAACCCTTTTCCGAAACCCGGACATATTATGAAAACCGAAGTTAACTCCGTCCGACTTTTAATAATAATTTTTACCCGTTGACCTTTCCTCTCGTCATTATATCATCTTCCCCCCGGCCGTCGTCACGGACGTAATCCGAACAAGATAGTACCGCACGCGTCTACAACACCGTACCACCACCACCGTCCACCAACACAACCACCACGGGTCCCCATTGATTACTTGTCACCTTCAACTATACACATCCCCGTTCCTGTATTTATAAAAATATTCTTATATATATATATGTATGTATACGATAACTGTACAAGGGAAGAAAATCTCCGGAAAAAATTGACATAATTTGTATTGACTTCGCTGCAGCCCGAATCATGTGCGAATCCAACGCGCGTGCGTGCCTGAAGCCCGTATATTGTGCGTAGTATATTTTATAGTTTAGTAACAGTATAGTACTACAACAACACTGGTCATAATAATCAAAGCGCGCGTGCACAACAATATTTTTGTGCATTTTTTTCCCGCCAACCATATACACGCAAGTATATAATAATAAATTGTATATTGCTGAGCGCGGTGATTATAACGCCTTTGCGTAATTGGCCTCGAGAGACGCGTCGTAATTTCAGCAAACACTCTGCAGACAAGTGGTGGTGATGGTGGTCCTTCGAACTATATATTATTAAATGCGCGATATAAAAGCGAAATCGTCATTACACCCCCGAAAGTCGTTGTTGCCGCCGTCGTCATCGTCGTATAGTCGTCGCCGTAGTCGTATACGTCCGCGAGTGTATAATATATAATAATAATTAAACGTTAACTATATACATGCGCCGAGGCGAGGTTGTTTATTATAAGCGCGCGCGGCCGGTTGTGGCTGTTAATTTTTTTTTTTTATCCAAAAACACGCGTGTATACTCTTCTCTCGTAAACTCATAAACGTCAAGGGACGATATTTTGTCGGCCTAATAAAACCGGAGGGATAATAAATAAAGCTCCAGCTGATGGTCGGGGGTGGTGGCGGGGTGTATGTGTATGTGAGTGGGGGTGAGAGGAGGACGTGTCTATTTGCAAGGGCGAAATTATATGGATAAACTTAACAGCAATTAATCGCCGCCGAGTGGCGGACGGGAGTGGCGATGGCGATGACGTGTGTGAATTTCAAAATCTATACACACGTTTTTCGGGGATTAAACGCTGCCGCCGCCGTCACCGCTTTTACCCCTATATTTTTCCATCATCATTATTTATATCGGTGTCAATACACGCGTGTTTGTGTGCGTGCGCGCGTAGGTGTGTGTGTCTATGGCTTGTATTTGTGTTCGAGTTCGTACCTAGAGTATATATAATAATAAAGTGTATCTACACGTGTATATTATATGGAGATATATACATAGAGCGTGAGGTCGATAATACAGTTTAAAAAACGCGCCCGCCAACAAGTCTGGAAATCTCGTCAAAGCGTTAAAAACACGTAAAGGTCCAGTGTGTGTCACTATATTATACATTTCCGTTTATTTTTTTTTTTTGTAAACTGAAAATAATACCTCTAAGGGTCACTAAATCCGATTCACGTTAAAACCGCACGAACCTGCGCCGTATTTATTATCTATATCCAATGACCCTATACAAGTAATTACAGGGTGTTTCTTTTCTATTTTTTTTTTCGACATTGCCGCCGAAGAGTATAATAATAACAATAATAATAATAATAATTATTATTATTATTACCGTGATCCGTTTTTGACCCAAACCGGAGCGGAAAAAAAGAAAGATTATATTTGTATACATCCGTTTTATCCGGAGACCTTGTAGACATCGTGGAGCCTTGCGCACGACAACAATAGGCACCTGACAGGACCGAAAACCATTAGTTTTTCGCCTATGTGTATACAAGTGTGTATGTGTGTGTGTTTGCGTGCGTGTGCAAGTATAGTCTACGTTTTAGATACGTGGTATCGCCAGACTGCGTGGTGCCTATACCCTGCCGGACGCGACCCGTTATGCGCTAACAAATAGGTTACGATACCAGGTATACCGCAGCATAATATATAATGTACAGACGATGTGTCTGTCGGGATATAATCTTTTTCTTGAATAGCTATTGTCCGACGTGTGTATACTGATACACGCGTGTTCATGTGCCATATACCCATTGACGTAAATACGTGTTACCGTCGTCCTGCCGTCAACTGCGGCGTGTACACATTTATGCTATACGTATAATAATCCTTACATCAAAAATAGTCTGTCTGTTCGGACACCGCCGCCGCCGATTCATTGACTTATGACGATCATCATACGGTTTACAGTGCGTATACGAACGTCCGGGGTGAATCACTACGTTTTTCCATTTTTCTACATTTAGCAAATGCAGTGGGTGGGGGGCGGGGGGGGGGACACGGGTTCTGCTTGCGCCGCTTAGGTGTCTACAAATAACATGATATCTGTACCATGGTCGAGAAACGTTTCATATTCTTATAAGTCCAAAGTCGTCGCCGCGCTCCTTGGTCGATTTACAATATCGTATCATATTCCTAATATAGTGTTTTGTGTAAACGCGTTAGGCTCGCGTCGCGTACACCATGTAATAACTAATAACTAATATTGCATAGTCTCGGTAAAATAGTTTCACAAACGTTTTGTGCCGCGTACTCGACCCTCATCGCTGCAGTGCGCGCACACGTCGTGTACTTGCGCGCAAATACCAGTAATTTAGTTTCAAAGTTTATATGGAAATAAACACGTATCAATTTCCTCGGGAAACAAGTCTATATGCGTATTTGTATATTATATATATGTACCTACAAAAGGAATCTCAGCCTCGCCGCCTCTTCGCCATTTTCTTATTATTATTATTATCATATCTGATAATAATATGTGCACGCGCGGAATAGATCTCTCGAGATATAGTGCATGCACGCAAAGTTGTATACGTATACGTGCGGGGACTCTACAACGGTTTCACGGTACATCTCGCTGCGATTCGGATTGCGAACGCTGTGGCGTCTTATATGTATAGTAAAAGATTTTTGTTAACAATTCAAAATGAAAATAATAACTTACCTTTCAAAAAGAGCAAAGCTTTCTACATGTTTCGATCAGCAACGTCGTTTTGCATTCAATCCTTTAAAAAATGAGACCGTTTCACGACACACAAAACATAAAAGCTTTTCCATTACATTCAATAAAAAAGTACTTCATTGACTATATTTTTCATTCAAAATTCGTCAGTCTTCATTATATCTACGTTTTTTCCATCAAGACTTCAAGATGTGTAATCGTTTTTACAGGCGATAAAATATATGAGTAGAACAAGTCCAATGCAATTGTGATGATTCGTATTCATATATTTGGTGGCCCCCCCGAAGAACGAAGGTCGGGCAACACTGTCTTATATACGTTTGTGCTATATAATTATAGCGAGCAAGAAGAAGAATCGCGACCGCCCGCACATTATATAAAACTCGTCGGCGTTGCCGAGTTCATTTGGATTTTTATCGGCCCGGAGTCGATTAAAAAGCAAATTTAAATGTCAAACGGTCGAATAAACGTGTACCATGACTGGCTCGACGTATCCCTACTTATTATAAATGAGTGTACACTGTATTTGTACCGGATTAACACCGTTTATACAATTTCCACCGCCTCCTCCGCCGTGTGCCGCAATGGGGTTTTACTTGTTGGTCACCGGGGCCGTGCGCGTATTGCGTACACATGTATACTGCTGCCATCGTAACTGTCAATATAATATATATATATACAGAGCGCGCGTTTGCGTTTTAAAAGCCCACTGCTATTCTGCGTTTCCGCTTTTCAACGGCCGCACAATAGAAGTTGTCATATCGCCGCGCTGCCGATTTCGCATTATAGTTTTCCAAATTATGATTATAATCGCGTCACATTCTCTCTATGTATAAATCGAATAAAAGGTGAACTTCACCAATATCAATTAATCTCGCGTGTTCGAGGACCATAAAGTTTAAACAACTGCAGTGTAGTACAAAACAACATTGTATAATATATACCATAATACAATATAGTCCACTACAGCTGCGTGTATTATATATAGATTAAATAAATCCGTTACGTAGATTAAACCGTTTTGTGTGCGTCAGTATAATATTACTATAGTGTATTATTATAACCGCTCTGTAATTCAGTTTGTAATTTTTTAAGTACCAAGACGAATTTGGTATTTTCCGTGCAGTGTACCTAGGTGTAAGTTGCAGTTTGAAAAATATGCATTATAATAATAATAGGAATGTGTCCGTGGTGTATGTATACCTTGAGTTCGGAACGTGTTTCTCTCCTGTAAACAACAAACATAATGGACTTTTCCCAGTAAAACACATTCAATCGAAATAAAGCAAATGTACCTGACGAATAAACGTTTATACGCGTGTGTTTCGGGTTATGTTATTATTAACGATATCGCTTCGTGGACCGGCGTGCGTTTGTTCTTTTTGATGATCCCTTTAGATAAAGAAATATCGTTTCATTTTTTTTTTTTTTTTTACTTGAAGGTAGGTATAGGTATGTATAAATGACATTCAAACACAATTCGTTTATATTCCGCAAACGTATATGTCGGAATCGATTCCTATAGTGCTGACACGTAATTTTTACGTTTTCGAGGATATCGTTTTTTTTTTTTTCTGAACAGTGTTACGATTAAAAACTGTAAATAATACAAGTTTGACAAAAACATCCCGCCAACCTTCTCTTTATACATCGTATACGTTATATTTATATAAAATAAATGCATGGAAACATCCAAAGGATGTAGGTGTAGAACGTTGTTCATATACACATAATATAATAAAATGTCATATTCATAGGTGCGTGTCGGTGTTCGTTACCTGGGTGTGTGTGTGTGTGTGCAAAGTACAATATCACACGATCGGCAGCCTATAATAATATATACCTGCTGCAGTCGTGCGTATACAGACAGTGTCTGCTTTCTAAAACGTTCCGTGATTGTGGTATAATATTTTTATTACAATTATGCCGACACGTACCACACCGTGCGAACACCGCGCGTTTAGGTAGGTGGTGTAAAATACGTTACAAAGATGTACGCATGAAAGGAACGGGAAAGAGCGAGAATAATACAATATTCGATGGGAATAAAATGTTTGATAATGTTGTGTACATTACGATACGTCGTGCATTATCGGAAGACCGTCGATCCGCCGCGGTGTGTGTAATATATTAAACAAACACACCCGGGCACTCGAAAGCCACCGAGTTAGAAATGATTTTCGAAACGCAAATACGTGTTTTACGCACGCGAACCGGGTGACATGCCTTATTTGTTCGATAAATTATATCGTTGCGTGTATGAAATGATGACGGCCGGTCATTAATACTGCACACGCATACGCATCGAACTATAGTCCGAGTACGAGGGTCGTGTACGCGCTACGGTCGGTGCGGGACCGAGTGTAAAGGGTTGGAAATCAAACGTTCCGCGTGCGTATAAAACGCGCCCCCGGTGAGTGTGTATGAGTTTTCACGAGGAGGACGACACGCGCACGCACGCGTTTCTGTTTGTACGCATATTATCATATTAGTACCTGATTGCGATAAAAACATCGTTTCCAAATCGCATTGGTGTACAATATACATTACGACGTGTTACATTTGCGCGCGCATTGTGTATATCATGACGACTCGGGCGGGTTGTGCGCGGGAGCGTGACTGCGACGGTGCGGCACCGTGGTGTGGTGGAGGGCCGCGGGAGAGGTGAAAAGGGGTAGCGAATAGCGATATGATGCGTATCCGTACGTAGTTCGGCATGTGTACATGTATAATATATTTACGTGCACAGCATATTATAACATATCGGAACGTATTCGGCGGCGAACGGGGGGAGGGGTTGGGGAAGGGGCGGACCGTGCTCTCGCGCTGATGGTGCCTGGCCGCTGCAAGAATGTAAATAAACATTGACCGGGCGAAAACAACAATTGGACCAGACACAAAATTGGTGGTGCCCCGGCCGGCGGTGGACGCAAACAAGAACCTTTGTGGAATAATCAAATCCCGCTGCAAAACAAACAGCGGCGAACAATGTTCCGATCCGATTGATTTAGTATAATATACAGATAATATATGTATAATACGGTGTACCCGATTTATACGTGTTACTATCGTGCGCGTGTGTCCGCGTATGCGACCGTGACGCGTGCGTATGTGTGCGCAGGACAATAACAATAATAATAATAATAATAATAAGCGAGTATGTGTACGCGCGCGATAATAATATAATAATAACGCGCGCGCGAGATGAATAAATATAAATTTCGCCGCTTTCGCATGATATAATGTCCGTTGTGTGAGCGCGCGGGTCGCGAGCCTTTGCCGGTTGTCCGTTGCAGAGAGCTGCAGAACAACGACCACGCGAGATTTAAACGCGCGCGCGCGCGCGCGCCCGTCGAATTCCCCGCGAAATTCGCGTATATTCGCTGCTCGTATATTTTTGCGCGCGGATCGCCGTCGCCTTTTGCCGTCATTACATCGTTATCGTATTGTTGTTTATTACACATGCACACACGACACGAAAGCCGCGCACAAATCACGCCGACCACGTCTGTTAAGTATAATACGTGCGGATATTCGGTGTACTCGATACAGCCGCCATAGCGAATCCCATAACATTATACGGCAAACGATTATTATTATTATTATTAATAATTTTTTATCATCAGTTTTTGTTATCATTATCATTTATCGTGTTAACGCACGACAATTTTTGGATCCGTTTCGACGTCTCTTACGCAGGCACTTTTGGGCGCACCGGCCACCGATAAACGACGAAACATCTTCTCATGTGCACCCCACGTGAAAGATTTGGCCCTCCAGTTTTTTTTTTTTAACCAAATAATTACCCCGTTTCCGCTTATTGTTCGGTAACTTGGACCGACTCTCGATCAACCACTCGCTCGAGCACTTCATGTTACAATTTCAAGACTTCTTCATTCGTATTCTATTAAATTAAAAATCAAGCCAGCGTGTTGATTATACACACCCATATTTACACCGATTTGAGCGTGTGACATAGAAATATTGCAATTATATTAGGTATCGAACACCCACAACATTCTAGCTTTCCAGTACATAGCTCTGCAAATGTTAGGCCTTAGGAAATTATGTGTTCTACTATCCTACGTAATATTAATTATATTTTTGAATCGGCTTCTTTATTAAAAAAAATTCCGTTACATATTTTCCATTAAAATGTTAGACTAAAACTTCATGATGAAGTTTTTTTTTTTTTCAATATGTCTTTACATTATTATTATTATTATTGGTAATTTTTGTTTAATTTTCTTGTTGATATTTATACGTAATGAGTACGAGACAAAAATAAAATAAAATAAATATAAACTATTATGAGCAATGAGTAATGAATAATAATAAATATAATAAAAATAATGATATTGATAATTTTACAACAATAATTAATGATACTTTATAACTCTTGTTCCAGAAGTATCGTCGCTCTGTAGTTTGTTTAATATGTCTATTGCGGTTTTATAAATGTTGTATTCGCTCATAAATATACAATATACGAGTACAATATGCCTGTAGAAAAAAAATCATTTTTTCACAATTTGTATAATTGTAATAGATAAAAAAATATATATAATTAAATCATCACCACGCGTTGTATAATATCATATATGGCATACGTATATTTTTCAAAAGTTAACCTACGTGATGGTCAACGGAACCCGTCTCCGAATTTATCAACATTCTCGTTTCCGTTCTCACGGTTGCATTTTACCGCGGATTGCACTGCACGTTGATAACATCTATACATTTATACATCCGCATAATTATATTAGTCATCACGTCGTTGATTACGCCAGTGCACACGCCGCCGTACATGTTTATGATGTTTTATTATTTTCCACTCTAAACAATTATTGTTTCAAAACAAAAAAAAAAAAAAGTTAAATTTTTTTACAGATTTTGTGTGATTTAAGACATTTTTTCAGATCATTGTTTTTCACATCAGTCATCCAATTGGTTTAATCGAATTAATACTGCGAGCCCGTTTTAATCACGATGCGGATATGAGAATGGTATAAATTATAAAATGCAGTTTATTACAATGGTTTCGTTCAATTCACCGCCCTAAATTTGTGTGTAGTCCGTTGAAATTATTATACAGCCATATAGGTACAAGCGTTAACAATATTAGACTCTTCAAGTGCAAATGGTGTATGTATACCAATTTTATCATAAATTGATGATGACAATATAATAGTATAGTGCGATTAGTTATAATAATTGTTATAAGTTATTGCAAAATAATATGCCAATTATATGAAATCTGAACAATCCAAATTTTCTGATATTTGTCAAATTCAAATTTACAGGATATCCGGATGTCCGCAGATAACCGAATAATTATATGGAAATACATAGTAAAATAGTATGTATTGTACTTAAAATCAATGATATTGCATATTATTATAAAATAGATAATTCATATGATGTACATTGGCCGACTACAATCAAGTTCGTACACTCGTCGACGTGAAACGCGGGACAAAAATTAAGCTCTAAAACTATTAGATTATATTTCTATAAACACCTCTGCAGTAAATTTACACATAGACCGATTGTCACAGGAACACGTGTTTCTTTTTCCAGACAGCAAGTCATCATGTATATATTCTAAATATTATAACCATTTCTACGAGTTTACATTACGTTTTCATTACGAGTTTTTTTTTTTTTTTTATCAAACAAAGCAAAGCGTTCAATTAGAATAATGTGTTAGATTTACACGTTTTTCCGCCTGTAAAGCCACGTATATGAATTCGCGGTATATTCTCGCGTTAGTGGTCAAAACACGGCAATGACTTTTTACAACGCGCATTTTAATACATTTTAATGCATGTAACACTGCGTTTAATACCACATAAGTGTATTAGAATTTATAGCAGTATGTAACAGCCGCAATATAGTTATTCGCCAAAACTCGGTCGCGTTGTTGTGTCGTACTCGTATACCGTTTTATATTTTACTCGACTACGTATATAGATAGGCGCATGTACACGCTATGATCTAGTGACGTTTGACGACCAGTATAGTGTGTAGTATAGTAAAGTACAGTATCCGCAAGTCGGAAGCGTATAAAGCGTGTACACCGTGTGTTAAGGGAGGCGCGCGGCGGCGGCGATCGTCTATACAACGTTCCTCTCCGCCTACACCGCCACGTCCGTCTCAGCCATCAGCCCTTCTCGAAACGTATCTTGTTTTAACCTGGTCCAGACGCCTCCGTGATGGATTGCTTGTTCGATTAATCTTGATTGCTTCTTCAAGTTGTTTCCAAGCTCTCCCTCGCCATGTGTCAACAAACTATCCAATCCCCTAATATCCGCCGGAACACGTTATCACTTAACCTCTCTACCCCCTTACTATATATATAATTTTTTTTTTTGCTCTCTTCTCTTCGAACTCGCCACGCCAAGTTTTACCACCGTCCCCTAGAAAACTCATTAACCTCGGTAGTGGAGGATGATACGAGGCCAACATACGGTGACGCTGATCATTTTATGCCGTCCTTACTTTACTTCAATGACGTAGTCGCATTATGCCTCTAAAACGATCTATGTCGGTGTTCTCTGATCATAATATATTATAACACTCCGATACCGCCCTCCTCTTTCGTTCACTCTCCCTCACTGCTTTCCGTCAATAGTGTTGATCATTTTTCTCACGCTTTTAAGTTTTATTGTCTTGCCGACAATCGAGTCATCTGTAGTATTATAATATACTGAGAATAGTTATAATTACAAATAGTTTCTGTTCATTGACAACACCTGTGTGATCGAAATCGAGCAATATACGCAGTTGTGCATTGTGAACCGGTGACGGCGTCCTCTAGTCCGGCATTATAGCGAACCAATATTATGTATGTTGTAAGTTGTTATTATATTGTTACAGGAAGTGCGTGTGCAGGATTATTTGAAACTGTTGTGTTTAGGTTAGGTACATAGAAGTGGTGGAGGGAAAGACCGGCGTAGGCGCGTTGCGAAGATTTCTAAAAAGGAAACAGAAATATAATACACACGTTATGTAGAGAAAGCAAAAGTATTACCTAAATATTGTATAGGGTCCCTTCTATATAGTAATATGTTGGTCTATGAGAATAGCACGTGTGTTTGTACCTATATAATAATAATATGTAAGTATTGCACGGGGGTTTTTTTCCCTCTGCCCCCGACACAATGTATACGGTTTCACGTGTGACATAAATCACGGGATTTCATAAACCCGAAGACGTTTTCAATAGGCTCATCTCACCTTTTTATCCCTAAACGCACTCTGCGACGACACTATGTCTAGCTCATTGTCTTATCACGTATCTCGTATTCCCAGACTGCTGGTCGCCTGTGGGTCCACCACTACCCACCGACACACCACCATCCGTACCATATAGTACACTATATCCAGACCCGGGACCACTGCCACCTTTCCGTCGTCGCTGCACGTGCTGTGTTATTTTTCTCTAAACCGCCGTCGCCGCCGCCAATGCTGCCGCTGGACCCGTTTTCGGATTTAATCTTCGTCGCTCTTGTCCGGCACACGATCGCATTCACGCACACATACACATGTGTACACTCGCACACGCACACACACACACGCGCACACCTATACGTCCCAGGCGGCGGTCCGGTCGCCGCGACAAAGTACGATTCGGAAACACAAACACGACCGGCCGAAGGATTTTGTCAGCCGCCGTCGAAAGAGACCGCGGAAGCTGCTTAACTCGGTGACTATATAGATTAAAACTTGGGAAAGGGCTCTTTACGCGTCCTGATGCCATCTCGCACCCGTCCCGCGGACCCGCGCGACTTTTAAACATTAATGCCAAACGTAAACACGCGGTGACCGTTCAAGATTCCGAATTAATTCTACTACTTAGTGTTTCCGCGAGTGTTTTGTTGACCTCTGCCGAAAAGGGGTGAAACTACCCTGACGGCGACGCGAGTAAGAGGGTGTAACGGGTGGGGGGAAAAAACTGTAGAAAGAAAACCGAGAACAGGACGTATCAGTAAGGGCGAGGAAACACGGTTCCCGTCCTACGGGTTAACGTCCCCCCAGCGCAGCACAACGGTCAAGTAAAATTTGCCCGGACAATCTGTCGACGCGGTGGAATTGTTTTAAATTCACCGGCGGCGTGTATATGTTATTATATATGTACGTGCAATACCGGGTACACATCTATATCGTTCTGTGTCGTATAAAAACTCGACGCACACAATACAGTGGGGGACGTTTATGCATGTAATATACTGCACTCGTGGGGCCCAAACCGCTAGCGAATAATGCTTACATATATACGTATATCGTCGACGTCAAAATCCCTTATCGGCCGATCCGTCCTAGGCCGGACGGTGTACGGTATACTCGGTTGTTACAAAACTGTATAACTGTATACGCATGTTTACACACATCGCATGTATCAATAATATTATTGAGACCGAAAAACGATGAATCGGTATTATAGTTACGTGTAACGACTCACGAGAACAACAACACAGATTAAAAGTGTCCAAGATATAATTAATTTATCAGAGTGAACAATTTGTTCCACTAACAAAAAACGCTTTGTGGGTATTGTGTATATACATACTATTATGTATACGTGCATATTCGTGTACAATGTGGAGTTTATTGTATTATTATATGTTTTGATTTTTTTCACCAGTAAATTACTGCTCTATTGATAATGCGTTTTCTTTTAACAAAAACCGACAACCGCATTCTTTGATTAGAAATTGAGAAGGGGGGGGGGGTGAAATGATTAGGTCCACGTAGTTGGTTCTACAATATCCTGTCACCGTATTCCAGTCTTGTTCCAAACGAACGGTGTTAACTCTGAAAACACTACACAAAAAAAATGGGGCAAATAAACTAATACGTTCAAAAAAGGAAAACCGTTCTTATATTCTGAAATATTTAAATTACACATCAGGTTGTTTGATAAACGACTTTTGAGTATGGATAAACTCATTACAAAAATAACAACAAAGAGTGAAATATTATATAAATACCTATCATAACACACTGCGCTCTACATAAGCGGATACGTAACGTTATCGTGATTGTACTTGGTTTTAATATTTATAATCTTTTCGTCTCCGAAGTTGGGACTACATTTATTTACATTTTTAACAGAAGTATGTTGTGTGCAGTTTACAAAAATAACTTAGCAGACACCTTGTACGCATTTGTCATATGTTTGAGCGTTGAGTGTAAGAACTTGCAGTAAAAAAATTCTCGATTAGTCATTCGGTTGTGGTTTTTGTCTACTTTTATTTCGTAGGAGTTCACTTAGAACGACTGCGAACGGTAATACATCAAGAGATTGTTGAATGATTGTCGTCGTATGTATGTACGTGTGTGTGTGTGTGTGTGTGTGTGCGCGCGTGTAACCAAATAATATAGTGAGTATAATAAAACGATATTCGGGTTATAACGATGACACGCCAAACGGAGACGCCGCCACGTCGATAGTAATAATACTATTTATTGTTCGAAATATTCGAACACGTGTTTTTTTTTTGCCTTGGCTTTTGTCTTGCACCACTTGTACGGCCATGTGGACAACAATATAGGACTCACGACGAGTTCTGTGTGCGGTCGAGTTTGGAAAAATATACTTCCTTTTTGACGAAAAAAAAAAAAACTACAAACTCGTCATAACATCTATCCCACGCGAGACTTCGGAGCCCAGTTGATAGGACCCGAAAAATAACAGAACACACACGCGCAACATGCATATTTCGGACAGAGGGTATATTATAATGTAATGTATATGACGATAACGGGCGTTCGGAACGTATGGACACGTAAACAGGACATAGGTTTTGAATTGCGGTTAGATAGTGGCGATACCGAATTTCCTGTGCGAGTACGATCAATTTCTACATGAATATAATTATAATATAAAATGTACACGCGCAAACACACCGCACATAATATATATATACTCGTATATTTGATATATAACTCGCCGAAGCGCAAAACTATTGCTAGAGGCTGCGCAGTTGTGCGACTTGCATACGCACGATAGTATATAATGTGTGCGGTGTGCGTACGTCTGCGCGCGAGAGAGGGAACAAGAGCTATAAGTGTGGTTCCTGTACAGCGTGTATGCCAAAGAGAGATTTTCACCAATAAATATGGCGAGCACAGGCGCGACAATTTTAATTAAAATTCGTCGGGTGTCTTTGCCACCGCCGCGTCTCTTCCACCACCGCAACCCCTTTGCGTGATTTAAGTGTATTGCGGTTTTCTTATCGCTTGTTTTAAGTTCTATGTGGGCCGAATAAATTGCCGGTTTATACGCGCGCGCGCGCCCACCTTGGGTTGGCAAAAGCGGTTTTTATGGGACCATTATCACATTACACGCACGTTTTCGCCGGGGCCTCTGGAGACGTTTTAATTGCCGGCTTATAATAAACTTTGGAAAAAGACGACACGACCGGTGGCTATAGGAAAACGGGCGAAAGGGAAGGGGGATCGAGCGGAATGAGATGAGAACGACGAAGTAAAAAATGATAATAATAATAAAGAAACGAATACGTCGAGACGAAAAGCTGAAAAG
The DNA here is from genome assembly GCA_949715065.1 of Periphyllus acericola. NCBI lineage: Eukaryota > Metazoa > Arthropoda > Insecta > Hemiptera > Aphididae > Periphyllus > Periphyllus acericola. Next base: position 12,387,870 of record OX454270.1, on the reverse strand, counting down.
AATATAAGGGCAAAAACGAATACGTCAGTCCACGAGACGTTTATATAATTATATAATGACGTTTGTTGTCTAAAAGTTAATCAGTGTTAATCGGGATTAATGGTCGGCGAAAGGGTTGCGAAAACTTTTTGCCCAGAAAATTGATTTTCGTTCTTAAATGCTCTCGTACACTTATATATATATTCAAAAATATATAATATGCGTATTAAAATATAAAAAGGGTGTACAGATGGTGAACGAAAAGTCATTTGTCAAGCGGCGGCCGGCTTAATTTCGGGGAGGTATATATGCGATAACACCGGGCGAATTAAAGTTTCCAACAGATGAGGAGGGATAGCAAAGAGAGAAGAAAAAGTTTTTCGGTTTTGTTAAATATCAAGGAAAAAGCTTCTTGCCATCTATAATTGTAGTTAATTAAAGAAAATTTCCCGGGCACCCTAAGTACGAATTAATTACTTTTTACCAGTGGGCGGAAATTTTGCAAACTTTGTTTTTTATACTTCGTCTTTTGTCCTCATATATATATATATATATATATATATATATATTATCTCTTCCGGCCCTCCGTTCCTGACCATTAATTCCGGAAACCTAACCACTGATTTAAATAAGGACACCAGAATAATATAAAAAGCCAACAACAGCGGAAGAAGGGCAGGAAGAAAAATTGGTTAACGTCTTCAAGGAGCTTTCTTCATAACCACCGCCACTTTGGTCCACCACTGCCAGTTTAACCGCTGTAACATCGGTTGAACTAATGGAAAACCGTTTTTTTTCCTCCCTCGTTTCTTTCACCGGTAGTAGTCCCCTACTACCCTAAACGTCGCCGTCCGGTGGCTATCGAATTCATCGGTCTGGTAATTAATATACGGTGACCCCCAGTCTGATTGGGTGGGGGGAGAAACCAATTAGATCACGGTGAGATCGAGGACAAAAAAAAGAAAAAAGAATGGGTGGGTTAACAAAAAAAGGACACGCTAAAGGTCGTTCCGGCCAGGAAGCAATTAGGGATTAGAGGTTAGGTCTGAGCCCTGGGTCATTGATTACCCGTGGGGGTTACACTTTACTGTATATATATATGTATGCTATATATACCTCTCGGGGTCTCAGTCGAAAATTTGCATAATAAATTAAGTCCAAGGAGATTTCTTCTGCAGTTTCGGGGGTCCTGCGCTTCACCATTGTATCGCATATATACCACCGATGCCGCCGCCGGCACACTTAATGACCCGAACACACGAGAGATTTTCAGACAGATAAAGGTACCTCTATATATGTGTGTGTGTCTTGGTATAGTGCAGAGAATTAACGACATCGAAAATGTTAAATTAAGCGAAACAATTTGTACTAGCATATAAGATATATTTATGTGTTTACGCGTGCATTAAACATTTATATATATTATGTTTAATACCGAGAAATATGCCGTATGTAGTGGAGGCGAATAATTTCGTTTTTTTTTTCTTTTCGATTCGATGTATGGTGCGTATATAATATGTAGAACGGTGCGAGGGGAAGGGAAAAATAAAGGAATTCCAAAAGGGGTTTTTATGTTCCTTAGGTATAACGGCGCGAGTGCGTATATATGTGTGTGTGTGTGTGTGTGTGTGTGTGTGTGTGTGTGTGTGTGTGTGTATATGAGCGGACAATCGGCTGCGGCAGAAAACAGTTATGCATAATAATAATGGCGCGCACGTATTCGTGTACATTTATATATATATACCGGGCAAAATGCTATAAAACAGAGAGACTCCAGTCTCTCCGGTGCACGCCTTTTCATTGTAGTTTTGCGTCCGGGGCCGCACTCTTCTTCCCAAATCGGGAAAACTGCCGAAAACACCATACACGCTGGGCGCTCGTACAACCGTGCGTATATATATATTTATGTATAGACACACACACACGCACATACCCGTTGGTGAGGTGTAAGGGTCGGTGAGTGGGAAAATAGTATATAGGCGATGACCTCAACACCACCACGCATATACGTATATTGAATACACACGCGCGCGCTTATGTGTACCACTATATATGTATACTCCTCGGATGAGATACAATAGAAATTTAAGATATGCAAATGACGTTTTACCCTTAGCTCTGGTGTGCGCAGTATGTGTGTAGCCCATGGGGTACCTACACACCCATCGTCGCGACACACAATTCATTGGTGGACGTCGACCAAAAGAAGAAGTGTACAATATACTGAACGCGCTTAATATATACACGCGCACGCCAGCGTACATTTATACACTTTTTGTGTCCCCCGTAACTCTCGGAAATACAATACTCGAGTTCTCGTGTGTGGAAATCGTGGATCCGCGTGGTAAATACGTTTCTTATTTCAGTAATTGAATTCATCCTCATAGGATTATTTCATCCACTGCTTACAACCCTGCTGTAGTACGTAGTAAGATACGAGTACATAGTAATATCGTCGCCCGTTGTATTTAAGTCAAGCTTGTCTTTGAAGTGCATTAAAATAATTCTTACCATATACGCTGTTTACAATCTTTACCGGTAACAAATTGTTCAGAATTTAAATACTAAATTGATTACGCCGTAATTTTCATAAGGTTTCCATTAATGCCAATTATTTACTCGTACCTAAGTATACGATGTATCATAAGTTTTTTATCCTGGGCTCACTCAGAATCTAAAAATATTTCGACCGCAGATAAAACACATCCATTGTTATTAGACGATGATACATGATATACATTGTGCTTGTACATCATCATTTTAAGCGTAATTTATATGCCTATTTTTACGTTGCAATTATACTATTAATTATTTTTATATCATTTAACTGTATCAAATCGTTTGATTGTACGTACACAATTAAAACTGTTATTCGTTTAATCTGAAATGTGACAAACATAATACATTTTAAAATTTCACTAAAATATAATTTATTACCAAAATTCAATCATACAAAATGTAGGTCACACAAAATGACAGTACATTATTTATTGAAACAAAATAACCGTAATCGCCGATAACACGGTATATTAATTGAAACAAATTTGAATCTCGTGATTAGTAGTTTTAAATGTTTTCCTAAAATTAAATATACAATTATTGAGGAATAATTATCGTATCTACTAGGTCAATATTAATTTATAAACGTAACAAATTGTTAACTATTCAATAATACGTGTTTACAGTCATACTGATCACTGTCAAAATAATAATAGTAACAATTATAAAAGGTCTTCATAATGTACTTTTCATGTTTTCGATTCATTTTATTTTTGATTAATCAAAATCTATTATGCAATCATATCATTCGTGAATCTACATAATTTATTTTATCTTAGAACTCAAATTGTCCAACAGATGAATGTTAATTTAATGTTTTCGGCCATTAGATTAACATAAACGCAACATCATTTGTTCTTATATATATATAAGTGAGTACGCGGTAATATGCAGTCCAGAAAATAGGTATTTTTCGATTGTAATTCTTGCCCCACGTGTCAGCAATCCTTGCATTGTAAATTCTACGAAAAACATTTCATTGTAAATATGCAATCGTTTTATGCAACGTTTTTCATAGAAAAGTGCGATTGTTGTATCGCTAAAAAAAACGTAATATTTTACGGTTTTCGAAAGATTTTTAAAATTATCTTGTTTTTTGATTTGTAATTATTGTTGTAAAAGAAAACCGTACGTGTATATTCATTTGGTCATAATCGTCGGTATGTATACGGCACATAAAAAAGGCAAAATAAAAAAAAAAACTGTCGTTAGTGACAACAGAGACGACGGCATTTTAAGAGGGTGCGTATGCAAATTATAAAGGTACTATAGTGTCTGAAAACGACCTCTTTATATATACGTGAACGGTAATAAAATAAATAAGGAGATAATTGAAACCGAAAACGCTCGTTTATGGGTCCTGGGAAATTCCCCGACCACAATTACAACCAGACCAGCACGTATGCATATGAAATTCACCCCTTTCCGACGGCGGTGGCGGCGGCGGTCTTTGGGTCGGCCCGAAAAAATGCAATGTAATAAAAGAGATATGATAATAATAATAGTAATAATAATAATAATAATAATAATAAATAAAAAATATACGTAACCCAAGAAATTGCTATTTGTTTTAAGTAGTGTAGTAACTACAGAAATGCTTTTAAAAACAAACCGCTGTGGTAGTATAAGGCGGCCGGCGGACACGATATTTTAAGTCCGAAAAAATTAAAAAATAAAGAACAATTCCTGATTCCGCGAGGGGAAAAAGAGAACTTTTTCCCTCGCCATCTGTCATGGTTCGCCGCCTTTTTAATTCGTTTGTCGTGTAATAAAGTGGGTATTTTTTTTAAACATTTCTTTTTTTCCCGTATCTATGTATATTGTATGTGTGTGTGTATGTGTGTATACATATTATTTACTTCGGGCTTTTCGCAGTCGTGTGGTTTACCTAAGGCCACGCCCCGGCGCAAAAAGAACGCGCAAAAAAAAAAAGTAGAAAAAAAGAACCACGTCCGAGGGACTTAATTGACTTGGCCTGGAGGAAAAGCAGTGGCGGTAGCGGAAGTAGGGGATGACAGGCGGTAAAAAAATGTAATAAAAGGGCCCCGGGAAAGAGTAACACATGTGTCGAACGTACGTGAAGGGACGCTTGGTCAGCAACGGTCAGCACACCTGAACCCCAACCCAATACGAACGCACACACCGAGCCATGGCAGTTATGAGAAAAACGTTATATGAAAGATACTAAAATATATATTATGTAGCGAGAGAGAAAAAGGGAGAGAGATAGCTTGGTGTCGAGAAATGGTTGAGAAACAACAACGAATAATATACGACAGTGTGTGTATATAATGTATAAATGTGTACCGTGTACGTGCGTGTATGTGTGTGTGGTGTCTGTACGTGTACAACTAGTATGATACAATGTACCATGCATGTTATTGTAAGGGAATTTGATTATTTATTGGCGCGAAGGAGAAGCGTATAATATCTGTATATACATGTATATTGAAACGCGCGTGCTGTATACGTGTGTGGCCCAACGCAGTACACATACGATAATACTGCGTCGAATGTTATTTCGCTTTTATTCCCGTCGTCGTTAAACTCGCAATTTTTCTCCGTACGAAATTTCACTCGACGGCGTACAATGATATGCGCGGCGCGTGCGCACTGCAGTCAGCGAACGGTGTTTTCCGAAGACCGTTTTTATCGTTGAAACGTGTGTACGCGGCTCGCATTTACCGTCATTTGTATGCTGAAGATTGTGCACAGGATTCACGACGGTGGTGTATGTGCGTGCGTATAGGTTAGGTTGGGTACCTATATTATATCCGCACGTGGGGTTACCGCCGATCGGCAAATGCGAGTAGGATGTGTGTGCTTCGAACTGTGGCCAGAAGTTCGGACATAATCGTAACAATAAAAGAAAATAAGGAAATCGGTTCGGAAGAAAGAGATTATTAAAAGGCTTACGTCTTTGTATGTATATACGTAAGGATGTACAAATAGACGACTGTGACCATGAGAGAGAGATGGGGAGGATGGGGGGGGGTAGAAAGAGAGAGAGAGAGAATATTATATGAGAACGATGAAAACTCTGCTCCGAAACCGCCGGCAGTTAATACTCGGCATAATATAATGTACTCGTATATAGATATTGGGTTTGCGGCCGGTTTCTCGAGTCTGTTCGTGTCCGCGAAAATCCTAGTTATACACCAATACAGCGTTGTGTATTTGCTACTCCCGGGGATATGTTTGACGTCTCGGCGAGAAATTCATTTTTAATTCGACCCGTTGTCATTCGGTCGGAAAGAAGGGCGTAAAGTCGTGAAGAAAAAAAAAACACTACGTTATTCCATCGATTTATTATGAAAAACCTTTCGAACGAACAGCTGATAGTCGACATTACACAGTGTGCAGAATTATGTACGTACATTACACGAGTAGCTTATATGTATCTATATAGTGCGGCACTATCGAGTAGCGGCGGCGGCGGTGTGTGTGTGTGTGTGTGTGTGTGTGTGTGTGTGTGTGCGGTGGCAGCCCGATCGAGTGGAAAATTGTAAGACGTATTATTACTATTATTATTATAATGAGTGTATAATGCGCGCGCTGAGAGATGTGTAGAAAAAAGAACGATTATCGTCACGAAGAGCGACAAACTGTACTATAATAATATGGTATACGTAGTGATCGTGTGCGCACGATAATGTTGGACGTTTATGTCCGCGACTTTGTTGCGCAGCTAATACAATACAGTAACATCGCGTTATAACGATCTCGTCGATTCGCGAATTTCGACGAGAAAACGAGAGTGATAACTTTTAACGGTCGCCAATGTCGAACGATGCGTGTTTATTGTGCACCGAGCGAATCGGTAAAAATCGTCGAGCCGCATTCGATCCGAACGCGTAATAAAATCGTGAGCTCGCAGCGACGGCGAAGTCGACGACGACGCGCGCCCGCGTACATAATATTAATTACGTCGTCGACTAGGGGTGCGCGGGACTTAGCCCATTCGATTAAATGGCGCGTAATGGTTATGTATACATTATAATAATAAGTATGTAAAGCTAGTGTGTGGTACACGCACAATGTAGTTAAAAACTGCTTCGGAAAACGCGTCGCGGGCGCGTGTATAATATACGTGTATAGTACAGTGATATAGGAAAATATTCCCCGGAGGAACTTTTCGCCGGTCCCTCGCCCCAGCACCTTCAGCGCCGCTCCGTCCTCCGGTCATTATTATTATTATCATTATTATTATTATTCTTATTATTATTATTGTTACTCTTGTATATATATATACGTACGCAGTTGTGTGTGCTCACCGTAGTATAGTCGTCGTGCACATTGTATTAACGATCGGAAATAAAATCCCGCAGAATGCACACCGATCCGTATATAATTGGCGTGGCGACAGTGTATATACGACTTCTACGACGACGACGACGATCGTCATCACGCGCGCGTGGGCATTAAAATATAACGGTGGCAAGGGCTGTTAATTATTATTGTACGAGCTGAGAAAAAAAAACTATTTACATATATACATGCATTTTAACGTTTTCCGCGCTAATTGAGATTCACACAAACGCGCGAGGATTCGGCCGCGGCGGAGCCAAATGTGCGGCGGCGCATTATACTGCGAAACATTTCCCGTTGATAAATAATAATCATAATAAAAAGGACAAAAAAAGAACCGAACGAAAAATAAATTAATAATTAATTTTGGTAAATAAAAATCGAGACATTTTAATTAAAAAAAACATACCATTCTGCTCTTTTATTTTCCGACTTTTCTCTTTTTATATACATAATAATAATATTCGTATCTATATATATATACGTATATAATAGCACCACCATCAACAGTCACCGTTGTTATAATATATATACATTATACACACTGTTTTTGCAATACATTTTGACAATACACGTAAGTATCTTTGGCATGCCGGCGCCCCGAGTTCTTCTCGTAGAGTATACTAACGTATTTTTTTTTTTTTTTAATTTGAAAGAAAATCCTCCGATGGGAGTGTACAGAGAGTGTGGATGGACGCGGGCGGTGCAATATTAATATCGTACAACATTCCTCGGTAGCTATGAGACGTGATTTTCGTTGGCTCCAAGGTATTACTCGAGAGTTTGGAAAAAAAAAAACAATAGGGTAAAATTAATCAAATATCCGCGGCGGCAGTCGGTTCCCGGAAAAACGTTCCCGAGAAGACCGATCGCCTCTCTCGCGCACGCGTGCGTATACCTATAACATCGTCGGGTAATGATAATAATAATTATTATTATAATCGAGTTGTTGTCTGCTAGCAGGAAAAAAGTTCTCTACATAGAAGGGTATACGGTGGGGTCGAGATTTGCAACACGAAAGGAAAAAAGTGTAAAATATTAAAACAAAGACCTTAAATGAAAAAAACTACACATACTAATAGTAATAAGTGTACCTACGTAGAAAATAAGCGCATTAAAGACGGAACAAAAAAACATATTTCGCGGGTTCTGTGCCGCGTTTGATACACACGGCGGGAAACGCCGACGCCGTGAAGCTCTCCTCTCGTCGTGTCCTTCTATTGTTTGTGTATTTGCTGCAGCGGGCGCGTGAGACGAGGAGGGCGAAAACACAAATGTTATTAAATTGTTTTGCAAACAGTCCTCCGGGACTACTATTGCCGGTGTTAAAAATGCAAAAAAAAAGAAACCGCCAGCCAAACGCTTTTTTATTATTATTATTACTATTACTATTACTACTATATTTTGTATTTTTGTATTCAAAACACACGGCCGCTGTTGTGCAAAAAAAAATTACATATGAATTAAACTGGATTTTTTTTCCCCAACATCACCGGTAATCTTTTTAATATTTTATTTGGTTTTTTGTGTTTCCCCACGTTGGATGTCCACGCACACCGCTGCCCAGCCTCCGGCCGAAAAAGTACCGCGAACGCCCGCCGCTTTTTCCATACATGTATATACATGTACGTGTGTACTACACACATCACATAATTTATGGAGTCCCTGTGGGTGTAAAAATCTGTTACTGATATATTTCATATCGCGGAACGGCATCGTGCAAAAAGCAGGCCAGCTTGCTGTCCCGCAGCACCAGTCTGAGTTATGATTACACGCACACACACGCTGCACCGGTGTCGGCCCCCGCCGTGGTAGACGTACGCTAAAAACTATATACACCCATTTTTGTCGCGTGCATAGTGACCGTGCTGCTGCTGCTGCGGCTTGTGTTTGTTGCAGGTCAGCTCTTCTCTGAATACGAGTACTTGCACGTGTACAGATATTCTATAAAAATATCTGCCGCGTACAGTATTGCAGTTTTCGACCGTTTTATTTGTGTACTCCTATCATGGACATGTAAACAATAAGTGTCCACTGTGCACGCACGCTTAATGGCGAACCTATGTAGTCAACATATTCTCCGAGACCCGTTTTATCCGTAAAAATATATATTGTAACATCATGATTTTATGTACAACTAACAGTATGTTATCGTGCATTCCTAGTTTCGCCCGGACTCCAAGACGGTTGTCCCGTTTTACTACGCGCATTATGGCGATGCGGGGTGGTACCTACACCGGTAACAGCACTATATAATGGCATCAAAATACTATCAAGCGTCATGGTAACTAGACGCATTAGCTATCATCGCGCTCATGCCGCGTAGTGCACGTAGTATATTATTTTATGCCGTACACGACGGGGAAGCGAGGGTGGGTGAGGGTGAAACGAACAAACGAAATCGGGTCTGAGCCGAACGGGGAAAATTTATTATTGTCTTAATTTCCCCGTGTCCCCGGAAAAGTCGTCTGTTGACACAGCTGCCCCCGTCGCAGCCACCACTACTCGTTACGCGCGCGCGCGCCCTCCGACGAGAAGTATTATAATTGTACCTCCACGCGTGTATACATAATATATACGCGCGCCGTGTACACGTTAAGACGGTCGGTCGGCTTTCTTTTCTTTCTTTCGGCAAAAACAACAAGGCCACCGCCGCGGGGCACACCTTTCGCGGTATTTATTTACGTACCGTGGAGAAAAAAAAAAAAAAACCGCCGCCGCCGTTCACCTGATGACGGAGGGCGGGCGTCCGCCACGAGTGGAAGTCGCGAAATCGTAAATGCCGCGCTGTCGCTTTTCGACGGGTCGCAATGCCCGCGATTTATTTAAACAGCCCTTCGAACATACGATTATGTACAGATGCTTCAGTACCGTACATTATAATGTGTGTACAGGGCACCACGCACGAGTATATCTACCGAAAAATGGGCGGTATACGTGTCAACGGTGAACGTGCTCGAAAACAATATTGTGCTTTTTTGCCCTCCGAGTCCCGCGCATCAACATGAATGATAATATAATATAAAACGATGAGCTGAATATAGGTGTTGCCCGTTATAAATTTAACATGTACACGCGCTTATATGAATCCGCTCGAAGTGTCTCGCAACTTTTTCGCGTCCGCGTATTATGCGAACGAAAAACATTTTGTGCCAGTTATTGTAATTATTACGTATAATGTCATCGCGTGTTCTGTGGTAAATATATAATGTATATTATTACATTTCGTTTAAAAGTTAATCTCCTTCATCAAATAATCACTCATATTACTATACATATTACAGACGGTAATGATTGTTTTAATTATAACATTTAATCGTTAATTAATATTTCGAATTACATCGTAATGTGGTTGTTTAAAAAAATAAAAAGATAGATAATCCTCCAATGGTCAGTATTATACGTATTCTCGCACATTGTTGTAAATATATTTAGTGATTAAACGCTATTTGCTATATGATTCATTCATTATTGATTTATTTAAACATATAATCATCGTGATATTTACGACTGCGCGATATGATATCAAAAATATGTAAGTAATATATTATGTAACACTGTAAACATACTGCTTATACACATTTTTAATTTTACGAAAACGAAAATTGCTAATTAATTTTCACCAAAAACCTTATTTTTTCCCACTAAACATAAAGGTGGTCGATTGCCACCGAATTCCGTTTTACTGACATAATGAGTCATCATCAAATCTTATCTCTATACGATAATCTCCCTGCAGTTATCAAGCGAAAACCGCACAGATGCTGTATTTTAGTGAGTCAGTCGCAGTATAAAGATTACATATTTTTTTAACAAAAGAATACTTATACAGTTATATACGTGTGTACGACGACAAAATTATTAATCATCGATAGTATATATTAATAACAATAACGGGATGATTACGCATACCTACATATTATTATATTGTGTATAGTAACCCGGTATATATTGTTACTATTATTTTTTAACATTAATTATGAAACGTAGTAAAAACTAATAATCCGTATATAATAATAATATAATATGTGTAAAAAAAAAAATGAATGTGAAAAATCCATTGGTGGCCTCTATATTAATACACGTGTACATAAAATAATAATATGGTGTATGGCGTATGCATATATATATACGAGTAAAACGTCGATGCAACATTGCTGCGGAGGAATAATTTTTTTTTTCGTTTTCGACCACGCGCCGCCGTTGCCGATACAATCGCGGTACGGCCGGGAGTATAGAAAAAATATTGTTTATTAAGAAAATATTGTTTTGATAAAGTCCCCGACCCCGGCGCGGCTTTGCCGACGACCACAACGACGGGGGTGTGTACACACAATAAAAGGTATATTGACATTCCGTGTTTTCCGGAGGGTTAACAATAGCCTCTGTGGAGACGTTCATACACTTGCGTATATATGTATACGTGTGTACAACAGAAGCTGCTGCTGCTGCTGCTGCCGCCACCACCGAGCGCGAAACGTCACCCGGTCCGGCGTAGGCCCGATATGGCGGCGAAGTGGTCGATCGGTCGGTTGGTCGGTCGGCGACGGATGGCGCGGAGTAAAAGTAAAAACACTTTAGTTTCTTTTTCGGACCTGCTGTTTACCCCGGAAAAGACGACACTTTTAAAAACTCTCCTTTTCTATCTCTCTCTCTCTCTCTCTCTCTCTCTCCCCCTCATTCCCACTCACTCTTTCTTTTCCTCTTTCTCTCTAACCGTTACCGCGTCGCGCAATGTATTTATTTTGCTCCAGCACATCCAGTTATATATATATGAGTCCTCTTGGTCCTTGTGCCGTGTGTGTATACAGTTACACCGTCGTCGTAATGTGTACACTATATATATATACTCATTACTTACCACTCACTACCTATACATTATACTTGGCGTTCCTGCACTCTATTCCGCGGGACACTGATTTCCTTTTTTACCCTTTTCCGCTCACCCTCACCTATATAGACACTGCGCCCCACGTATTCTCGGCACATACCTACATTTATCCCATTCAAGTCCGAACTTATAGCCGTTTTCAGCCGTGGACATCGTTTCGTCGACACGTATAATCAGTTGGTAGCTGCAGAATAACGCGAATAGTTACTTACGGTTATATTTATTTTACCTATGTAATTTGTATTATAATATTATTTTTTTCCTCAGTGGAGGTGGTTCTTTTTGCTTCAGACGCTGAACAAGAGCTGTTATACTGTAGTTGTAGTAGTAGTAGTATAGTAGTATGATATATACGTTTGTTGAAATGGAGATTTTCTTCGGCGGAGAAAAAGCAAAGCAAAATCATTGTTGACGGGAAACCGGAAAACGCCGTCGATTTTAGCGCCTCCGGAAAAAAACGGTTTTTCGGTGCGGTGCTATAAAGCTTCGGCATGGTTTGGTATAGCTGCTGCCGTTATAGCCGATAGCGCGCGGTGGCGAGAGTGTATGTGTGTGTGTGTGTGTGTGTGTGTGTGTGTGTGTGTGTGTGTGTGTGTGTGTGTGTGTGTGTGTGTGTGTGTTTGTAGCGAGCGTTCACATAAATAAAAGTAGAACGGATAAAAAAACAGAAAAAAAAAACAACAAAGTTCAAAATTGAACGTCCGTTGAGATAAAATGAAGAAAAATGGTCCGCTGGTGAAATCGGACGATAAAAATAACCGTGTTAGACGTGACGGCCACGGGCTATAAAGTCTCGTGGGACGTGAATCTGTGTGTATCGGCAAACGTCCCCTGGCGGCGGTGGCGGACGGGCGAAGAAAACAGGAAAAAACCGTTGTTTTAGGTCAGATATACAACACACGTCGTAACGGGCGCGTACGCGCACACACACGCACACGCGCAGCACACACATTTTGCACTCGCTGGAGGATGCCGAACGGGGGGGGGGGGTGGACCGAAGAGGAGAGTTGAAAAAACAACAACGTCGTTGTACGAGACGAAATAAAAAAAAAACCCCCCCGAAGAATAGATGTCCTTAAAATATAATACGGTCTCTTCCCGTGGAAATTACTATAGGCCAACACCTTATCTCTACGCCAGTGGCGGCGGCGTGGCGTTTCTCCCTTGTACATAATATAAGTGTACAATAATAAATATATATATATACACACACAAAATATAATATAATAACGATCCGCACACACCGTCCATCTTGTTGTTCGACGTGCGTGTGTATAGGTAAAGAAGCGAATAAGCAAAAGGGTTCGCCGGCGTCTTGCGCTTTTTCGCGGGGAGCAGCGGTTTATTCAAAGGATTTGCGTGACGGCACGTTGATAAAACATTTGCATACCGGTCGAAAAATTAAAACGATTCCGCCAAACAAACGCGTATATTATAATTATTAATTTTATCGATCGCGGCCGGTTCAGGTTCGGTGGTCTCTCGTTTTCCTCGAATATTTTTCCATCCTTCTCTCTCCCTCTCATTTTGTTTATTGTTTTTTCTTCGCTAAATTAAACACACGCCTCGCACAGATGACGACAGTTACGTTTGCGCAAAGGAAGTGGGATTAAAAAAATATATTCGTATCATATACATATTGCGTATATACGCGCTGAAGACACGGTCGCCCGAGGGTCGTGCAATCAAGGTGTCTTTTGTACTATGTCCGCCAAATCTGTGCGACTCAACCACGATGTCTTTGACGTCTTTGTTTTACCTATTAAAAAAAAAAAAACGACCAAAAGAAGCGCGTTTCCTTTTCGTTTCCCCCTATACTCTTTGTATCATTTTACAATTGTCGTTCTTAAAAATTTTTTTTACGCTCCCACACAATATTTCTCTTCATATTGCACGCATACAATATACTAGAAAAATATGATCAAAGGGTTGCGTGAATCAAAATGCGACGAAAAATATTATCTCAACCGGAATTATAAAAAATAAAAATAAAATATTATTAACATATCTGCAAGATTTGTGTGTTATCTTCCGTGCGGCTTATTTGAATTCGACCGCGGTCGAGGTACATAATATAACGTTACACGGGATACTCGGTTTCTTTTCCATTTATACGCGCGTGGTTCGTTATCGCTTGTTTCGGCCAAAAAACGCCGCGAGCCGCGTTTGAAACGATGACGACAGACGAAAAAAAAATACACGCTCGAGGCCGCGTACTGCGGACGATTCGTCCTACACGAAATTCGGTAAAAAAAAATGGCATTGTCCGATACATAGACGTATTATTATGGCTTCGTGCAGCGCGGGGCATCGTTGTAATAATATTCGTCGACTTCGAAACGTCCTCGCGCGTTCACGTCCCCTCCGTCGCGTATATGCCGGTGTAGCGGCTCCGCGAGCGCACCACTCCGCAGACAGCGCACTTAACCTGTGTGCACGCGGAATATTCAAATAAAGTTTAAAAAGAGCGCGTACGGACAGGAGCGGGCCGCTGCGGTCCCCCGGGAAAGCAACGCGGGTGGGCAGAGTTGGAGTAGACGTGGTCGCACGGGGTCGTTGCAATAACCGCAATTGGATATCGCACGTCATCGTACATTTATACACTCGTTTATTATAATAAATCCACTGGTAATAAAACAACAAAGTTTTTGCACGCGGTCGCCGCGTGTTTATTTTGCCTATATAATAACAATATATACATAATGAATAAAAGCGCGCACTGTAGCACGCCACTGCCCTGCACCGTCGAGTAGGTTCGACCTTTATTTACATTATTTCCATATACCGCGGTTATAGTCTCTATCTCTCTCTCCTTTGCATATATATACCTTCTTCTCCACGGGCTGATGCGAAACGGTGTATAGAGGCGGTGGTTACACCGCACACGACCGCCGCCGCATTTCGGCGCATAAATATCCATCTTTTATTAACAAAAACCACTTCCGGTGGCGGTCTCTCATCCTCTCTCCCACTCCTTCTCGCCGTTGTAAATTCATCACCACCGCTACTGCCACCGTGTCTTATAAATATATATATATGTATACAGAATACACGTATAATATTATATATACATATTTTAATCTGCATTTATTTCGCGGTGTTTTCATTTCGCGAATAAACCTTCACCTCGGCCGCCCTCATCCACGTCGGTTTTTGTATATATTTTGTATACAACACGTCGTCTCGGTATATATACCACCGCTCCACCACCGCACGTCAACGGTTCGGAATATTATTATTATTATTATTATTATTATTACTGTAGATGTTGTTGCTGCTGCTGCTGCTGCTGCTGCTTCTGCTGCTTCTATACTGCTCTTGGGATGATGAATGGTGACGAGGAAATATAATATTTATATATAATCTCGACGCGAGGTGAGAGACGCTTTTTGTTGTCCGCGGCCGTCGTGTTGAATTAATATATCACGTAATAACGACGATATAATTTCGGAGTCACTTTTTCGCGCGATTTTGTGCGTATATATAAATAAATGTATACATGTATATTTGACGAGAGGGAATTGTATCCTTTTTTCCCGCGCTCGCTCATCCATCTCTTCATTCGCCGTCGTGATTAATAACGCACCTTTTCCGACAATTAATCGCTCCCTCCAACCACCACCCCTTAACCACCACCGCCACTCATTCCTCGTGAGCACCCTCACCGTACCACTCCCATAAATACATATATATTTATATTGTATATAGGACACACGCGTCTATTCGACGAGAGATCGTCATCGCGCCTCACTTCTTTTCACCTCGGCCGCACGGGTAAAACGCCTCGTGCGGGGTCAATGACGATGACGAGACGACGACGACAACGTTTCCTGCGTGTCCTTTTCCGCCACCACTGAAAGAAGGGTGCGGCGGCGGCGACGGTTATGCTCGCATGAATCATCGCCCCGTCCCTTCGCCTGCATCCCGCAACGCGTCCCCAAACGCGCACACACACACATACACTCTTACGTACGCACACGACACCGGCATAATTTTGTTTTACGGTTGACAAAACGATTAATCGTTTATATAGACACACACACGCGCTCGCGGGCGCGTAAAACGGTGAAAGGGCAACTGCACTGCACGCGAATCGTGTACATTATATGCACAGAGGAGCAGGAAACCCCCCTCCTTGTATGTATATGAAGGGGGTGACCGGCTAGCGGTCGTTTTATTTATTTATTAGTTTTGTTTTTCACCACCGCGTTTAAGTATAGTATTATACGTATAATGTTTATTGTCGGTTAACGAGATGAATATCATCGAAATTGTGCATGTACTACGTATATATGTATAAATAAATATATATGTATAATATAATTGTAAATAATAGATATAGACGTCGTATATTGATGGCTGGTGACGTGCCCCGCCGAGGAACAGTCTAATTATTATTATCATTATTTTTTTTTATTGATCTTAAGTTTCGGCAACTATGACGATTAGCTGTAGGGTAGGTTTTTATTTTTGAAGCATGTATATGGTGCATGTCTTTGTCGCTAAAAATCCGAGTGGTCACCTATCCGGGAGACAACGATGACGGGCGGTGTTTAACCGCAGCACTGATGAACCACTGCGGCTAACCACTGCGTCGCACCGTGTACCTAACAATATAATTAGTCTAATAGATTATACACATATATGCAGTATACATACTATAGTGTGTGGGGGTGGTTTTCTTTTTTTTTATTCTTCGGATATAGACTTTGCGGGGCGAGCAAAGAGAGATGAGTATGAAAAAAAGACAAGATATCCATCGCCACCGCCGCCGCCGCCGCTGCACGCCGAGAACATATTATAGTATGTATATAAAAGAAAGTCCAATTTTCCGGACGATTGTCGTGCGCGCCCATTGTGCGGCATGTACGTATACATTTGTGCGCGTCGTATATACCGTTTTTCCATCCGGTTTTTATCTCCGATCGCGCTCTTTCGTGTATATTACTGCGGTGGTGGTGGCGGCGTGTGCTGTATGCACGCGGAGTGAAATCGTCCTGGAGATCACCGCGCCAGATACTACCGCGAGCACGACGACGATCTCGAAAAATAATATGTAAAAAGGGATTTTCCCCGTACAATATACACGCAAACACACACACACACACACATGCATAGTTATATATTTTTACGTATATGTATGTGTGTATACGTCCTTCGGAGGTTTTTAATATAATTGCATTAGCCGACGAGGGAAAAAAAAAAACTCTTTCGTGTGTCTCGTATAGCGTATCTGCAGTAATGTCCGCACCGGATCATTCAGGACCTAAGCTGACGGCGCACGTATATACACAGCAGTATTATTATTATTATTATTATTATTACTATACAGCTGTTCCTCGGGGACAAAGGCCGTACATAATATTATATCCACGCGCGCGTATACGTCTGTATACACTTTTTTCATTTTTCAAACGCACCTCTCTCGCGTCAATTCTTCCCCCTACTCTATCCCTGAACGTGACAAGCGGACCAGGAGACCGTATGAAAAATATTATTATTAGTATATAGACCTACAACTATAATATAGTCTTATCTTGCGTTCTTATCGAATTGGATGCGTATGCAATATGTATACATCACGATGTAAATGTGTATTTTTTGTTTTTGCTCGTCTTTTGTCGCACGCACATTATATGGCTAGAATTATAATTGCTTTTGACGATACAACGATAGCCGTGACATGCACCGAATGATATTACCAAATGAATTATTACGTTTTATCCGTGTGCCATGACATATAGGCATCATAATTATTATCATAGTCTCCGAACTTCCATCCGCCGACTCTATTCCGGTAATACAATAATGCAATAAAAATCTATAAATAAAACCATTCAACCATCGATGCCGCCGCGGCCGGTACGAAACGTTTTTAGTTTTTACTATTCTCATTTCTCGTTGTTCTCAAATTTGTCTCCGACCGTATTGAATACTATATGAGTCATATGGATATTATTATTACTATTATTATTATTTTCCGTTATTTCCGACTTGGTAACATTTATTAATAAATAGGTATACATATTATATATACACAGCATAATCGTGTTGACCGAATTTAACTCGCTTCGTATATTAAAATGTTAAGTCATTACGTTTTGTATGCAATGATTTATTAGTTATAAAAGTGTAAAACAACGTTGTTTTTATTTGTATGCATTTTTCACTAAAAATAAAATTTAAAACACAACGTTAAAGATTGCATCATTTATAGCAAATATGACGTCAATTAATTTGCTTATGGCAAATTCCGAAAAATTATATGCACTTCAAAAAATATAATCTCTACTTTTTTATCAATATTTTTTGATTTTGCATTATCAAATCAATTACTTACCTTTTTCGCTTAGTTAAAATTACTTCAAAGTACACACAAGTGTATTTATTAATCACTAGTTGTATATTTATTATAATTATACATGTATTAGTTATTATGAGGGATTTTGACGCATCATCGTATTCTTTAAAACGTTGACAATTTTCGGAAATTGTCAACTTATTGAGTATTTTTCCACCGCCAAGTATTAGGAAAGCTGAGTTCTATTATCAGCCCCGAAAAAAAAATATTTCCTAGAAATATGAAAGCAAATAAATTATATCCATAAATGAAAAGATATTTGAGATAAGAAAATAGTAGGTAGTTAGGTGAACGACCACATGTTTAATTAGGTACTGTACATACAGTTATAATAGTTCGATGATATACATTGTATAAATCTTTTTTTATTTGGCAATAGTAATAATCGGCTAAGCAATTTAATAATAATATGTACCTAGAATTGCGTTTTCAGGGGTTTTTCCAGTATCTAGTTATACACATTCTCACGATTTCCAAATTGGCGAACGTGCCAAGTCCCGCGTGTAATATTATTTATAATTAGGCAGGTATTATTATAAATGTATCTATGTCATCGCGGCTATCGTTGCGGGTAACGTGGCGGTTTGAACAGGGTTAGGGGTGTATCACCTGCGTACACGTCTCGAGAACCTGCAAAGTATAGGTACACTCCATGTCTCTCGTGTGGTGATGACTTAGAAAAGCTGCGGGTGCGCGTCGGCCACTTGTTAAAATACGAATAAAAACGCGCGGAAAAAGTACCTCACGGTAATGATGATAACCGTAATAATAATTATTATTATTCGTCGTCGACCGTCGTCTGCGGCGAGAGCGAAGACGAGTGAGAGAGAGAGAGAGAGAGCCGCCGCCCGCGAAGGAGGTGGCCGGGAGGCGGCCGCCCCGATAGCGCCGCGGCCGTACATCTCGAATGATCGGCGTCCGTCGGCGTGGCTCGGGCCGTAGGCGACGCGTGCGTGCGGCGCGCGCGGTGGCGGTGTCTAGGCGGCGGCGGCGGCGGCGGCGGCGGCGGGCGTAGGCGCGGGCCCGTCGAGCTTTGCCCGCCAGTATGCCGCCATGCTTTGCGCTTGACGTTGACGCCCGCGACCAGCTGCAGCAGTAGTCAGGACGCAACCGTCACGCCGAGTCGACGACTGTCCTCCGCCGCCTTGCTCCTCCTGCTACAACCGCCGCCGACACTTCTTCGCGCGATACTCTCGCTGAACGGCGAGACCAGCGGCCGCCGCCCGGTGTGCACGTACCTGTCGACACGCCACAGCAGCGCGCACGCATACACGTTGTACGTATTATTGCCGTCACTCGCTCGCCCCGCATCGCTACTGCGCAACAAACCTCGTCGCTGCACGCGGCCACCATGTACACCGCCGCAGCCGCCGCCGCCGCCGCAGCGGCCACCGGCGGGGCCAACGGGTCCACTTTCGACAGCTACTCGTACCGCCTGTGGTGTTTGGCCAACGTTTGGAGCTGCAGCAACCGTAAGTTTATACCGCCGCGCACCCATCGTAGTCTTACACTGTTGTCGTTATTATATTATAAGTTGTACATAAACAATACGGCGTAGACGCTCGAACCGAATCCTTCTTACCCCTGTTTTCGCGTTTAAAGCTGTTTTGTTTAAAAAAAAAAAAAGTTGTTAACGCAACCCCGCGCCCGTCGAGAGTATACTCTTAGCGCGCGGTTCTGTGAAAAACACTTCGCTTCGATTTCACTCACGCGCGTCTCGTTTGCGAATAAATCGTCTGTTATTGAATTATGATACTCGTATATGTATATAGTGTCGCAACAATTATACGTTTATATAGGTACTGAATGTTGTTTAATATTTGTCAGCCCTCGTTGTGTGTCGCTCGATCTTGGAATTATATATTTTTCACGTGCTATATGTGTACGACGACGGCAGAATATTCGCACGTTGAAAAACATAACGTACTTTCGATCGTCTTTGGAATCGCTTTCTCGCTAGCCACTAAACCAAACGACGTGCTATTTCTCTTCTATTTCGAGTAGATTTAAATGTGTGATAATATTTTTGTAAATAAAATCCAATTCCTACGTCTATTTACAGTCTATATTTTATACGAGGGATGTGTTGGGTATATATACATACCTATATATAAGACACCCGATAAGATGATTATTTCATATTAAGGTACAGTATATTATGTTCAATCAATGTTTCGATATTTATTTTCGTCACACGTTTGGTAAAACAATATCTGATATGTACGTGTAAAAAGTTTGGTTTTCACACGACGGGTAAAGGTACCTACTATCTTCTATCTACTATCTGTCAATTATGTGGGAAACTTTTATTTTTCCCAGGTTTGGCCAACTAACATCGAAACATAGTAATTTTGGACGAAAAAATATGAAATTAGCTGTTAACCTATACAGTGACGTTCCCAAATTAAATACTTAACAGTTTTCACGTCGTGTTATTCCGTTGATATTTGTCTTTCAAATGTTTTTGTTTGTCAAAAAATAAATGTACAAAAGTCGAACCTCAATAATATTAAATATCATATGTACTTACCTATTCTAATTGGTGATCACTGATCAGTGATCTCATTGATTTAAATTTGATCGACAGCAAATTTGTAAAAAATATTATTATAAAAAATAACCTTAAATTATAAGTAAAAAACAATTCTTTTTAGCTTCTATACACAGTTCAGGTCATAAAACAGTTATTGTTTTTCACTTTTGATGTTTGTTCCCCCTTATTTTTTCTTTCTTTGTACGATATAATAAAATATAAATTTAACACGAACATCGCACAAATCAAACGTGTCGGTGTGTGTCAATTGATATCCTATTTTTAATATACACACGTTTGTCGTTTATACGCGCGTACATTTTACAGCGTTTGTATACATTTTATATGTACATTATTTTTATAGTTTATAAGTAGTTTTTTTTTATGTATTTTTTTCCTTTCGGGTGTTCGCGGTAAAACTTTTGAAAACAGCAATTTAAACAATAACAATGTTGTGTATTATTTACCATTACCTATGTTTATTACGTGTTTCAAAATGAGAACAATATTATGTCACGTTAATAATAATAAAAAAAAAATGACCAAAGAGGTGGGTATACTAGTAACGTTTTCCAAAACGAACAGCCATGAACGTATTTAGGTAACGAGAAAAAATGAAAATAAATAAAAAAAGTTCCGATTCCGATATTTACTAATATTTGCATTTCATCATGTAATAATATAATAACAATTTGTACTTAGTCGACAAAAAATACATCTTTTTTGTTCTTGTGCAATGACCGTTAATTGTTATACGTTTTTTTCGATAAAATGTTCCGTATTTCGTTGATCATAATCATAATTATTGGGAGAGGGGGGGGAATCGCCTATTTAGTCGTTATTTACGTATTGTCGGTAAATTTATAATGACTGATAAACGATTCTCTGCTAGGCCTGAATATATTATATATGTGTATAAGTATGTATAACAATTAAACGACAATGTATATGTTATTACGATAGTATACTATACATGGTAAAGAGAGCACCCGCGCAATCAAAAGGTCCCGACCTTTCTTATTTAATACAACGTCGTCGTTATCGTGAACAATTTAATCGGAACATTAAGAGAGAAAAAACGTACACGATTATGCATTAAAATAATATATCAACGCGTTTATTATATACATATATTATTTTATTATATCAATAAAAATTTTTCCCGGTATTCTCGGTAAGAAATAAAAAAACAATGCCTGGTACTGTCGAGTCCGCACCGTCGTCGCTTACTTTATTAAAAATCTATAGTTATCATCATTATCATTATTCGATATGTCATAATAATAGAATACGTATAAATTACAATAATCTTATCGTGGTCCTCTGCCCTGTGATATTCCCTCGTACATAATAATTTATAATATAATATATTATACCCACGACGAATCTACAACATAACGCTCGTTGCACCGTCATCCCATTTTCTTCACCGCGCACACTCGGTCCAAATGTACGTACTCGTATATGTATATAATTTGTACACGTAAAACTGCAGTATACGCGCGCTCGATTATATAATTTGTATTTGTTGACATTTTATAAAATATATATAATACAATACATACAGATGGTGAAAAACAGAAATCACTGTCCGAGGAGTATAATATACACACTTGTAAAGCGGAAAACAATGACCACGTCTTGTATTATATACATAACATTACGCGTCGGATTCTTAAGATTATATTGTACACATTTGTAAACATAAAACACGCGTTATGGCGTCAAGATTTTAGGTGTACCACACACATATTATATACTATAGCGTCTTTGTGCGCGTTCCGTGGTGTAAATCGTACCGTTTATACGTGTATTCCGTACGTATGTGTGTAAAATATATTATTATTGTTTATTATTTACATTCACTGCACGGCGACACACGCACAATCGTCATGGACCCTATATACCCGTGGGGTTGCAGTGTTCTACACGATATCTTCTTTTTGGTTTGGCCGCGCGCAGCCGTTTCGATTTCATCGAGTTCCGGTGTCGCTTCACGATTTTATACAATTATTTTCACTATCATTTTAAACAAATACGAGACGCGCCGCTGTATCCTCTGAAAAAAAGGCACCACCATCGTATATAAATTTAACGTATTTTTTTCGAAATAATATAGCGTACAACATAAAGAACACGCGCATGTATAGTTTACCTATGTGTATAATATACGTGCGTTATGGATAGAAGAAATCTGCACTCTCGTACCGTATATACGCCGACAGTATTATGTATATAGTTGTGCTGTTATTGTGTCATTGTTGTATATGCTGCATGTTAGAGTGTACACAAATTATAATATGTGATTTCGAAAACTATCGATCAACATGATTATGTATGCGTGTACGGCGCGCGATTATTACAACGAGGCTTATATTTTATTATCAATGTAATACACGTTATAACCTTTCGGCCGGCCGTATGTCACTATATTATATTGACTCGTATATGGAGCCCGCGGTGATAATAATGCGCATTATGTGTGACACTGACACAACACGTAAAACGATTTCGTTATGTTATAATTTTAATTATAATCGCGATTGATGACCGATTTGTCAACGTTATATCGTAACATTTTACAGTTGTTCGTAATGAAAACGAGTAAAGTCCCTGTGATATACATATACTCATCATCAGGTAATCTATTATAGTACTACGATGACGTAATGTCAATGTATAATGGGTACGTGTCTATATTACATTTTATATTACTCCCTACGTTCATGTGTGTACACGCATTATATTTATTCTTTCTTTAATTTATGTATGCGTAGTCTAAAATCTATAATGATTTCTGATTGAATGCGTGATGGACCGTACAAGTAGCATATTAAAGTATATTTCAATACCGTATACGTACAGTACATGAGCACTGCACAACAATAGACCTGTACAATCGTGTTTTTAATGTTTTTTTTTCAAACAAATCCGTACACATCTATTATTGACCGCATATACGTGTAACACTTTATGTAGATTCTCAGCAGGTATAATAGAATAGAACTCAGTAGTAGTGCAGCATACGCACATATTGTGGGCGTTTAATCAAAAATTCCCAAGTGAATTCTCTTTGAAACTAATTGTAATCGGCATCCAAAACATTATTTTTATAACGATATAAATTTTATGGGTTTAAAAAAAAAATCGGTGATAAAAATTCCAACTAAAGTAATTGAACAATTAAATATATACCAACACATCTATATATGTAGTCATTTGATGTCTGTTGACAAGACGCTTTATTACATGCACTTTAAATATTATCGCCGGGATTATGACTATATGTCAAGGTGCGCGACTATTATACGGATTTCTACCGAATCGTCCGAATCCCTTGCATCGGGATAACGCGTTTATATATATATTGCGACTCCGCAAAGGCTTTGCTGCGCGTATCTTTTGGCACGATTCTCGGAGATTTTCACTTTTTCTTTTGCCGGCCGCGGTGTTGGAAATTAAAATATTTAATCGTCTAGCGTGCGTGCATAAAACGATTTTAATATAGAACACGGCGGAAGCCCTGCCGTATATAATATCACCGTACTATTACTACGTGCAGGCATCGTGTGCGTATATGTACTGCACTATACGTACACACGTCGTGTCGACATCGGTTCGATGTGCACGTATATGTAGAAACGATATTGTACATTTTATGCATATAATATATATATGTACGTACGTATACGTTATAATGCCGTGATGCGTGCTCGGTCGTCGCGTGTAATGACTAATAATTGTCGTGCAATTGGCCCGCGTTGACCCTAATGTTTTTCGATATTTTTATTTCCTCTTATTGAAAAGGGTCCCCACGATGTACGTATATAATTTACTTGTGTACACACATTATATATGACGTACATACGCGCCGCAATATATTTGTATATGTAAATATCGTGATACGGGCCGTAACGAATATAATAATAGTATGTGTGTGTGTGCGTGCGTGTGTGTGTATAGATTATAGACGCTGCTGCATGGAGAGTAATTTGGTTTTTTTTTACGGCTGCATATCGTCACATCGCCACCATCGCCAGGAGGTCAATTGATATTTGACTTTCTTCGGTCCGGTTATATGTAAATAACGGTCGACGAAAAAAAAGCTGATTATCATAAATAATTATAAACACACACACACACATACGATAACCAACGTTATTGGCATATATAGTATATACATGTGCATATGGCGACTCAACCAATTAACCGTGCCGCCCGAAAAGGTTAATTGATGCGGGAACGGCGGCCGAGACGTTCAATTGACCTAACGCAAAACGATTATTAATTATTAGTATACAACATATATATATATATATAAATATATTAATATTATAATAATATATATGCGTGCGCCATATTAATATGTATATACGTTTTGAGTATGTATAGTAAAATTAAAGAAATATCTAAAATATTTAGCGCGCTTACCCCTTCTAATATTTATTTTATAATATCTCCGTACAGAACTGCGAGCCGTGTGATAAAAACGATATACTTTGATTTTAGAATTATGTTTCTCTTGTAGTGTCCGTCGACTGTTGGCTCTGTTTAGTTTATGCGACACGGGTTATATGGACCAAAAGCGATAGACATATACGTATGTATAAAAATATTAGACGATCAGTCCAAATAACGATCGAAACCCGATCATTATCGTAAGCGTAAGATTATTATACCATTGATTACATGGTGTACTTCATATAATATATTTGACCGAAGAATTTTAACGCTTCACCACGCCACTGTGTACGATATATACATTATGTACAATATACAGTGTTGACATTATCGATATGTTTTATCCTATGGCGGTTTTCGCGCCGTCGACTAACCCGCGGTGAATACACTCGTATATATTTATTATGTATGCGCGCGCACGCCGGCGGCGAAATGTATTCGGCACAGGTACGAGGAGCCGCGTCCAATAGGCAGCCCGGGAACGTCCCACCTGTGCGCCGCGGGCAGGTGCGCCGCGCGGGCCTATTGTACACGCCCACCTGTGCCGCGCACACCTGCGCACCGCGCGGCGAATACATATATTCGCTCGCCTACCCTTCGCCCCGCCGCCG
Source organism: Periphyllus acericola (assembly GCA_949715065.1). Classification (NCBI taxonomy): domain Eukaryota; kingdom Metazoa; phylum Arthropoda; class Insecta; order Hemiptera; family Aphididae; genus Periphyllus; species Periphyllus acericola. The sequence goes on along the minus strand of OX454270.1, from coordinate 12,362,167 downwards.
CCCACGACCGGAGCAGCACGCGTACGCACGTGCGAATATATAACGCGCATACGTGTACCCTGGGCGGGGGCCGCGACCGCCGGGGCGAGGGGTGAACGAAAAACTCGCCGCCCCTATACGCATGTATTCGCCCGGCAAGATAAATCGATCTCGTCGCCGCCGCCGCTCGGCTCGCGCAAAAGTATACTTATGATTAAATTATGTACGCGCGGGAGACCGAAATCCTTTTTCATATAGGTACGTGTTCGATACCGAGGCGAGCCCGCGGATTTCGGGGCGGGCGTTTTCGACAACGGTTTTTTTTTATTTTCGCCTCCAACGATGAGGCGCGTGCGAACTCGCGTAAACGCGTTGAAACGGCCTTGCCGGACGCGTATATGATAAGCACGAATCCAAACGGCTTGACCGGGCGCGACTTACGCGTACGTACAGCTTATACGCGTGTTATATAGGCGGACGACGACGACGACGGCGAGAGATCTCTCGGAGCCCATCCCACCCCCACCGCCCGCTCGGCGATATATACCTCCGTCGAGGCACCGGCGGCGGCGACCGATCGATTTTCGGCCCTTTGCGCCGCGCTCGCGTGGTGGTAGTAGTAGTAGTAGCGGTGGTGGTGGTGGTGGTGGTGGTGGCGGCGGCATACGTATGCACACGAGTGTAGATAATATAATAGAAAAGGAGGCGGAGAGAACGGCGAGAGGAAGAAAAAAATACACACTCACACAGACGCGCGGCCGCACACTATACACGTGCACGTTTAACCACCCGGTCCCGTGCGCGTGTGGGTGTGTGAACGCGCCCGCGCGCGCGTGTGTGTGCGTGTTGGCGCTGCGCTCCTCCGGCCTGCTAGTCGGTGCGTGGATCATTTCGTACCTGCCGATCGTACGGCGCGCACGTCTCCGGTGTACGCAGTAAATAAATAACATCTCCGTCCGACAGCGCGCTTCGCACACCGGACGGCCGCAGTTGGTCCTGCTCCAGGTACGCGCATCCGTCCGTTTCCGACCGATTCTTCCGTTGCTCTTCGCCACCGGACGCGCCGTCATGTTTTCGGCCGTACAAGTGATCGGGATGATCAACGAGGCGTACTTCAACCGTCACTACCCATGTAAGTCTCGTTCGATTTTCTTTTCGCTCGACCAATGTTTTAACCGTTTTAATTTTACGTTGATGTTCTTCCGCCGATCAAATGATGTGCACGATGAACCTACCATGTAGGTACATATTATCATATATACTTCGACGTACAACGTGCGTATGCTGTTTTAATAGAAACAATAATGAATTAATAATCGTAACACGCGTTCCGCGATTCCCGCCGTTATTTTATATATTTTTCGATATCGTGTTGTTGACGTTCGTTGGACGACGTGTTTAATTTTAATCGTCCCGTCGTCGTAAATCACTTCATCTAAATTTATAAACTTTAAACGCACATATTTTTAAACACGGTTTTTAATTAAAACTACTCGTACCGAGTTGTACCTCGTAAAAACGTAAACATAATATATAAAATCTAAACACTGCACTGTATATATATACGCGTCTGACTACTGCACCGGATCGCCCGCTCGCGAAAATAAATTTAATTTTCATAGAACGCTCCGTACAAAATGTAAATAAATAAATATATATATATACATATTTGGTTAGGTGTAAAATATTGAAATCGTTAATGTCGAAATTTAAATGTGGAAAATATTATTTAAATGAACGATAAACGTTTGGATAAATTTAACTTCGCACGTTTTCATTTTTAGAATAATATTATACACTCTGGTATAATGATTCTGTACGCGGTAATGGTTTAAACACGTTGGCAAAACACTCTAGTTCCACTGCGATATTACTTATACATATATATAGATATTATATACATATACATACATTCTCCGCGTAAATACTTTATTATTATGTAAATAAACTAAAAATAATACCGTTTATTTTTTCGACCATATCTCAACTGTCGAACGACAATTTTATAATTTATTTAGTGTGAAATTAGTGTTTTTATGTAACAACGAAATAAGTAACACCTACAAAGTTATTTATACATTTATTTTTATCATACAATACATGAAATAGGTATACAATATGATATGTATAAATGTGTTATTGTATATCTGTACGTGTACTTGTACGTTTGTTAAAATAAATTAAAACCCGTACTGAGAACCATAATATATATACTAACATGCAATACTAATTAAAATCATTTGGTCACGGAGAAATTGATTTATATACGCGCGTTGTTGTATATACGGTCTTAATACATATTATATGACACGGATGCGTGCAATATGTGAAGTAAATATTAATAGATAGTATTACCAATAAACCGTTAATGTGTGCGAGGAGACCTTCGTATAGTTTTTTTTTATACGCGCAATAACCAGAAAGTTTCATGGTTCGCGGAACGTCGTTAAATTCTGTGAACTGATAAAAGTCAGTTTTTTACTTCGTTATTTTGCACGGCGGATATATATACACACACACACACACACACACATATTTATTGTCTACATATTAAAAAATGTCTATTGATACTTAACACAACGTTTTGGAGCATCCGATAAAATATCGTCATTATACATCGTATTTCGTGAGGTGGTGAATATTTTTCAACGTACATTTTCACATAGGTATCATGTTTTTAATCGGAATCACGCGATATATTATGTTACCTGTGTAGTGTAGAGATTTATGTAAAACAGGTGAATCTCTGTTCTGATCCTATACAAATATCAGTATACGCAATACGCGCGATTACGTGTACGTTTACTGCTGCAGGACATGTATTTATATATTCTAAACATTTCCTAGTAAATTTTTTTCGCAAGCATACCTGCGTGTATTCCGGAAAACCCATACGTTAAGGCTTTGAAAATGATTTTTTTTATGTTAACAGTAATAGGTAATAGGTATTGAAGAACACTGCAAATAGAAATAACATTGTTTCGAGACTGAAAGAATAAGTGTCAGAGTTTTTGAACAATAAAATACGTGTAAACCAAATAACCCTTTCGTACCTTATATACTTCGCTGTACGTTTATACCATCGTATTATAAATATATAGATGCATCTTAATTATATAATATGCCTACATATTTATGTGATTGGACGAGTACGATGATGCGTAACGTAATTGCCGTATGTTTGACGATATTTAACACTTATATTTTGTATATATATATATATATATGTATATATGCGCGTTTAATAAACCAACACGTAATAACACAACGTATGTATATAATATGACGTGTATTTGTGGACCACACGATTTGCCAGATGCCACGCGTTAAACGTGTTCAGGGACGTATAGTATGTTGAGAAAACAATAACGCTCCTCTTTCTATCCCTCTCCCCCTCTTTCTGTCTATTTCACTCTCCACGCACAACAATAATAGTATTCGTGTACAATGTTATGTGTATATCTTATTTGTTCGCGATCGATCGGTTTAATCAGCTGCGCACGTTCTTATGCATATAGGTATAATTATATATATATATATATATATATATATGATGCGCGTATATGTTAAAAACGCGCGTCAGTTTCACTGGGTGTAAAAATAAAAGGATAAATATAATTAACGACGCGAGTTCCGCGAACCGAACGTCTGTGTGTAGTACTTATGTGTACGCACATACATATTATTATATATTTACTGTCGGCTGCTCGAACGATTTAGTTCGATCTCCGTATTACTGTATACATGCTTATATGCATGCGTATGTACGCGAGAGATCGTTAAAACTCCGTGACCGGATTCCATCCGGTCGAACCTAAAACACATTAACCGCTCGGTGTAATATAATAATATATCGGCTCGTTTATACTAGTTTTTACCACGTATTATATGCACGTACCGCGATGATATATTATGACTCGCGCGTGATGCACCTCTGTGTTTCTGGCGTTCGGATGACGACAGTGTGGTTGTAGGTGGGCAGAGGAAACGGGTCGGCATAAAGGATAAAAATGGATTTTTATTATCCCGCAATATCATACTTTTTCGGTACCGTATATAGATTCACACGGAGATTCACGTTTATCGTGTGCAACACCGGTACGCGAGAGTGTAGTATAATATATGTATTCATTTCGGTCGAGCTAGCACACGTACGATTGGGCTCTCGTATGTGTGTACACTGTATAGGTTTATTATGTATTATTTATTTTCTGTTACCTGCGCGCAGGACCCCCCGCGTGCCGAGCGGCGGCGGGCAGGTGCGATCACGCCCTTTATTCGCCCCGACTCGCGTATCATTGGCCCGCCGAACAATAGCCGAGGCAACAGGTGCGTGCGTGTGCGTTCTATCATACCTGCCCACCGACTATAGTGCACTCGGGTATTAAATGGCTGCAGCGCGAGGGGTGATCTTGATGGGATTTCGTTGTGTTTTTTCCGTGCTTGTTTATATATTATACCTGTCGTCCGGAACAAGTTGTGATTTTTATGCGCCTGTTTAAGCGACAGCAATGCGATAGATTATTATTATTAACACCTGTAGAATGCCAAGACACTATATATACACATGGCCGTCGCAGTCTCTCTTCCGTCTCTGTTCTGCGGGTTGACTTTTTGGTGAAAAATATCATTATATTTTTATAATTATAAATAATTGCTCACGTAGCAGATGAATCCCCATGACGCAGTGCCCGGTAGATTGTAATATACACGTATATGACTCAAATATTTCGAATCTTGCGATATTATCGATTACATGCATGTACAAATTTGCATTACGTGGTTCGTTATAGGTACTTTTAGCCGTTATCGAGTGCGTACTGCAATGATGAAACCATACATCGATTTAAAAACATATAGTCGATGATAAATTTATTTTTGTGTGTATAGTACACATGTGTAAATATTATATTATTTAGAGGTTCGTTTGTGATACCTCATCTCTTGGGGGAAAACGTAAGGATACTAATGCGATAATATAATTTGTTCACTCGCGTTATCTGCACGCACGTATAAATCATTGCGAAACGGAATTTTTTTTCTAACCGACTCGTTCGTTTGGTTTGCAGTTCCGTTACCCGGCATGGGTCTGGAGAGTCTGATCAAGGGTTATCACGAGACACAACAGCAGCAACAGCAACACGGCCGGGAATCGTTGGATTTGCAGGGACCGCTCAAGGAACACTTGGACAGCGGGTGTCGGGACAGACCGCCATCGTCGCAATCGTCGCCGCCTCCGAACTCGATGATCACCGGCACCGGTCAGTACGGTTGTTTGCAGTGCAACGCAGCTTTCGGGAATCGCGACCTGCTCGAAAAACACGAACTGCTCCATTCTCCACACGCCCAAGTGGTGAGTCGACGTTGAATTTACACTCCTGCATTTATACATAAATACAGGCATTTTATCACTGCTGTACACTGTACAAATTTCGCGGCCAAAAGGATACGCGCGCGATGCATTACATTTTACTTTGTACCAACGTTACGTTACGTTGGCAACGTATAGTTGTGCACCCGAGTAATATATATTAATACATATATGCATATAAGTTATCTCGTCCATGTTTGAGCGATTCTTCTATGATATCCCGAGACGTCTTGTAGTTTATACAATATATACACGTGTTTTCCCGGTAAAAAAGGAATAATACAGACCCTGAGGCACCGTTTAGATCGGGCTAAAACGTACGCACGGCGTATATACGCAACATCAGAGGTTTCGAGCGGCGTACAAATCGTTTTTCACCGGATCGACCGAATTCTTTACACGTGCAGCACTCGATATCCGGTGCACCGACCGTCGCAGCAGCCGCCGCATGGGTTTGTTGGCCCCCGCGGAGGTATACACACATAATATTTTCTACTTATTTATTTCCATTATATATTTCGTGCTGCGGCCGTGCGATGCGTACTCCATGACCTCGCCCTGGCGCACCTCTTGGCCGGGGACGCCATCAACGCTCCGAAAACACACACGTGTGTAATACGCGTTTCAAACGACCAGTTACGCGGTTTATCATGTATATATATATATATGATATGTAATGTACATTTTACATAGTATAAATGCTAGCGCACACACTAGCATAGGAAAATATAAATAAATATACATCGTGTTTATACACACGTATAAATATAAAATAAACACACCTAAAATCCGTCGCGAATGCGTGCGTACGACTTCTCACAATCGGAACGCATTCTCCGTTTTCGGGGCCCCCGCGCATGTGTGGTCCGGCGACGCGTTTTCTTCGTGTACATATTATATACATAAGTATATAATAATATATACAACAGTATTCGTGTATATCAGACAAAAGACCAGAAAATATTTTTGGGGGGTCGGGGAAAAGAAGAAGAAAAATAAACACGTAAACGTGGTGTATTCGTTGGCATATATAAGATATACAAATGATGCACACGGCGGTGCAGTTGGTTGGACGTGTACAGCCCCGACCTTGGCGTGCTATAGCGAGAGGATTCACCACCGCAAGGTGTTTCTCTGCAGGAAAAAAAAGAAGAAAGAAAGAAAAAATGCCATCCCTCGGCCCCCGCGCCCCGCGGAGTTTATACTTCGGGTGGTATAAACTCTTCGGGTCCGTCCAGATGTCGGTTCCTCCGGTCCCTTATTATTATTATTACCTCCCGCCGTTCGTGGAAATATACTATATACGTTATAAAACACACTAAAAACCCGACCCCGAGCATATCTCCCGGCCGGTGTACAAAGGGATTCGACGTGTGCACCACACCGTGTGCGCGCACCGCACATGCATCACGTATTATATATTATTAACCGTGCCCACGTTAACGTTTGTCTGTACGTTATAACATAACATGTCGCGTTGCCGCTCACCTCTTCTTCCCGCCACCGGAGTGAGCAGGTCGTCCCGCATACGTTTACCTATAGATATACCACCTACCCGCGTCTATACTGCAGCTAGCATATATATTATATACATATATCTCCACGGGAACGATGGCCATTAAAATCTCGCCATGACGGTGGATTTGGGTCTTTTTTTTTCCCCACTTGCTCTCCGAAACGAACGAACCACCGTATACAATGGATCACGCATTCACAACCAGCCCCCTGCCCCCGTACCCCACGATCGGCTTGGTATTCTTCTTTTTTTTTTTTTTTTTTCACGCCAACAGCTGCAAATGCAGGTACTATACGTTCACGGGGACGAGAATATACACGTGCAGGATACGTGTACATCGTATTACACATAATCGATTAACGTTCGCGTCCGTGGGCGGAGACACGGCCTAGCGAGATGTACCTATATAACATGTATCCAACGCACAATACCCGAACGTATACAATAAAATATATATCGCAGCGCGAAACACATGTGCCACATGGCTTTCGGAAATATATTGCGATAACGTTGTTATATTTGTAGTACTTGTATACGCAATTTATCGCCGTATCTACGCACACGGGAGGATACGGAGATATTACAGTCGAGTGCAGTATAGTAATAATATGTATTTCGTCGGGCCGCTCCGGTCGCGGTGCAGCAACATCCAGAGATAATCGTACCGTCGCCGTGTCTGTTTCAGATAACATTTATTATGTCGTTTTGTGTGCCGTGTTTGCGAGTGTGCGTGTTAGATAAAAAAAGAGGTGTTGCTCAGAAAACGTGTGTCTGTGTCTGTGTGTGTGTGTGTGTGTGTGACCCAAAATAATAATAAAAAAAAATCCTGTATACGATACACACACACACGCGCGCATACTTACGACGGCTTGAGAGGATGCATGAGGTAAAGGCGATGCCGACTGCTAATACACACGTAATATACATGTATACGTTTACATATGTGTGTGTGTGTGTGGCGCAGTTAAATTAACCGATCATTGGCGGCGGTGGTGGTGGCGGCAGAGGACGTATGTTATCATGGTGTGGCGGCACATGGAAAATAACGATTTTCGTAACTTGTCGCCATTAGGAATTCTCACGATTACTACGGTGTATGCCTGTACACACGCACACACGTTAACATACATACACGTACACACTCCTACAAACACAGCCTAACACATGGTGACATGTTGTTGACGTCATACCTTTGCGACATTCGTCGTATTTCATTCCATTTTTTTTTTTCACTCTAACCGCACATCAACTCTAAATAGTGTGTGTTGTTTTTTCGTTTAATTATTATTTTTAATAAGGTCTCTGGGCATGGGATTTTAAGGAGGACTCCTACAACGATTTTTTTGGCCGTGAGATTTTAAGCGCGACTATATTTTTTCTTTTGTTTTTATTTATTTCATTGTGCGCACGTATGTATACCTATATCGACGGTATATTACGAGCGTGTATCCTAATAAGTAATAAAACTATCCTAACGCATGTGTTTTATTTATTTTTTTCTATTATGGCGTGCAGTCGTGCAAAGTTTGCAACAAAACATTCGCCAACGTGTACCGTCTCCAAAGGCACATGATAAGCCACGACGAAAGTGCGGTGCTTCGCAAGTTCAAATGTCCCGAGTGCGAAAAAGCATTCAAGTTCAAACATCATCTCAAGGTAATTACATACACATACTATTGTACATAATATAACTTTTGTATACTTGTGTAATAGGCTCAAGGAAGCTATATAGTTATAAATTTTTTTTTTTTATTATTCTGAAACTCTATAAAAAAAAACCGTTGGTGTTATTATTTTCGTATAGGAACACATTCGAATTCACAGCGGTGAAAAACCTTTCGAGTGCTCCAACTGCGGCAAGCGATTCTCACATTCTGGTTCGTATTCAAGCCATATGACCTCCAAGAAGTGCTTGGTGATCAACATGAAAATGGTCGGCCGCGGGTCGCAATCCAACAGCCGAAACGGCACCCAACAACAGCCGAACAACATTTACGCGGTAAAGCGTCACGGTCCTAACAACAATAACAACAACAACAGCAATCACAACAACAACATCAACAACAACAACAATGCCAACAGCAACAACAATAGTAACAACGCGTTCCCACCGATGTTGCCGACTCTCACGCCGCCACCTTCGTCGTTCTACCACCCACCGCCGACGACGGACGCGGCCAACGTGGCCCGCATCTACTTCCCCAACCTGTTCAACGCGTCGAGCAACTTCGACATTCACAGCTTGCTGCGGCCGTCCGTGGTGTCTCCGGTGCCGGTGAAGCAGGAACTACAAGACGACTGCTGCAGCGACAGCAAGAAGACGATCGACGTGGTGACGGATGACTGCAAGGATAACGAGAGCGGTGGCGACGACGAGGACGAGGACGAGGACGACGACAAGTATGACAACGTGATCGACGTGGTGAACGTGGTGAAGAAAGACCGCGAGGACGGCAGGGGCAGCGGTAGCGGTGGCGACGAAGACGTGGTCAAGAGACTGTTCGAGACGGTCAACGTTTCGGCGGTCACCAAGCAGCTGATGATGACCAACGCGGCCATACACTTCCAGCAGCAGCAACAGCACCTCCATCACCATCAGCCGCCGCCATCCTGCGGTTCGTCCGGTGGATGCCCGAGCGTGATGAGCGAGTCTCCGCCATATCACCAACAGCATCCGTACCATCAACACCACCATCAGAGACCCGAAGGCCTGGCCGCCAAGCTGGAAGATTGCTGCATACTCGCCGGCAAAACGGTCAACAACAACAACAATAATAACAACAACAGTAACCACAACAACAACGGCCGTTGCGGCGGCGGCGTGTACGACGCGAGCAGCGACTGTTACACGGACGACGAGCACAGGCCGTGCACAACGGAGGAAGAGGACTCGGTGGACCAGGATGGCCGCAAGATCCGCGTCCGGTCCCAGATCGCCGACGAACAGCTGGTCGTGCTCAAGGAGTGCTACGCGGCCAACCCGCGGCCGAAGCGCGAGGAGCTGTGCCGGATCGCGGACAGGATCGGCTTCAAGGTGCGTGTCGTCCAGGTGTGGTTCCAGAACAACAGGGCGCGTGACAGGCGCGAGGGCCGCCTGGTGCACATGCCGTACTCGCCGGCCATGTCCACGGACGCGGCCGTTGTCGCCGTGGCCGCCGCCGCCGCCGCCGCCGCGGCCGCTGCGTCCACGTCGAACCCGGAGCAGCCGCTCGATCTGTCCATGGGCCGCGGGCGCCGCGACGACTGCAGGGACGGCGACGACGAGTCCGTCGGCAGTGCCGTCAACCTGTCGCTGCAGGACGCCGCCGGCCAGTATTGGGCCACCAAGAAACGCGACAGCTGTGACTCGTCACCGACGCCCGCGCCGCTGCAGCAAGCCCGCAGGACACCGCTCGGCGACTACTATCCGCCGCCGTCGCTCGTCTACGCCACCCCGCCGCCGCCGCCGCCGTCCAATCATCCTGCGTCCCATTCGCCCATACCGGCCGTCGCGCTCCGGCATAACGGCAGCTTGAGCCCTGCGTCCGAAAAACGTTCGTGGAAAAGAGTGAGTACAACATTTCATCGCTTGCGCAATAATATATATTACAACAAACACGCCTCGCGATGTATAAACCCGTGTTTACAGGCACCAGTTTATTTAGCCCGATGGCGGAAACACCCTTCTCCGACGATAATTTTTAAGGGTGGCCCGTTGGTGGAACAATATTTTTCGTAGCGCCCGTTGCTTATCTCCGACACGGCGTAATATCAGGGTCCTTCCCGGTACATACAACAATGTGTAAAGCTCTATCGTGGAAGACGCGATTCTCGAGAATACGATTTAGAAATCCAACGCTTTTAACTATTTTATTTCTCTACCCCGGTGCATAAGAATATTTTTCAATGAATTCGTCGTTTACATAACCTTTATGTTGTACATACAAATTTAAAATACTCGAGGCGTTTATCATAAATTTGCAAAATTTCCCCAACATTGCGATGTAATAACGAGTATAAATCTCCTTAAAAAACAAAATCGTCTTCATGATGTAAAACCATCTCATTGTTCGAATTGTTTTTTTACTTCTCCGAACACTAATATATTATTCACAATTTATATTTCGTATGAAATTAATCATAGATAACATTATAAGCTGCGACCTATAGGAATTTTTTCGACAAAGTTATCCGTTTTCCTGCAATATATATATATATATATATATTATGTGTAATATTATTCGAAATACAATTTGTTGCAATTTATCCATTCCGGTAAATTATGCCAGTATTTCGGATTTTAACGGCAAATTATTTTCTTCGTTTTGTGTGAAAACGCCCACTTGCAGCAATAATGTAATAGGAACGAAATTTAAGTTTTGCTGCTGATTATACATTATACCTATACATTATATACACCATAGCGTACGATAACGCCACATGACGCATAATATGAATACAACAACACACTATCATCTACATGTATACAGTATATACGTATGTATATATTGGTACACTTATGCAGTCACCTCTCGTAATATTCTACTCAATTCTACCTCGTTAAATTAATTAACGTCCAGACGACTCGTTTTCCTAGTCTGCCTTCATGGCTTATATGTATATATATATATATATAATTTAATACAAATATTCGTATACGTATACTATAGTAGTCGCGTCTATTTTTACACGGGTGACGGCGAGTAGTATACGGCTAACCTAACTTGACGCTCTATATACATTATATAAATGTTTTAGTGAAAATGCAACATATATATGTGTATTATGTACTAATATAACGATGTTTTCGGTACTATAGGGATACGGAGACTGGAGCGACATGACGGACGAAGCCGAAGATTCAGGATGCACGTCCCAAGATCCAGACGACGCAGTTTCCACCGGAGGCAGTGGTAACAACAATAACAATAACAACAATACAAGCAATAGCAGTGGTGCGTTGACCAGCGCGGTCAGTTCACCGAGCAAAAAGTCGAAAACGTCGTCCGTGGAATCAGCCGAAGTACCTGGTACGTAGACCTGCAGTATATTTGACCCGCGTGCGGTAATAGCTATCCACTGGCTCACCCCAATCGAAAAGAAAATAGTACTGTCGTTCGTTAAATAAATCCTTGAGTTAATGGATTCCGGGTGACCCAATGCCTCCACAAACAAACCACGGGTGTCAACGCGCTAAAAACACGACCATGACCGATACAACTTATGGGGTGTATAACTACGCACTAACGGTACAAGTAAAACCAGCCGACTGGGTGACACGGTCTCACGCGTCATCAACGTGGGGCCGTGTCAAGAGATATATTACAAATAATTATTTTTCTCCTGCGTATCTCAACCCATAAAATACAAGAATCCCAGAATGATTTAAAAACGTTAGACTGTCCCGAGTGTATACGGCATTAATAATATAATGACGTAGGTGTACAGCTTTCGGGTCTGCAGCACGAACAATTTACAGCTATTCCGTTAACCGGACGCACTCGGGCCGTTGCTCCCCTTCTGCACTTCTTGCTGGACCTATATATATATACGTCATCTACCCACTATAACGGGGACAATTTACACGCGTCGTATAATTATAACGACGGCGCAGCTGCCATATGCAGCTATTTTCGAGGGCCGCAGGTAAAAATACCTTTGTAACGGGCAATGTGAAAATTATTCTTTCGGGTGTCACATTACGGGCTCATAATTTCATAAATGCGTACGCGGTATTAAACATTGTCCCAAACACCATCAATGATTCCCAGGCCCTGCCAATCGCCGTTATATACCTACCTCCATGTCAACTGGTGTGCTACGAGTGTTACCGCAGTTCTGAGCACATGTGTATACTGTAAAAATCGGCGTTGATTTACTTAAACAATAAGACAATGGTACTACTCTGCGGTCTTATTGTAAGTAACACGCAATCACGCGCTCTTGCCCCATCGATACGCACGCACGTGTTGTGCATTATGCGCGCGTTTACGTTGTATTCGCCGGCCCCGGTTCCGTATGGTCTAGAAATATTATTTTTTTTTTTTCTTTCGGTACCCACTAATATAATAACGTTTACATTGGTGCACGCTTTATCGCAATAATAATAACGGCCGCCGGTGTGATTGCAGATCAGAGACCGCACAAATGCGACGTGTGCCCGAAGGCGTTCAAACACAAACACCATCTGACCGAGCACAAGCGGCTTCACAGCGGCGAAAAACCGTTCCAGTGTTCCAAGTGCATGAAACGTTTCTCGCACTCGGGCTCGTACAGCCAACACATGAACCACCGGTTCTCGTACTGCAAACCGTACAGAGAGTAAGGGAGGAGAACAGCATCAACCACTACTGCACGCCAGCTTTCGACGAGAATACCCCGCATCATCATCCCCCGGCACCCGCCACCACACCGCGATCGCCCCTCAACAACACCCCGCAGCCACAAAACGCCCCCGCGAAACGACGTGATTTTTGGTGATTTTTTTTTCCTCGTGTCATTTTATATTACGATATATTACGCGAAAAACAAAAAAAACATGATGGATTCATTCGATATGTCTCTACGTATATACCGCTTTATTATTATTATCACGCAAATACCTACAAGAATATTACTATACTATAATATATATATTATATAATATTATTATTATTACATGCTATTTTATTATTATTATTATTATTATGACTATTTATATATTTAATATGTATTACTATTACTACTAGTATTGTACAACTTTTCGCCTCGTTTTTTTTTCTTATTTACGTTTTTTTTTTCTGTACAATATTTTTTGTCTTTATTTTCAACTCGTCCCGTCCCTGGTTTCTTTTTTCGTTCGGAATAAAAAAAAATTTGTTATAAAAAGATAAAATTTAAAAAAAAAAATGAATAAAAATACATAACGTGTTTATATATTATGAAAAGGGTCAACGTTTATATTATATGAGAAAAAAATATAAATTAATTTAAAATAATAATCGAGACAATAATTTTTCGGGTTGTTCGACACATACTCCGCGCCTATATTATAATGTGTATTATAGTGATGTGTTTTAACCGTTATCATTCTGAATTTATATTTTTATATAAATGTTAAATTATATAGTATAAAATATTGTATAAAGTTTGGCGAAAAAAAACAAAAAAAAAAAAACAGAGAAAAAAAATTGTTCAAAAAAAAAAATAAAAAAGAGATTTACTTTATAATAGATATAATAGATATAATATTGTATATACCTATTTATATAAATTATGATACCACGAAGGACAATAAGTAAAGTAAATAAACAATTTTTTTAACCTTGTAAATATTCGGTGATTTAGCGTGTGATTTTTTTTCCATGAATTATTTATGAAATTTCAATAATAATGATAATTTAACTATTATGTATAAATTAAGGTGTAATGAAAAAAAAAACAAAAACCAAAAAAAAAAAAGTTAACGTAAATCGATTTATACAATATATATATATATATATATATATTTATGTATATATGTGTGCGTTTATAATGTTATGAAAGCCGATTTTTATTCACACGTGAAACCGTATTGTTATCAAATCAAATATTTATACGTATTGCATGTTGTGTAGGTACGGAAAAAATAGATCCGTACAAGTTAATCAAAATAGTTCGTCTGAAAACCGTGTAAAAACTGTAAAAAAAAAACTAAAAAAAAAAAAACTTAACTTTTCCCCGCTTCTCGTTGGCTGTCCGTCGTTTCCACAATCTTAAATCACAATATTATACCGAGCCGTTGCGCATACGATTTATAAAATACATAATATATTATTTCTACCGTAAAGCGTATAAAGCCGTTGTTCAATCGATCAAATACACTCAGTAATGCGTGAACGTTGCCGTACACACGTCCACGTATAAGTAGCTTCAAGTTGTTTTTTTTTTTTTATTTTTCCGGTACACATGTTGCGCGTTTACAGTGATCATAATATCCATGCCGCGTTTGTGTGTTGCGTTGACTATTATTTTATTATTTTTTGTTTCGCGGCCGTCGACGGACAGAGCACATCCGCATTCGTTAGTGGTCCACGCGAGACCAAAGCTCTTGCGAAATTTCCGCCCCCGGCCCCGCGAGATTTCCGTTTGTACTTAAAGAACAGTCCCGCGCTCGGACCGTGTTAACGATCGCTCGTGTATCATGTGTAACTTCCAAGACGCAATCTCGAACGGCTGCGACGGCACACCGCGGCAGTCCGTGTTTCTGTATTACGATTGAACACTATCGTTTAATGCGTAGCACTCCGGCAATGTTTAACTACGGATTTTTCGCAACTATTTTTTCCCAAGGGTCGACAGTCATTATTATTATTATTATTAATTATATATTGTATTTATTATTACATTCGGTGGGGAAAAAAAATTGAATTTTTCTTTTCGACCGACACAAATTATGTGAATTCAACGTGCCTAAATAATAATTATATTTTTCAGTATTTTATTCATTTATTATATTATATATTGTTCGCAACGCGCGAGAAAAAAAAAAACATTGTACATACAAAATATATATACATTTACGGTTTGTAAGTAGAAAATACGATTTTCTTTCTTTTTATCCTTTTTTTTTTTTCTCTTAGTATTAAAATTGGGCTAGAATGACCAAAGATAATTAAGGAAAAATGTAATGTTAAGCGTTTGTAAAATCGATCTTACATTATATTTATTATATTATATACAATAAATAACTTAATTCGTGTAAGTACGTTTTCCGTATATATCTTTTTCGTCTTTAATTTTGTGCAATGTGTTTTATTATTATTTTTTTTTTTTAAAGTTAATAAACAATATTTTATGATGTACGCTTTTTTTACGGTATCTTCTGTGTTTTTGGTTATTTAGTTTATTTTGGTTATTGTGATTTTTTTCCAACAATTTTATTTTACATTTTTCAAAGATTTTTTCATTATATTATAAATAATAATAGATATTATAAAATTAATATGATTTGGTTTTTTTAAAGTATTGTTTTTTTTTTCTCAAAAATCATATTTATTTATATATATATTATATATGTTTGTATGTATATATAAATATATAATATAAAATTTAACGTAGTTACCCGTACAATTTTTGTTCGGATTTATAAATAGGTTTATATTGTAATAAATAAATATAAGACCATATTATATATAAATATATATAAACGTGTATGTACCTTTACATAAATGGCTAAAATTTAATAATCCAACGTGGACGAGTCGTTTTTTTGTTCATTCGAACCCGTATACCTCGATACACACATGATCACCGGCTACCATTCCTTTCCTGTTCAAATAGGTAAGACCTGCAGCGACGGCGAGTGACACGAAATCGTGGTATCTACATGCGTATAGTGCTTCTCGCCGTAAAAACCTGCTTCCGTAAATTGTCATCCTCTGAACCAGCCGTACTCAACCTTATTTTTATTTGGGCCGCATATGATATTTTAAAATATTACGCGGGCCGCAAGTCGAAATGAATGGAACGGAAATTAGAAAAAATAAATTTACATAATGCGTGTATTGTATATTTGTGGGAATTTTGACATTGAGATGGTTTTTTCACTATTTTGGATATATCTGGTTTGTGCATTCTACCCTTAACAAGTCGTTAAGATGTGAATCATTGAGCCGATTTCTGTACACATTCTTTGCACATTTAATTTTTGAATATGAAGTTTCACATAGATATGTTGATGTGAACATTGTCATCAAAGAGTGGGCACGTTTTCGTAGGGTTTTGTACTTTCCTGGCACTAAATTCCAAAATTCTATGTACTCTTTTTGTTCTCTCTTCTATTTGAAAATAGCTTCGAAATTTGTTTCGTTATATTTTATATTTATAATAATATTAGTTTTGAATTTTATATTTTTATCAACTCAATGAATTCTGTTCGGGCCACGTATGAACCGTTGCAGGGCCGCAGGTTGAGTATCGCTGCTCTGAACGATACGATTTCCGTAATTTCGCATACGCGCGTAGGAACGTGTTGTTCCGGTTCGGGAAACAATATACGCGCATCGGGTGTCCTTTTTTCGCAGGAACGTGTGCAACATGTGTGCAGTGCTCTTCCGTACGGTTAGAACTCTGGCCACTACATCTATTGCATTTATGCGAGGTAACGCCGCACGAACAATTTGTGTGTGCCACGACGATTGTGATACAAATCACCGCTATTATGGTCACCGGCCGCCGACAGTTAAGCCTCGCAATGACCGTTTCCAAATAATTGGTATTTATCCGTCATTTCACACATTTGTATATATTATATATGAACCAAGCAGGTAACGGCGGTTTGTGCTGCGGCTAACAGCAATATTATAGTACTTGACGGTGTTCATTTTTACTATTACATATGATATGTACGTACACTTTCCGCAGTACGGCTTATGCAATTAGGAAAAAGGTTATATTGATATAAAAAAAAAAAATGTTTCAATTTAAAATATAAAATAGTGCTCATGTGTATTATTTCAATAATATAATATGTTCGTATGAAAAGAACAAAAATCTATTTCAATCAACCTATCTGTACATAGGTTCAAGTGCATGGGTGCCCTGAAGTGGGGTAAGACGGTCCAAAATTCAAATATAATATAAAATTCAAAATATAATTCAATATATAATATAAAATTTTAAAAATTTGATTTTTTACTATCGTTTAAGTGAATATTTTATTAATATTTCGACTAAATAAGTATAGATTTAAAAATTTTAAATTGACGATACTAAATTCTTCATTTATAATTATTACTTTTATTCATGAATATGCCTATGCATTACTTACTTCGGTACACGTTTAATTTTAAAATTGTATAGACAATTTTATACTCTTGAATACATGCCTTGTAATGGTCCATTTTGCATCTTTTATATCTCTTGAGAAAAGTAAATAAAATAACACAACTCGAAAAATAGTAAAACAATATTTATTTACAAAATAAAATCTGTATTACTTTTATTCATTTTTGAAAAATTCTCAATCATCTGATCAATATTGATGTCAATAGACCTTAGTACACGCAGCAAAGGTAACCCACTTAAGCAATCTCGTCCCATTTTAGATTTAAGTCATGTTTTAAATCTACGTAAAATAAATTAAAAATGCAAATATAAGTATATTTATGGCAACTAATTTCGCTATAGCTTAATAAAAAACAAGAAACTATAATGAAACAGAATTTCAGCAAATTTAATTTATGATTTTTTGACTACTTTTAAATAAATGTTATATTTTTTTTCAAAATTGTCATAGTTAATTGATGCAGAACCTAATAGAAATAATTTTAAGTACCTACAACTACAAAATTAAACGTGTTTTGGTCGGTCATTTAACTGAGGCATCGCCTACGCGAATGATTTGTAGTATTGTACAATGTAGTTTACTAAATTGTACTAAATTTATTTTTTTTATTTTTTTTTCATTCTTAGTACCTACGTACAATGTCTTCAATTACATTTTACAATAAGCATGTATAAGGATTTACATTGTAATTCAGGCATGATTAGCATGGAGAATTTATCACCCAGTGGTAACACTTACTGACGGGTCTAATTTAATTTTTATTTCAGAACACGGCTCCAGTTTTGATTTACCTAGCCTTCTAGGTGGATTTCCCGGGTTAGATTCGGAGATTAAAGAAAGGATTAGTGGGTTAGGATTATTTGTAAGACGAGTACAGAAACTTGTAGGAAGTTTTTGCTACTTCTTGAACGGTATGCATTTTTAAATCCAAATGCAAGGTGTGATTTGATACATAAAAAGGAGCACGTGTAATCATTTGTAATGTGATTGATTGGAACGTTTGGATCTTGTTGGTATTTGGTTTTTTAGCTGCTCCCCACCGCTGGATACCATATATAAGATATAACCAAATTGGGGTTTTCGTATAGAAGCAATTTTGTATTCAGAATATTTTTTGTATGTCTTCCTGTAAGTAGGTAGAGTGCTTTTCGTCTAGTGTTTAGTATAAGTCGTTTTTGTTTTATATGTTCAGCCTAAGTGAGTCTTTTGTCTAGTGTCAGACCCAAGTATTTGACACCAGAGCAGCGGTTCCCAAACTGTGAGGCGCAAGCTGCGTGGTAAATAATGATATTTTAAAAATAACAATAATTTTGAATACAGTTATATTGTAAGATGATACTTTATTTGGGAATTTTCATTAAGGATGAAATCCAGTTACTGTAGGATTCGTTTCTTAGGTATTGTAGAATACGTTTAACGTTACGACTGTTACGAGGTTTGGTTATTGTGATTACGTTTGTCGGAGATAGAAGTCTTGTTCGTTACCAAAGAGCACTGGCTTGCCTTTTTTAGTTTATTGGTTCACATATGTGTGCAGATAAATTGAGTTATAAAGTTATAAAGTGAGTTATTATTTTGTGGTTGGATAGTTGAATTACATGCGACTGACTGGATAATGTCAGTGAAATTTAGTACGGTGTCTTCAATATCACTTGGACATTTTAGGCTTATGTTTAATTTTGTTTGTTGATCAACGTCATGAAATGTTTTCCAATTCATCAGGTAAACCATTTTTTAATGATGGTCTACTAGGTAGCATATAGGGTAAGGCATATATGCTTAAGAAGACTGGAGAGTGATCGGAACATAGATCAAATAAGTTTTTTATTCAGTGATTAATGTTTGGCAGAATTTTGGCGAAAATATATAGAGAATATCAGAACTTTTTCTTAATAATGAGGGCCAGTATGTTTGGTGAGACTTTCCCGCCATTCTTCGACGACACGTGATAAGCGCTCAGCGCGGTAACGAATAACGATAATAGCATCACATTGGCCATTGCTCCCGACCGTTATTGTTCGCTGCACATCACGCCGTCGCCGGTGCTCGTCGTTGGACAACGATAAAACGACCGGAAGACGAAACAACGTACGTACAGTCCACCGAACTGTGTTCTCGTAGCTCGTCCGGTAGTCTGTACGTCGTTCGCAGTATAGTAAACGTTTACCGGTCTGAAAGATGCCCAGGAACGTAGAGATCAAGGCGCGCGTCGATGATATTGTGCTAACAAATACTTACCTACTTATTGAGTAATGACTTACCAACTAGATATCGGCGCTAATGTTCCAAGTTCATGGTTGACCCGGCTAACTTTTTTTTTCGAGGATAATTGGTTATAGATAAGAAGTTATCATAAAACTTCTGTTTTTTCGCTAACATCATACTAATTTACAGCGAAATCCGAGTTAAACGTTGGGCGGCTGTCTTCACTTATAATATTTCAAAGAAATGCTTTTTCGACACGGCGCCTTACATAGGCCATCGAGGTACACAAAAAAAACATAATTCTTGTAACAATAAAACGTCATTATTATCATGCTAATGTGGACTTAGCCCCTCCGATCACTATCACGATTATAACGAAAAATACAAATGTTATTACATAAAAATTAAAATAATAATTTTTTAACAACGTTTAAAATGTTATATAATAAATTCCATTTTCAATTTTTTATGAGAAATATTTTTTTTTCAATAAAACTACTAAACTATATACAAATAAATCACACTTTGAAATTGTGAATATTAGAGCTTTCAATTTTAACAATTGAACTGTCTGTTGTTCAATTGTGGCTATCCATAATTATATTTTTGTAATTTTTTTTCGGCAACTATGGCCATTAGCTGTGGTTGTAAGCAGGGCCGGATTTACATAGGTGCAAAAGGAGCTTTTGCTCCAGGGCGGTAAATTTATAGGAGCGTCATATAAGTTGTGATGTTCAAATGATTAATATTTAGTAAATTTTTTTCTCAATGTTAAGTCGAGTAGTAATGGGTTTGTAAGTTACTTTCATTTTAAGGAACAAATACCTATTCACTAGCCAGAGTTAATAATATATGTGATTTCTTATTTTTTAATAATCATAGTACACATATAATTATGTAAAATAGTGCTATAAATATGGCAAGAGAACATGGAAACGTAAGAACGTCATTACCGTATCAAATAAACGATTTTTGTGGTTTTGTCTAATCGCTTAGCAGCAGCGCCACTGATGTAGTGTCCTTATCGTCCTATCCTATTGTTTACAAATGGTGAAGAAATAATTTAAATGAAATGCAATGAATACTGTAAAAACGCAATAGAAATAAATAAAAAAGATAAATATATTTAGTTGATGAATGCCAAAAATTGGACAGTTTTTTTAAAAAGTTAAGCTGTGGCTCATTTCAACTAGGATTGTAGCTCAGTTCCTATTTAAAAGTAAAAAATTAATTAAACTATGCACTTATATGGTATTCTATTTTTATAAAATTGTTACACATATTAATAATGTATTAGATGAAAATGTATGAAATATATGTACTTTTCATAGTGCCTCAATCAGAAGTACCAAGTATTCATTACTCCAGGGCGACTCTAATCCTTGATACGGCTCTAGTTGTATGGTAAGGGTACTTAAAACTAATATGGGACTGACCAAAGAACAGTAAAGTACCTTGAGTAAGTTATCTAGCTTACATTTTGAGGAAATATGATGGATGAAACCAAGGATTTTTAAAATGCTCCACAGCAAACCTCCTGCTATTTTTTTATATTAAAGGCCATGAAGGATATTAATTGATTTTGTATTTATATATTTTTAGCCCCCCAATTAAAAATCTCAAATTACACCTATGGTGTGTCATTTCATGTATTATGTAAAACATTTTAACAGTGCATAGGTTAAATGTATTTTTATTTAAATTTGAGCTAATCATATATATTATATTAATATTAATAAAACTGGTCATTTTTAATATAAAGTTTTTCATTTTATATAGCACATGAATATAATATTTTATATAATTAAATACTAATAAGTAATTCTTTTTTTTTAAGCCTAGTAATGTATTACATATTAAAGTTAAAACTAAAAATGATTATTAATTTTAAAATTATCAAAAAAGATAACTCTTTATTTGAAAAAGGAAGACAATGTAAAATTTATGTCAACAAAATGTTAAGGAATAATAGCAGTACTTTGTATTTAGTATTAGGAAATAAAGTACATAAAATATTCATATAAATTCACATTGTAGTCACTTATTTTGACATAACATATTTATATATGACACGGATATCAAGTCTTTTTCTTCTATTTGCAAATGAGACATCAGGTTTGAAGCAATTTTTTGCCCATCCTCAACGGTTTGTTCATCGTTTAAAACTACCTAAAAAATACAATGATAGTCAATACATGTAGTTACTTTAATACAAATTGTTCACAAAACAATACTCACTTCTAACTCAACAAAATCTCCAAGGCCCTCTACGCTATCAAAATGCACTCTTGTCTCACCAACCATCATCAGGTTTCGGACTTTTTTCACAACACCCCAAGTTCCCAAGGCTTTGGTAAGGAATTCGTTCATATCATCAGGAACACTGCATTTACTGTAGTTACTTAATTTTGGTCCGGTGTTTTCTTCTCTTTCATAAAAGATCAACTCCGAAGGAGATCCCTGATGGCACAAAACCAATACATTACAACACTTTAATTTATTTTATCAAAAAAAAATTATATAATTTATATCATTGTTGTTTTGATATTCAGTACCTACCATAAGTCATAATATGTTTACATTGGTATGAATAGAAAAGCATGGTTAAAATATAATGGATAGTATTTAAAATGAGCAATTATATGTACCAGAGGTCAGGCCCGTGCGCAGGATTTCAGAATGGGGGGTGTTTTGAAAAAAAAATGTATAACGTAGATACATCAATAATTAGCAAATAGTATTATAAAATATTTATATTTATTATTAATTTTGTTAGTATCTATATTAAAAATGTTTTTTAACAATACTATAAAATACAAATTTTATTGTCATTATATTTTATCGATAACGGCAACTATGATGAAAGTCGATAAATAGCAAACGTGAAGACAACACTATATTAAATTATTATAGTATTGTACTATTATGCTATGCATTATTATTTATTACAAATAAGATTAGAAAATATTACATATAAGTGATAAATCAATAATGAAAAACACGATTTGAACCCCCGAAACCCCCCCCCCTTGCGCACGGGCATGCCAGAGGTTTCCAACCAGGATGCCACCAAGTTGATTTAAGGGTGTCTTGAAATTGTTTCAAATATAAAGCAAACTTACATATTTTTACAGTTAAAAAAGAATAATTATCGTTTGTGTTTAATCATTTAATGTAATAAGTAATAATTAATAACTAATAAGTAATAACACTGATTATTAGATAAAACCTTTTGTTTTTTTATATAATCTGTGGTAATACATTAATGTTTAATCTATACTTTCATTTTCATTTGACTAGTTTTGTTAAATGTATTTATAATTTTTAGTAATTTATTATTAATGTTAAAGGTATTTAATTTTTATAAAATAGAATTATTAAGGTATAATGTGTTAAGTTATACCTAGCTTAAGGAAACCAGAGTTATAAAGTATAAATATATTTAAAACAAGTTCCTTAAGATCGAGGAACACATAGGCGAATAAGCAAAACATTGCTTAAAATATTCAAATATTAAAACCTCACGCATGTAGCATAAATCACAAATTTCATTTTTTGTGAAAAAAAAATGTATTAGCTAATTACCCAGATAGGTGACACTGACACTGTTTTATACATAACTCTATATTCCCACCTGAATCTTTCTGAGTTTCAATTTTCCACCGTTGCCAGCCGGCAGATTGTAAAAAGTGTCCTCTTGGTTCAAGATAACGACTCCGACGTCTTCGGCGGTGGGCGACTTCAGGTCCGAAATGCGTCGTTTGGCAGCCTCCAGATCATTGACGCGCGCCTTGATCTCTACGTTCCTGGGCATCTTTCAGACCGGTAAACGTTTACTATACTGCGAACGACGTACAGACTACCGGACGAGCTACGAGAACACAGTTCGGTGGACTGTACGTACGTTGTTTCGTCTTCCGGTCGTTTTATCGTTGTCCAACGACGAGCACCGGCGACGGCGTGATGTGCAGCGAACAATAACGGTCGGGAGCAATGGCCAATGTGATGCTATTATCGTTATTCGTTACCGCGCTGAGCGCTTATCACGTGTCGTCGAAAAATGGCGGGAAAGTCTCGCCAAACAATGGGCGTTCATTAATGCATTTCATTATCAGCTGGTTCAGAGGTCTCCAGTGTTTATCTTGCGATAGTCACAACGTCGAAGGACGATAACAACTTCGCTGCGGTCCACACTGCGTCCAGTTCGGCAGTGCATACTAGAGATCAGCACGGGCCGGGCCAGCCCGACCCATACCGGGCTTGGTCCGGGCCGGGCCATAATTTAAATATTACAGGTTGGTTTTAGGTGGGATCGTAATATTCATTGGGCCGGGTCGGTCAAAAATAAAAATAATTAATTTAATTTGTAACATTATGTATATGTATTCTATATTTATAAATAATTTTATTACTAGACTGTATGGTATTTATAAATAGATCACTGGTAAAAACCAATAATACTATTTAAAAATGTTCATTGGACAGTGGTGGCAGTGTAATCTGTGCATTTCGAAAATTGATATTTTACAGTTTTATCTTTATTAATGTGCGATTATGTTAATCATTATAATAATAATTAATTATTTTGTCGACTGGCAAGACATAACAATAAATTAAGACACATTACACGCTGAACAGTGAACACTTGAACAGTTCTCGCGGTCCAGTCTAGAATGTCAGGTTTTTGTCTTTATGAAATGTTTTTGTCTACTAAGTCAATACTAAAAGGAAATAAAGTTGATGTATATTTTTATTTACAAACGGGCATGGTCGGGTTGGACTTTGAAAAAAAAATTACAAACGGGCCTGGTCGGGCTGGACTTAAAAAAATAAAATATGGACCGGGCCTGGACAACGACAGTTTATAAGTTTAATTTTTGGGCCGGATCGGGCCGAAAAAAACGGCCCGTGCTGATCTCTAGTGCATACTGCATAGTCGACGATTGTCATTAGTCATTAGTCATTACTATAGGAGTTTGCATATTTTTCAACAATCATTCTCAACATAGCTAAGTGATATAAAAATGTGTTTCATTGTACTAGGAGCTTAAAGTAATCATTTTTACTTTGCATATTTTGCATTTTCAGCTGTTTTCCCGATAATAGCATATTTGCTATATTTCTATTTTGAGAGCATATTTCACATATTTTCTTAAAATTTAAACAATACTCGGCAGGAAATAATATTTTATACATACGTACTATACAACATTGAATATGCATTTTCTATAAATATGGAGACAATAGATAAAAATAAATATAAATTATTACATAAATTATAATCTTTAATGATTCATTAGTGTCCGACTATATTTTTAAAACGTTAAAATTTAAACAACCGTTTCGCGGTTAAGCTTCTGTACCAGAACCCCGGCCTTTTCGTCTGAACCTCTGAGCTTAATACATTGAGTGGCCTCTACTAAACCGTTACCTACGTTTTAGTTGAAAATTACGTACATTTTTAAAATTATTAGGCCTGTTCTACCCACAGGTAAAAGGTATTTTGTTCATAAAATCGATAAACATTCCTTATTGCACTTTAATTTCGTTTCACACGCCCATTTATTTGTATTTAGTATTTACGGGATGCTTATTTTGATTTTGTTTTTCACTATAGTTTAAAAAGTATTGACTATAAGGACTTGACGTTTTCACGAAATGTTTACATACAGCTATTTTTTTAGAAATGGTGTTAATTTCAAACGGTTTTGGATTTTTTCGTACTATTAAGAGTCACTTGAAATATGAGAGTTTTCTTAGATTTTGTTCATAAAATGTCAATAAAAAAATGTTGATTCAATTTCATATTTTGAAATTTTAACACAACGTTCCTCGTAAATTGATCTTATTCGTATGAAAAAATCTCAAAAATCTGAAGTCGCAATTTTTATTAATTAGCGTTTAAATTTAAAATGTTGATAACAATCGATAAAAGTCTGTCTAATTTTACGTATACGTATGAGTTGATTCAAATTAAAACATTTCAATATCAAAACTGAACACTTGCATATTCATCCATTTCTGTAACTCGCCCTACTTTAGAATCTCACCCGACCTAGGAATCTCGTCCTTTTTAATACCTACATACTTTTCACATATCGTGTGAATTAATTTTTTCTCCTTATTATCTCTATAGTTTTAACTAAAAGCACGTGTGCTCCAACCACGCACTAGTCTCGGTTACAGCTGGTTGGTGACTCTCCATATAGCGGGTCTGCGATACGGC
This sequence comes from Periphyllus acericola, assembly GCA_949715065.1. NCBI lineage: Eukaryota > Metazoa > Arthropoda > Insecta > Hemiptera > Aphididae > Periphyllus > Periphyllus acericola. The sequence continues at coordinate 12,336,084 of OX454270.1, read as the reverse complement.
GTTTTAACTTTTATAGTCCCTATAAATGTCGCAACAGGTATGTGTTTAAAATTTAAATTTATATTAAAACCATGGTAACCAGCAATAATATAGACAATATATGCCTTAAATAGTACTAAAATACGTTAAGTACCTGTGCGACCGAGCTGTCTCGTTCGGTCGCCGTAAATATAGAAGGCGCGCTAAATTGATAAACTGGAATTTGGAGGAGCTCTTCCGGTTGATAGATGGGTAGATATCCTGTGATGTTGAAAAGGGATGTCTTCTAATCTTGAAAATCGAGTAGAACCTTGTGCCGTTGGTTAAGGAGGCCGCCTTCTTTTTCTCTTGTATGCTTACATGAAATCAGTCAATCGAAACTCGATGGTTATTCGGTTCGATTCTTAGTTAGGTATAATAAATTTTTGTGTTTTTTTATGGTAATATTTTTTTAATTTACGTTCTTACCCAAACAACTCCGCTCATGCAGATGCTGCGATTCTTATCAAACCACCTATCCAATTCACTTATTTTCCCATTATAAATGAAGACTTCCTCCAAGCTGCAGCTATAAACATTAAATGTATTCAATCATGTGCCATTGAACCAACCCTAAAGGACGATCCCTACTAAAAGAAATTAATTATAAACAACTATCTATTCTCTCCCCTCTAAATCTAACATACTGGCCCTCATTATTAAGAAAAACTTCTGATATTCTCGATATATTTTCGCCAAAATTCTGCCAAACATTAATCACTGAATAAAAAACTTATTTGATCTATGTTCCGATCACTCTCCAGTCTTCTTAAGCATAGATTCCTTACCCTATATGCTACCTAGTAAACCATCATTAAAAAATGGTTTACCTGATGAATTGGAAAACATTTCATGACGTTGATCAGCAAACTAAATTAAACATAAGCCTAAAATGTCCAAGTGATATTGAAGACACCGTACTAAATTTCACTGACACTATCCAGTCAGTCGCATGTAATTCAACTATCCAACCACAAAATAATAACTCTAATCATTTATCTGCAAACATATGTGAGCCAATAAACTAAAAAAGGCAAGCCAATGCTCTCTGGCAATGAACAAGACTTCTATCCGACAAACGTAATCACAATAACTAAACCTCGTAACAGTCGTAACGTTAAACTTAAACGTATTCTACAACACCTAAGAAACGAATCCTACAGTAACTGGATTTCATCCTTAATGAAAATTCCCAAATAAAGTATCATCTTACAATATAACTGTATGCAAAATTATTGTTGTTTTTGAAATATCATTATTTACCACGCAGCTTGCGCCTCACAGTTTGGGAACCGCTGCTCTGGTGTCAAATACTTGGGTCTGACACTAGACAAAAGACTCACTTAGGCTGAACATATAAAACAAAAACGACTTATACTAAACACTAGACGAAAAGTACTCTACCTACTTACAGGAAGACATACAAAAATTAACCTGAATACAAAATTGCTTCTATACGAAAACCCTCCTTAAGCCAATTTGGTTATATCTTACTTATTGTATCCAGCAGTGGGGAGCAGCTAAAAACCCAAATACCAACAAGATCCAAACGTTCCAATCAATCACATTACAAATGATTACACGTGCTCCTTTTCATGTATCAAATCACACCTTGCATTTGGATTTAAAAATGCATACCGTTCAAGAAGTAGCAAAAACTTCCTACAAGTTTCTGTACTCGTCTTACAAATAATCCTAACCCACTAATCTTTTCTTTAAACTCCGAAGCTAACCCGGGAAATCCACCTAGAAGGCTAGGTAAATCAAAACTGGAGCCGTGTTCTGAAATAAAAATTAAATTAGACCCGTCAGTAAGTGTTACCGCTGGGTGATAAATTCTCCATGCCAATCTTGCCTGAATTACAATGTAAATCCTTATACATGCTTATTGTAAAATGTATTTAAAGAGATTGTACGTAGGTACTAAAAAAAAATATATTTTAGTACAATTTAGTAAACTACATTGTACAATACTACAAATCATTCGCGCAGGCGACGCCTCAGTTAAATGACCGACCAAAACACGTTTTATTTTGGCTGAAAACAATAAGACAATACATGAATACCGCCAGCCAAAATGTGACTCCCGTCACCGCCCATAGAGAAAGAATGCCTTAGCGAACAATCTCGTTCATATGTAAACATACTGACGACTGATATATGAGTATCGATCGACGATCATTATTGTACTCGTGTTATTATGTTATAAAAAAGGTGAACACTGGGCCACCGTGTAATAAATAACAACATAAACAATAAATACTTACATCTTATTTATAACTACACATACGTATTTATAAAATATAAATAGGCATTCAGCCTGATTGGTAAATACTGATTAGCGATTACTGACAGTCGTGCTGTTGGTCGTTGGTGTAGTTTGATTACAATTTACCATCATAGCGTTGAATGTTGGATTAACAGAATTACATTTAAAACTTCCGCAACGTATTTTCGTAAGCACCGTCAGGTTAGGAACGTAAACACGTAATCGATTTGAAGACGAAATGGCCTCTCAAGTCGAAGAAACATTAAAAAGAATTCAATCCAGTGATGGAGTCGATGGCTTCCTAGTACTGGATACCGACGGTTTGCTCGAGTCATTCTACCAGTAACTGTAAGTCTATAAAAAGCCGGTAACCAAATTCGTTTGATTTTAGGCGCCCCCATTAAGTCCACAATTGACAACTCGATGACTGTCCAGTATGCTGGTTTGGTGCATATGTTAACAGGGATATCGAAGCACATGTACAAACAATGCGATGCCACAGATGAATTGATTTCCATGCGTTTGCATACAAAAAAGAACGAGATAATTATTATAATAGGTGAATATACTATATTACATCAAATATGATACTGATAAGATTTTTACTATTGCAGTCTTTGGAAACTTATATATTATATATTATAAATAATAAAAAGATTGTACGTTAATAATTAAATTAGTTTTATACATTTAAATATTAGATATCACATAATATTAATAACTATGTACTTAATACCTATACTCCATGTCACGAGAGAACGTACCCTGCATATGCATTCTATTTGCTCAATCTGAGGACTGAGTCAATGAATCTGTTACCGTATGTGTTCTCTTGTGGCACGGAATATATATATAAAAAATTATAAAAATATAAATATAGGTACTCATTGATTATCTTTCGCAGATAAACTATACACGATGATTGTAATTCAAAGTCCAACTGGAGTAAGACCACCAATGTAGAATTATAATATAAGCATGTTGTAATGGACCAAAACGTTGGTCTTTAAAACAAAAATGACTGTTTTCCAGAAAGCGATATTGTCATCTACCATGGTAAGGTTTTCTTTGTTAAATCTTTAGTATAAGTTTGCCCTAAGAAGTGTCATTTTCCTGTTCTACCCTATTTTTGCTCCGTTATAATGTTGTAAAAGATAATTTGTATGCACTTTTATTAACAATAAATGTTTACAAAAATAAAAAATTACAATATATTTCATTTATAACAAATAATTACCTTAAAAAAATTATTTATTTTTTATAAATAAATTATTCAAATATGTCTGCCTTAGACGTGTTTACATTGTTGGTTGTTCTATATGGTTCAGTAATGTCTTCTTTGTGCGTGACATGGGGGTGAAAGAATTTGTAATATATTATCAAAAACATAATTCCAATAAAGAAGGGTATAATGGATCCTATCACCAAAGGATAATAATACCACTGATTTTGATCAGTTCCCATGGTAGCCCAAATAGCGACTGCAAAAATATTTTCGACTAAAAACAGTCCATAGTAACCCAGGTAACGATTTCTGGAATTCCCTTGACCTTCACTGGGTGACAAATATGTGAATATGTATACCAGACCAAGAATAGTCGAAAAAAAAAATCTCATAATTCCACTTTCTTCAAAATGGTTTGATGGTATACAAAATGTTACGTTTTGGTACTTGTAAATCCAAAAGGTCATAAAGAGCCAGTGGACCAAACAAAATATACCAGTTATCCGTGGCCATACTGTAGCAGCTAAACTTATGGATAATATTCTGGACACTAAAAAAAATTAATAATTTAGTATATGGCAGTAGGTTTTGATTATATTCAGGAGTATAATATAATAATATGCAACATTTGAAATTGTTTTTACATTTTTCACAGATAAAACTGTCATATTGTGAATGAATAATAAACATACTTGTAATCATGATGTGCCACAAAAATTGTAATACTGTTCCTGTATTTCCTATGTTTTTCCTGTTTTCATAAGCAATTCTTACATTTTTATGATATGAAGCCATAGCCCAAGCAATGCCAATAGTTGAACTTGCAATAGATGCAGATTGATGAACAACTAAGATAAAAAAAAACTTATTATTGCCTGTATACATGCATTTAATGTTTGTAAAAAATTTAAAATATACAAACTGCAAATCAATATAATCAAACCGATTACTTATATCATAATAATAAGTACATAAATTATAAAAAAATTAACAGAATTGTGAACTATAACAAACTTCTAAAAAAGACAGGTTTATAAAATATATTTAAAACGTACAATCATTTTTAGTATAAAAGATAATATAAATCTGAAAATTTTATAAATAATACACTAAAGCTAATATTACAGAGACAAACATTACTTTGAAAAGTAGAGCCTTGTTTTTTCTCAACTAAGACAATACATATTTGCAATATTTCTTGGGGGACAGCTTCTAGGAAGCATTCAAAGATCCGCAATAATGACACATATGAGTCTTCTTTAGCCATTAATGAATAGTATTTCTTTTGATCATCATAATTCTTTTTAAAAGCAGCTTCACGGGACTTCAATGCATATTTTAACACATCATAATACCTATATATACAATTGACTAAATGACATGCCGTTACCATAGTCTACAGATATTATTACTACACACTGTATAAGTACAATCCAACATGCAAACAATAATAATTATTATTTAGTATAGTAATCAAAATAAGTAAAGAAATAAAAAAAAACTAATAAACTTAAAAATTTGTTCAAACATAAAAATCAATCAACCAAAACTCCGAAAAAGTTGTTACAGTTATAATTACAATGTAATTACCTCAAAACTGGTGCCATTTGAAATATTAACAAGAACGGCAATAATGGTCGACATTTGAGCAATTTTATGGTAACTCTTTGTATATCCTCTTGAACGGAATAACTAAAACACACCAAGTATAAAAACATCATATACTTTTATATTTCTTATTTTTTATCATATACTTACATTTTTAAACTCATATAAGTGTTTATGATAGAAGGAACTGCCATGAAAATAATTGTCAAAACAAAATATATGAACCGTTCATACTTGTAATACTGATAAGCAACGTTAAAGTCAATGCAAACATCAATAACATGGCTTCCGATGGCTAAATGCAATGCTAATAAATCCCAATAAGAAATACCCAAATTTGTAGGAAGTTTATCAGGTTCATCCAAGCCAGAAGCAGATCTGATGTCATCTTCGTAACCAAGACACTTCGCAGTAGAATGATTTTGATCTTTGTCCATTTTGTTTCTTTAACTCCGATACATGTATATCTTGATGTACCTGGTACATCACTAGTGGTGATCAATTTCCAAATGAAATCAGTCCCCAAAACATATGATCCCTTCCATCTACTCCAAAAGGCAAATATTCAGAAAGAATAAACTAATGACTAATGAGTAATGAATCATGACCACGGATATATCTAAATCTAATATATCTATGGTCATGTCGTTATGACTAACAAGTAGTTAGTAAACACTTATAATTTATAATTTACTATAATTTACTATAATTTACTATAATTTACTTATAGCACAGAATAAATGAAATTTCATTTATTCTGTGCTTATAGTAAGTAAGAAAAAACTAAGAGAGATTTAAAATTAATATATTTCAAAATATTGTTATTATGATAAGTGATAATAGTCGATGTTACCCATATTATATACAATTTAAAGATAAAATACATAAAAATCTTGTATATCTTTAATCGTGCTCTTTGATAATATATTATCTATGTAGTTACTATGATAAACGAAAACTATTGCCAACCTTTGTAACACTGCTACCACGAACATTTTTTTTTTAAAAAAACGATCAATCTTTCTGCTTTAAGACTTTGGAATTGGTGAGGATCGTTTGTACAAAAAACGAGAAAAGAATTTTCAAATTACTATAAGCATAGGCGCAAATAAGGGAGGGCGATCCCCCCAAAATTGTTTTCTTCTTATTAAATTTTTAAAAAGTTTATGATGCAGGGTAATATAGCCAATAAATTGACCATTGGTGAAAACTGAAAATGTGAAATGAATGTCGCGAAAGAGCTCAAAAACATGTATAAAGAAGTTAATTTTGAAAATATGACATTACAGTAGACAATGAAATAATACTAGACACATTTGCTAAAGCCTAAAATATAGTAAATTATTGTAGTAGGAGCAGAATGATCATTTTCCCAACTAAAATGTAAAAAGAATTACCTTAGAAACTTATGTGGACAAGAACATTTATCAAGTATAGCAACTTTGAATATAGATAAAGAAAGAACAGTAATATGGAACAACAAGGAATTTATGTGCAAACTCCCAAACTCCTGCTCAGTTTTCACGGCGGAGTCAACCGCCATAATAAAAGCTCTCGATATAATTACCGAAAACCACCTCCGTGACACTACCATTTTTACATACTCCCTCAGCGATATCAATAATATTAAAAATACGTATAATCCTTCAGACATTAGCCTGCAGATCCAAAATAAAATCGACACCCTCCAAAACAACAATAATTACAAAATCAAATTATTTTGGATTCCCGGACATTCTAATATAAAAGAAAATGAACTCGCCGACCTTGCAGCAAAAACCGCAATCCAAACCTCTCCGCTATCAGTATACATACAAATCGCCTCGTTAAGTGACATACAAATGTTAATAATAAATAAATGTCAACTAAAATGGCACCAGAAATGGACATCATACCATACCAAACTAAATTAAATTAAACACAACATTGACAAGTGGACTTTCCCCAACGAAATACCCAGAAAATTCGAAGTTATCCTTACAAGAATGAGAATTGGACACACCCAAATCACACACAGCTTCTTAATGGCCAAGGAAGAACCTCCAATATGCGCGTCCTGCGGAGTTCAAATCACCATAAAACATATACTTACAGAATGTCGAATATATCACAACCACAGAACAAGTTCCAACCTCCCAGAATCAATAGCTGAAATTCTACTCAATCACCCACAGTCAATATCTAACACCATCGAATTCATCTCAACAGCCAAACTTCTAACCAAGATTTAAAAACCATAGAATAACATTAGATTAAGTAGACAATAAATTTAGTTTTTAAGAAAATCACCTGTAAAGCCAATGATCATGTTGCCGAGGGTCTTCTTTTTTCTTTTCTTCAATAAAAAAAAAAAGAAAGAACAAAAACATTAAATGTCGAGAAAATAATAGACAATTTCACCAACGCAAAATCGAGAAAAAATAATTTATTATTTATGATAAATCATAAATACCTATTATTTAAGAATTTTCTAAAATACCTATTATAATTATATTATATATTAAAATATGGTTACAAAATTAAATATGTATAATGCAATTATAATTTTAATAAAAATTTAATGATTTATAGTAACTATAATATACATTTTTTTTAAAGAGGGCCCCAAAATGTTATTTTGCACCAGAGCCTAGAGAGTTCAAGATCTGGCGGTGCATATCATAGTGATTACTTAAGAATTATGGTGAAAGATGAAAGTCTCGTAAGACTTTAAGGTTTTATATATTGAGTATTATCAGTATACATTATGAATAAGAATAAATTACTCAGGCAATGGTTTTAGAGCTTAGAACCTATATTTATATACTTACATATATAATAAAAAACAATTTTAATATTCAAGGTATATAGTAATTTTATTTTTTTACAAAAATACATATTGTATCAAATGTAAAATGTTATTATTTAACATGGATTTGAGAATGATAATATTTAAACATTTTTTCACAATAAAATATTATAATTTATTCATTATAATAAATCATCTATAATAAACAAATTTAAATAATTAGAAACAAAAATAATAATAAAATAATAATTGATAAAATTTATGAAAATTATGAGTTTCCAGTTAAAATACCTTTAGCAACTTTGTCAAAATTTCTAAAAAAAAACAAATATTAAATTTTAAATTAATTAAATAAACAAAGAATATAATTTTTTTAACCTTCAAGGTAAAATACATTATTTTTTTCAAATACTTACTCAGATGTAATATAATCGCCAGGAATGTAAAATGGATTGCACATTAAATCCGTATAAGCTGTATGTAATTTTCGAAACATCTAAAAATCAAAACTTTCATTAAAAAAAAAATAATAATTTTTTTAAATATAGTCTTAAAGTATAAATGACAGTATGAAATTCTTAAAAAAATGTAATACACTTACAAAACGTATTTCATTATCTCTCAATAACAAGTTACTAGAATCTATAACCACAAAGAATTTTACTTTAGTATTTGTTACATATCCATATCTAATTTATAATAATTAAAGAAAATTTTTTGATATTTATTAATTTATTATAATACTTGTGAGTTTTTATTATTAAATACTTTAACTAACAAATTTATAGTATGTTATAGTAGATAGGTAAATGATTAAAATTGTAATCATAAATATTTGAATAATATTAAATCACTTAATTAATGTCAGTAATCTATTTTCATTATAAAGAAAAGATACATAAATTATAAATACTTCTGTACATACATAAATTCTTATAAAGAAGCAACATTTAATTTCAACTAAATTGAATGTTTCTACCAAAAACATAAGTTAACATTTTACTTTTTTCTATTAATAATATAATATGTAACATGTGTAATGCCACATTAAATAAAAAATATGAATGTTGATAATTTAATGAAATTAACTTCAAATTATTTAATAATATAAATGTTACCATTCATAATATTAGATATACAATTATACATATATAACATTTTTTCTTGGTACAGGTTAAAATTAAAAATGGCCTCTTAGCGTCAAACTTAATATACTTAACAAATAAAGGATACACTTTATGATCTTCTGTAGAGTACAATTGTCCCAAGTACAGTTCCCGCATATCTTTTTTACCAGTTTTTAGTTTTTCTTCAACAAAATCAATCGATGAATGTATTTCATATTGAATTTGCAGTTCATCTTCAGGATTCAATGAAGCTACATATTTAGGTGCATTCTAAAGTAAAATAAATGTGTACTTATTAATACTACATGGTTTCATTTATTTTCTAGTGAAAAATATTTTCAAATTCCACAATGATTAAAATGGGGATGCCCAAATCAATCGTGAAATCGTAGAGAGTATTTTCTAAATAATCTTTTCGCATTACAACGGAATCGATAAATTGTACAAGAGTTAAGTGTTATCTAGCCGTGATCTAGGGGAGTAATAAGTGACTGCTCTAAGCTTACCTCAGTGGATCGCGTGGTAGCTGACTAAACTCTATGTGCGTCACTGTTCATAACATATTAGCTTACCTCTTTGCTGACAACAGCCACGCACAACGCCATAGTGTACTTCAAACGCGAAACACCTGAAGTGTGCGGGGTGCACTAACGGAATACTACAAGTGTGACGGCCAGGGATAAAACGAAAAATTACGCGATGCACCTATGTCTACGAAGCACACTATCAACGTGTAACAGTATTTTTAAAAGAAAAAAACTTGATGTACGCGAAAACGCAGTTAACTTCCGGCATTCGCTATCACGGGTCACGGCTACAGTGAACAGTGATTGCAGCAGTGGCTAACAGCGGTACGGCCCACAAGCTTTAGCTGCAGCATCCCAGGATTCCGGACCGCTTATCGTGGTTGTTGTTGTTGTTGTTGTTATTAATATTACTATTACTATGATTCACTATCAACGGTGAAATGTTTATTTTTCCAGGTGGATTTTCGCGAGGGCGCAATCTCGTGTTTTTGTTTTGATATTGTAATTTGTAATGATGCATTGGACTGTCGCGTAGCTTTTTGTCTTCCGATCTCGTCGTCCGTACCTGCGATCGTACGCGCAATGTTTTGATTCGTAACCAAACGATTGTTTCGTCTCGTCACATCACGCCGATCCAAGAAACGAGCGGCATGAAGTCGGAGGAGACACACTGCACGCACTACACTTTCGCCTTCGCCGTGCGAAAATGTGCATTAGAGTTTTAAGTTGACTACTGTACCTTCTTAATGAAGAATCATCATAAACTCTCGTTTCGAGTGTAATGTAAGTACACTGGTCAAATGTGTTTAGTTATAGACGCGTTATAACGTATAATAAGTGTTCAAACCGAGATGAATAAATGTTAAAAAAAAAAAAATATGTCTGTACATTATGATTGGTTGTAGTGTAGTTGTTAACAGTTTAACATAATACATTTTTTCTCTCTCTATTTTGATGATACAATCACAGACCACTACTACAGTGGTTGATGGACGCATATGAATAGAATGCAAAGTTAATGTGACAATAAATTATTTTATTAAATTAAAATCGAAACACAAAACGATGAATTATCATTAATAGTCCTCAGATGGTTGCTTGACCCAGAATCCATGAGCTGCATACGATTCATCATTTTCTATTACATCTGGTCCTCTATAGACTTTTATTTGAACTCTCCCTGGTTCATCTATAATATAATAGGAAACATTCATAATATAAACTATTTTAAGTGATCTTAAGTTATTAAAAAAGTTGGATTAATAGATAGTAAAAGTAAATAATTTATAAAATAGGGTAAATAGTCTGTCGATTTATACTGTAATTTAATTTATAAAAAGTATTCTTATAATAAATTAGTTTGAAATTTAAATTAATAAAGAAATTAGCATGTTCATAGTGTTAAAGAATGTTTTTCAATGTTTGTTTATTTTTTTAATTTATCTAATTAATATAAAACCAATGTTGAATCTTTAAATCTTTAAATCAACAATTATTCGATGTCATTACCTACATTATTGTTATATGTTTGTTATTATAAATTGTAGATACATTACATTTTTGTATAGATCCAGTTGAATCGTCATCAACATATTTGTGATTGCTATAAATTGGCTCGTCCTGTACATCTTCATTGCTTTGAGTTGGTATAGACTCATCCCCAAAACTTGTTGCAATTAATACAATTAAAATAATAAACAACGAAACCTGCAAATAAAATATTATACAATAATTAATATTTTTTTGCTGCTTATTCTGGGTTCTAAATTCATTTTTTAATGATTATTCATGTAAAAATTTAATTAGAAAAAAACACTACTTATTTATTGGTGTTTGTCTTTAGTGCCACTATCAATGGTATGAAAAATTATTTATGATAAAATCAAATTTGTTTAAATTAATTTTATTAAATATTACTATATTTATATTTTAATATAATATATTATTTAAGAAAAAATTAAGTTACCTTTTTAATATGCATTTTATCTCTTGTCTAGATGCCAAGTACTTGCTTACTAAAGTATATTGTTAAAATGTAGTCAATACTTATAAACCTAAAAGGGAAATTGTTCATTATACCTTACTATGTTCATTAAACCGTGAAAAACCACGAAAACCATATATCAACCTACGCTGTATAGATAACTAACCTGCTAAATCTCTAACATATTTAATAGGTAAAAGAAATCAAAATGTCAAACATTCTTTTTTATTTTACTTTCATTTTATACGCTTCATTTATTTAATGTTCTAGTATGTACAAATATTAACAATTATTCATGCTAAATATCCATATTATTTATTATAATTTATGGGATTATTTCATAATATGTTTGTTATTAGGTATTATATTATAAGTTTATGACATTGACCCTGATGGACAACAGTAGAAACTAATTTAATTGTAATATAATAGGCATAGTAAATTTTAATATTTACATAATATAATAATTTTTTTAGGTACATACTTACTAATTAATATTCAAATACTTATATAATATTATATTATTGTGTATTAATCCTGTAATGTGTGATAAAAATAATATTTAATAATTTTGAACAGTGAAATAGTTTAATATAACTAAAATTGAAGTACTAGAGCTGAAATGTTCTATTCATGTATTCAAATTGTCAAGTATATACTTTTCATTTAACTGCCTATAGAATTTACCAAAATCATGTCACTGTAAATAGTTTAAGAAAATAAATTAAATTCATAGCCCTATAGTTGTAAAACAAAAATGTCAGACTATATTTTATGCTAAAATAAATGATGTATAGAATTTATTTAATCATGTTAATAAAATAATACATTCAGTTAAATAAAAAAAAAATAGTATATAAATTTATAATTTAACAGTATTCAAGTATTTTCTGTACTAAAACAATCAATTTTACCTAAATAACAATAGCATTATTTATTTTATAGTAATGATATAACTTGAACAATAATTTTGTATTGGCAATTATTTTGCTTGTGTATTATTTACAACTGTTACTGATGTATTATATACATTTTTATGTATTAATTATAATGGCTAAATTTATTAAGTCTTACAAAAGTGTTGAAAGTTTTTATTTAAAAAAGATAATATTTACTTCACTAATGTGAAATACTATTTTTAACATTGTTACTAATAACTATATAATGAATAGAATTAATTGCGTTTTAATGATTACTTATACAATGTAACTTGTTATTATTTACATGTACACATGTGAACTTAAATTATCTATAAGGTTATCTTCAATCAGTCATTAAAAGTTTCATTTTACAACTGCGTAATAACTAATTAGTAATAACACTTAAAATTACACTTTATATAATATCATTGCAAATCATTTTTAATATAAGCTATTTTATTTTTAGTATTGCCATTGGATTAAAAGCCATGAATGCCATAACAAAATTAGTATTTAAGAAAGAAACACAATGGATACTTGAATGCAGATAGATATGAGACATTCTATAACAAAAACAATATGGGTGGTGCTTCTACCAAATTTAAAAAACACCTTCAGAGAGGGGATGAATACGCTGCTATGCGGGTAAATATTTAAATATTTGTAAAGAAAAAAAAACCATTTTTTATTATTTTTACTATTTTATAGATGTATTCAAACTCTCCGGAACTTAAAAATCTAGACCCTAATTTAAGCTGTGGAGAAAGTCATAACCATAACACTCTTTTGCATTATGCAGCTAAACATGGGATGAAACACTTACTTAGGTAGTATGATTATTGTATTTATTGAATAATTGTTAATATTATGCTAAATGTGTATGTATGTATAACAGGGCCTTCTTAAATGAGCACAATGGAAATCCAAACAAAAAAAATAATTCAAATGAAACAGCATTACATGCAGTTTGTTCCCTTTCCCCTCAAAGCTCTTACTCCGCACATGAACGCCGTGCTGCCTGTGTTACATTATTGTTAAACTGGTTAGGAGTAGAACTGTCAGATGGAAGGAGAGAGAAAATACGACTGAGTGCTCAAAATAATGTAAAGTTAATATAAATAAATGTAATTATTGAAATAAATATTTTAATTGATCATTAAACTAATAGGATGGAAACACTGCACTACATCTAGCAGCAGCTTCTGGTTTGCAGTACTGTGTTGATTTGATGCTTTCACATGGAGGCGCCCCAATATTTAAGACTAATAACCAAAAACAGACTGCTTGTGATTTGGCTGTGAAAAATGGACATGAAACTTTAGCTCGTAAATTAGAATCGCGAATGGTTTTTGTAAGTAAAAAGATTTTACTCAGTTTTTATAGTATTATTTTAATTTAAATAATTTTTATTAGGGGGAAGATCTTAAAGATATTTTAACTGTTGTGGATGATTATGATTTTGGCGAAGAGGAAACATATGCTGGGTTGCGTACTCAAGACTTACAAGAAGCCAAAGATCAACTATTGGTAGAAACCGCTGATATGTTGAATTTGCCATTATTTACTGCCGAAGCATTGCTTAGAAATAATGGTAAAATAAATAATATTTAATGTTTAAAAGAGCAAATACATTTTTAATTAATAACTTGTTATTATTTTAGAATGGTCTAGAGAGATTTTACTTGAACGATGGGTTCGTGACCCAGACAAGTGTTGTCAAATTGCTGGTGTACAAGTACCCATATCTGTGCAGTCCACCAAGAAATTTTATTTTAATGGGTTACAGCAGACACATTTCAATGAAGAAGCTCAACTTAACGTTAATGATCAAACTATTGTATGTTAAAAAATATTGAAGCTATGTATTTATGACTAATGCAAATACTAATTTAATAATATTTTATTATTTTAGTGTGATATTTGCTTGAACGAACTGCCATTATCTGATTCTTCAATAAAATTATGTTGTGAACATAAGTTTTGTAATTCATGTTGGAAACAATATTTAACATACAAAATTAAAAGAAAAGACTCTAGCAATATTTGTTGCCCAGCTTTACACTGCCATATTTTAGTTCCAACTGAACTCATTGAAAACATTGTTAGTCCTGAAATGGCTCGTAGATATTTTGATCTTAATATTGAAGTAAGTATAATCCTTAGGAAGTTTTAACTATATCAATATGTAAATGTAATGTTAACTTTTATTTCATTTAGGCTTTTGTTGAAAGCAATCGTTCAATAAAATGGTGTCCTGTTCCAAATTGTGGACTTGCTGTTCGCCTTCCAAGTACTAGAAAACCAAAACAAAATTCTAAAATTGCACGTTCAGTTGATTGTGGTAGAGGACATTATTTTTGTTGGTGAGGAACCAAAATAGTTTTTGTTTTAAAGTATACATTTGTAATGTGTTTTTTGTTTAATAGGGAATGTATGGGCGATGCTCATACTCCATGTAGCTGTCAACAATGGTCGCAGTGGATGTCTAAAATATCGGAAGTTAAACCAGATAAGATACGTGAGACAACTGCAGAGTATGAAGAAGCTGCTAATAGTTTATGGTTGGTGACAAATTCAAAACCATGCCCAAATTGTAACTCACCTATACAGAAGAATGAAGGCTGTAATCACATGAAGTGTTCAAAAGTAATATTTATTTTTGTTTAATAAATGTATATTTATATTTAAATATTTAAGAAAATTATGCATTTCACTTTATAGATTTGCAATATAATCAACTGAGTACATTCTACTATTATTATATGTAAACATACATTATTAATAATATAATGTGCTTATTTTAATTATATGTCATTAATCTTTATAATTTCATAATTATTTTTGTTTAAAGTGCAAATTTGAGTTTTGCTGGATATGTCAAGAAAGCTGGAAAAAACATGGCTCCGCTACTGGTGGATTCTTTCGTTGTAATCGTATGACTGCTGTTTGTAAAGCCGATGAAAAACGAGGTCTTCTTGTGAAAGAAGTATGTATTTTTTTTCAATTAAAATTATCATCTAATTCTAATATTATTTTTTATTTAATTAATAATAATAATTTTTTTTATGCTTATTTCATGTTCTACGTTAAATTTACTTTTAAAAAATAGTCTTTACCTATTCATTTATATTTTTTTTTATGCTTTTCCTCTTCACTATTAAAACAAAGAATAGTTTTTTAGATGGCATTGAATCTGTACATTACTACAATAAATTATTATGTAACAAGTATATTTGTACATACAGTTTACTCTCGATTATCCGCGAGCAGATTATCCGCTGTCTTCCACGGAAACGTCTAGTTGTGTGTGCTTACGTCTATACGTACGACTTTGATCGGCGTATACGACAATACCTATATGTATACAAAAAAATATATACGTATTGTATCTTTCCATTATAAATCATTATAGGTTTAATTGGGTTGTGAATTTGTCATAGCCGATAACTCAATAACGACGTATCAATATGATGTATCTTTTTTAATAATACATATGTAATAATAATTTCCAATTTAGTTTTTATTATAAAATTTAATTTTGCGGATTATCCGTATTTCGGATTTCTATTTTATAGACTTTCTATGTCTATAGGCATTATACTGTTAAAAAACTATTCATTTTGAATGCCTGCAATATTGATAAAAAATTTGATGTTTTAAACCTGATTATTTTTATGAATATTTAATTATTTTATGTATACCCATTTGTATAGGCTCAACAAAAGAATAAACAAAGTTTGGAATTAAGTAAATTTCTTCGTTTTTATACAAAATTTAAAAAGCATGAAGTTACTCGCCCAATGGAAGAGCTCTTTGTTGAAATTGTCAAAAAATGGAGAATAGCTCTGTCAACAGCTTTAAATATACCTGAAGGTAAATGTTTTATTTTTTTATGTCATAGTTGTATAGCTATGTATATAGATTTATAGCTGAGGTATAAAATGTTTTTATTTAATTTTAGATGATGAGCGAACAAAATTTGTTGAGGATGCAGTAGTTGAAGTACAAAAAGCCAAACGAGTTCTATGCGCTTCATATGTTTATGGATTTTATATGCAGAGCAGTGCATATAATAGAAATATTTTAGAGTTTATGCAGGTGAAATTTAAATTTTGTATAATTTCTATTTGAACAAATTATGTCAATATTATGTCTCAAACTAAATATTTATTTATCAATTTATTAATGTGTGCTATATTGCTATTTATTGTTATAATTTTCTTAAAATATTTCCTGTTTGAGACCAACTTTGTTTTTCTATAAATTTTAAGTACAACTAAATTAGTGATTTAACTTAATTAAACCTGTATGTTTTGATACACTCTATTCCATGCAAGAGCTGTAGTCGAAAGTGACCGATTTTTAACATAACTGTTAGTGACTGATATAATGTTGTTTAATTCATCACTTCTAATTTGTTCATTTTCTCTTGGTGTATTACATTGATATTTAATATTTTGATTTGTTTGTGATGATTTCAAGTATTTAATTTTGTAATTTGCTTGTATGATTGCATCTATATTTTAGAATGAAGTTGAAGAAGTTACCGAAAAGTTAGCAGGAATGGTTTTGCGACAGTATTTGTGTAATCCAAGAAGTGCCATTATTAATACAACTAGTATACTAAGACGTAAGCGCCATGAATTCATCAATGCCATATCAGATGGATCTATATCTTTAGAAAGCATGCAGTCTGCCCCACAAAATGTCACAAAATCAAAATCTAGTACTATGTCTCAAAAACATATGAATGCTACCGCTAAAGTGAATTAAGGATAATTTTCAATAATTTAATCAATAAATTTAATAAATATGTTTTAATTAAATTGTTAGGACTTGTTAAAGAAAGCCATTGGAGATTCAATACAAATTGATCCGGACAACCCATGGATTGTTGACTCTAAAGGTCGACATCGTAACCTTACTGCTATATTAGATTGGCCTGAAAGTTGTTCTGACGAAGAAGAGGTTAGATTAAAAAAAATATCTATTAAATGATAAAAACAAGATTAGATCATATTTTTGTTATAATAAATGCAATTTTTTTAAACAATTAAAATATTAGGAAACTGAACTGGATCGAGCTCTTGCTGTTAGTGTATTTGGCCAATGTAAAATGGAGCTCTGCAAAAGAGCAAGAGTGCGGAACCCTCGAACATCAAAGTTTCATGAGTATTGTAGCTTGAGGTGCAAAAATACTCACAAAAATTTGTTAGAAGAGCGTGAGTAATAAGTATTCAATATATATTTACTGATATTGAGTTTTAATAACTTAAGGTTGAATTATTATTATTAAAGGAAAAAAAGAAAAACGTACTAGTATTGTGGGTACTTTTGCAATGGATCTTATTGTTGCTCTTGAGATGTCAAGACTTCAAATGATCAAAGATGCCCAACAAAAGAAAAGGTATCATTTCATTTTTATTAAAAATAATAACCATAACCATAAAATATTAAATTTAATTACTGTTTACCCCGACATATTTTGTTTGTAGGTCAGAAAATGAAGAAGCTAGTTGTAGCAAAAATTACTCTGGTGAGAATACAATTTAGACTACGTAAACTTATTTGTGTTCAATTAATATTTATATATTTTTTTAACAAATTGATTTTATTTTTAGAAGTAACTGAAGATTCAAATGATGATGACCAACAATTGCAAATGGCTCTACAGATGTCTTTAGATGAAATATCCATGGCTAAATCCAAGAACTTATCAACATCTAATGATAATTTGGAAACAATTTTACCTTTAAAAAATGTTCAAGAAAATATCAGTGTAAAAACAGACATTCCTGTTGTCTTACCTAAGTACTATACTATATTTTGTTAAGTTAATAGAATTTGTATCATAGTTCTTTGATTTATTTAAAATTGTAGGTGTAGTGGTATAAAACTTGATGATGGTGTTTTCAAAGTGGGTGATTTACACAAAAATAATTATTATTTGGATTTTAGTGAAGATATATACAGTCGTATGGATAACAAAAATCTTAGGCGCTCATTATCATTTGGTGATCTACTTTCACGCAGAGATTTATACAAAAATAATCGAAGGTTTGCATATAATAATTGGTTCTTCGTTTAAATTGTATGTAATTTTGAATCTCTTCCTCAGGTATTGTGTTAATGTTTATCATATGCACAGTGATGACAGACAAGACAAAATAGATAAAAAACGAGGAAAACTGAAGTATGGCTTTCAGGTCTTGCCCAGAAGAACTGCTTCTATTCTTATGGAAATAAACAACAATGGTGAATGTCGTAATGTTACTTCTTTAGATGACAGTAACATTGCTGCGCCTATAAGTTCAGATAAAAAAGTAATTGACAAATTTATAATATTCTCTGAACATCTTGTTAATCATATTTATTTATCTCTAGCTGTGTAACATTTTGGCTCAACTGTATTGGCAAAACTCATCTAAACCTTCTAGCATAACACTACCTAAACGTTTAAGTAAAATTGGAAAAACTTCTGCCTTAGACACATCTGATGAAACATTAGAGAATGAATCAAAATCTACTTCTGAACCCCCTACCAAACCTGAACTGAATATAAGAATTGAAAAATTCAGTAGCCATTCAGAAGACAGTGCTGATAATGATATATCTGCAGACATTGAATCGGACACGGGTATACCAAAGTCGCCAACACTCTTCATATCGGGCGTATCCATAAGCCGTACTCCAGAAACAAAGTCTCCAGTTTCAGGTCGTCAATTAAGATCATCAAGTTTAACGGTACCAAAGTATATGTTGAAGCCACTTTACAAAGGAGCATCAGCAGACAATCTAACTTCATGCAAAGAATGTAACATTGTTCACACAAATAAAGCACATTCCTATCAAACACTGTTCAGTGAAGAAAGAATGTGTGCTTCAGCTAACATGGCTGACAAAAACCGGTGTGTCTTTACATTTCCAAAATCAATGACTGACGGTGAATTATTCTCTACATTACATATCGATAGAAACAAGTTAAGCTCTGATGATTTTCATGAAGCTTTATTCCTTATGAGAAGAAAGCATGGACAACACTAAGTGCCATACTCATATATATATATTTTTATTTTACTTAATTTTAATATGATTTGGTTTACTCTACTAAGTATATGTAAGTATTTCTTACATATTTCCATTAAGTTGATTTATTCTGTTTTGCATTTTTTATTACGCAAAGAAAGTTATTCAACTTAAATCTCCATACAACTTCCATAACAAATCACTAAAATTCTTCTGAAGACTTAAATTTTCTAGTCCATGTAATAAAAATAAACTGATCAGTAGTTATTAAGGATAAAATATGCCAAAAACTCTTTTTTCATATTAGTTATTAATGTTCCTAAACGGGTTGCAAAAATTCTGATTTTTTAAACTTTTATACAACATAAAAATTATCCTATTAGTTTTGTTCAATTAAATCAGATTTTGATAAAATCCAACTTTATATGATGATTATAAAATATATAAATACTTATACATTCTGAGAAAAGTGTCTTTTTTTTAAAAAAATCTGTAGTAAAAACTACAACGAACAATTATTGTACGCACATTATAAATGTATATGATTTGTTGATTTACTTACCATATAAGATCTTATTTGGTTGAAGTACAATTTACATGCAGTCAAAGTTGTAATGTGTGTTAAATATTGTACGTCATAACTATTATTATTAATTTTTTTAGTTTTGCGTGTTTAATTAGGTTTTTTTTGCAACCCTTGTCCCTAATCTTAATGCCATTTATAACAAAGTCTGAAATTATAAAAAAATCTTAAATTTATGTTACTTAACATTTTTTGAACAATTATTGTAACCATGCAACAAAAATGTACTTAACACATATACTTCAAATGTATCATAGATTAATTGTATTTCACTATTTCCACTCTGTCAAAACACAAATGCCATAATTCTAAGTTATAATATTATGTTTACTCTTTACACAAATATAATAATAACTTGCAATATATACCTTCCACAAATGGGCCATAACATTTTTCCAATAAACAATAGGTGTTTAAGAAGTATATTTTATATCATGTGATAATTATAGTGTTTTTTTTTTTAATGTTTGAATTTTACTTTTAGTATTAATTTTAGTTACATTGAGTTTAGTCTATTATTGACCTGTTTAATGTTTAAATATTTAATCTAATTTATTTGATTTGGCGTACATAAAATATTAGTCAAGTATATTTTTGGATACATTAATGTTTATGAAAATTGTTCTTTAAAGACATTTAAGCCTTTTGTTTGGTGAAACAATAATTTTATACAACATATGTGATGTGTACGCCTTATTGTGTGATAAACCAAAATAATTAATAGGGTTTTGTTATTCACGTCGACATTGCCTTATTTGATTTTAGTAATACTATTGATTATAAATTATAATCAATGGTAATACTAATACCATATATACTTTATAGTTTTTGAAAACTATTGTAGCAATAATGTGTACTAGTTTACACACCGATAATATTATTATTTAATATTTATATGTTTAAAAACAAAAAAAAACAAAATGTACTTAATTACTTGTAAATAACAACTTTATTCTTCGGTTTTTCCATAAAATGCGATGTCAAAATTGAATTTACAAATAGTTTATGATCATAACCCGCGTTTACTATCCTTTTTTATATATATATATATATAAATAATTTCAACATGAATATGTAATGATATATGGTGATACTTTAAATATTATAAAAAACGCATTTGATTTTAAAATGTAAAAATATGATGTGTTTGTTTATTGTTTATCTCCTGACTCCTTATGACGTATGTTCTTCCAAAAACAAATAATAATAACTAAAATTTTAACAATATTATTTATCATGTACTTCATCATAGTATTCATCATAGTGGTCAAGCGTATTTTAGGTAAGAACTATAGTCTATAAGTTTTTTCTCTCATTGATCCTCAAGCCAGCGTAATTATAGTTAAACGTTAAATCAAAACTTTCTTCATAATCTCGTCAGGTTTCATTGAGTTCAGTGGCTTTACTCTGATGGTATTGAAAAGATATGGCTGTTCATTGATTTCCGCTTGTATTTTTTCTTTTTCGTTAATAATCTAAAACACAACCCATCAATAGACATAATTATTAATAATATTGACCAAGTAAAATATGTATAAATACTGACTTAATACAATAATGACACAAATGACATAGGTTATGTTATAAAAGATGTGATACAATATAGAAACTAAGTTAAATTACGTTTTGTAATATTACAAATATCTACATCAACCAATAAGATTAATAGCATTGAAACATTTATTTATTGGAGACGAAATTATCCAACTCAACAACAGTCAAAACACGAAATTTTAATTTTTAGGCGTCGAAAAGGTCACCGTGGCTCATAGCCAGCGCACCACTCACCAATCACCAAACGTATCGGGTCGTGTAGTTATAATTCTTACCTCGTCCAAGTTGACTAGAGTTTCGCATATACCGTTATTCTGTAGCCTTTCTTCCTTGTGCTTGACTATGTGTATCATGTACATATCTTTGCGGATGGTCTTGAAATTGCACATGTCGCAGCTGTATATGATACCGTCATCCATCCCTATTACAATTAGATACAAACGTTGTTATTATTATGTTTGATACGTGAACGAAAAAATGTTTATCTGTCTAAATATTTACCTACGCTGCGGAATACACGAGATACACAAAAAAAAAAAACGTATGCTCTACAACAGGATAAAAGTTTGAAAAATATTGTTCAGTTTTAAGAATCAAAATCAACCATATACCCACTAGAATACTAGATACGAATTGTACATTACGATTGTTTCCAATAGTTCCTGGAAAAAGGCAACAAATATTTCAAACTTGAAACGTCGAAAAAAATCAGCACACTGAAATCTTGTGTACTCTTAACGCTATGTAAAATAGCTCATAAGTCAATAAAAGTCATAACCTATGGCTTTACATTAAAATGGAATTACTTCTTCTATCAAAACTAATGCTGTGGCGAACGCGCTTGTTGAACGAAATCGACCATTATTTCCTTGACATCTACTGAACCACAAAGGAAATATCGAAAAACGCCGGCCTTAAAGTATACTCAATTTGGACGTGTACAGCGCACACTATTCGTGATCCGATTAGGCAAAACACTACAATATACAGGAGACGGTAGCCGGAAAATACGTACGACGTCATTGCAGCGCGTATGGTACTACCCATAGAAAAGAGATTAACCCCCGCAACAGAGTAATTTTATCCATTCCAGCCGCGGAACTACACGATTATATCATCGCGGTCGGGTAGTGGGAAAAGACGGAAAACGTACCTGGATGTTTGGTTTTCAGATGTTTTTTGTACGACGAGGCTTGTATACAGGAATAGTTGCACAGCGGGCACGTGTAGTTCTTCTGGCCGGTGTGCCTCATCTTGTGCTTTCTGAGCGTGTTGTGGTCCGCCGTGGAGTAGCCGCACTCCTCGCACCTGAACGGCTTCTCGCCGGTGTGCGTGCGCATGTGAAGCCTCAGCGAGCTGATCACGGCCGTCGTGTAGCCGCACACCACGCACGAGTGAGGTCGCGCCCGTATGTGTATGCTGGAGATGTGCTGGTGCAGCAGATTCTTGGTGGAGAAGTCCCGGGTACAGTGGAGGCACGTCAGGTCGGTCCTCTGGGGTTTCTCGTTTTTCTTGTGGATCGCCTAGAGGAACAACGACAGTCGGCGAGGTGACCATTGGTTGTACACAGGGGCGAACGCAGGGGAGGGTTTTGGGGGTTGAAACCCCCCCCCCCGAAATATCAGGAACAAAAAATAAATTATTAGTTATTAAAAAGTTTCTCGTCCACCACGGTTTGTAAATTGATGTATACTGTATACAGTTCAGTAAAATTACAATAAAAATGTATGATAATGCAGTTTTTAAGTTTGGATGTTATAACTTTCGTCGCCAATTCGATGATGTACATAATTTAGACAGACGACGAGTGTAATTACCCACATAATATTACAGCCTGCCGGAAATTCGCAACGACCCGTATTATCTATATAGAATCAAGATAATTCTAGAAATTTTATAATTGTTCAAAATAAACCACACCGCCAACGACCACTACATAATAATATTATGTTATATGTATTATCTCGCATTCTTGGCGTAGTGCTGTACCGCTATACACTAAAGTTTTGATTGTCCTATTGCTAATTGCTATACTTATGATGTAATATTAAAAGCAAATATTAAAATATTAAAAATTAAAAATGAGTACAATTTTAAAGTTTTTTAAACCTTAAAAAAAAAAACTACCTCAGCTTCGAATGTTTCGATTGATGTAGATTCAGATAAATCGTCCGTAGGCAGTCGACCAATAAAAAGACGAAAACACGAGATGTCACATTTAGTCACAATCTGACGCAAATCGTAATGTCAATTAATGTTAACTATCTATATAATAAACTATAAACTATCTATAATATGTTTTATGTTATAAAATAAAACAAACTGGATTGCAAGTTATGTTTGATACAGGCTCGTTTTTAACATGATATAAAATTGTCATTAACATTAAGAAATTAATCGATTAAATGGATTGATGCTATTAAACTTATACAGAGATGTGGAAATTACTTGCAAAGAGGTCATTGATATAATAGCAAAAGTTCCAAGACGTATAGATTTTGTTTTATAATGTAAATTGACAAATTGTAATAATAAATTAATCTATAATATGTAATAATTGTAATATGTATATTATGTATATACTATAAGTGCCTAAAATAAATGGTAAAAGACAAAAGTGTAATACATAATACAGTAGAATTTTTATGAAACTACATTTTTTCAAACCCCCCCCCCCGAAATGTTTTCCTGCGTTCGCCCCTGGTTGTACACAACAATTTACACGAAGTGCGAGAACGCCGAGAATAAGAGCGCGCCGCGAACAGGTAGGCTTAAGGGTGGACCGCACGTATGAGGATCTTACAATAGAGGATTCTATAATCTATGTCCATTCCGGAATATCATGCGTGTATGAATAATATGTTAAAATATAATTCGTAGCTTCGTAAGTGTCTTTCTGCTTCACGCGCAACACTGCGACGGTGTAGTTATTCATTTACGTACCTTGTGGTTCCTGAGTTGTTTGATAGATTTGAAACCTTTACTACATTCCTCGCACACAAACGGTTTCTCTATCTTGTGTATTTTCTTGTGAAACGTATTCAATTTGTACAGACTAAAAAATGTACAAAACCATCAATATATTATAAGGCGACGATAATTTACAAGATTCTTGTGTACACTTGGGATTTACAATTTCAATGTCATGCAATTTATAAAAACACAAGTACGCTATAATTTATTATCAACTATTATATATTTTGACTCAGTGGCGTCAATGGTGGGTAGCAAGTGCAACCCTTAATAAGACGTTGGGGCCGGAAAGTGTTCATTTCTAACCACAGAAATGCCCATACTTGTAGTTTATCTTTAATTAAATGAGAAAGTTATAGTTTCTGTATTTCTTAGTGAGGAAAAAATATTATACGAGTTAAAAAAAAGTAGATAATGTGATGGTCGAAGCTACTTTAGTGATAAAAACTTAAAATACGAGTACATACTTTCAAATAATATTTACTACACGTAACTTATAAGGATCGTAACTTATATTTAATTATATTTTATACTGACAGAATATAATAGTATGTGTTTTTATTAAAATAATTATTTCTACAACGTTTTGGACGTTTTAGTCCGTGTATCCTATGGGCACCTATGTTTAACGACCCTTGACGTTATGCTCAAATTACGCCACTGTATTGACTATTGGGATAATAACTTGATTCACCGCTAACATAAAATCGCAATAGTACACTGCACGTATGATGAAACAACATACCTGTTCGTCTTAAATCCACATTGGTTACAACTGAACATTTCTAAGTCTATACTATGAATTTTCCATAAATGTGACATCATAGACAACCACTTATTATCGGTATACTGGCATTCACATTCGGCACATTTATATCCATCGTTCGAATGACATTTTATGTGGTACCTCAAATTTTCCTCTGTTTGAAACTTAACTTTGCAAGTTCTAAATGTACACCTGTAATTTTTTAGAGAATATTTTCCATTAGAAATGAAATTAATTAGGTACATCATGTTTTCTCTATTGACTATTAGTATCATATTTATATAAAAATATGTTATACAAGGCGATCTTTTAATCGTGCCTAATTAAATAACTCATATTTAGACTTGAATAATTTCACTAATATATAATTCATTCATAAATTATGTTAATGCAAAAACGAATTTATTAAGATTTTAATTATAAAAATACAAAATAATTAGAGTTTATACTGTAGTTTATTTGTGTTAAACATTCTAAAATAGGTCTGGTTTTATATCCACTGCATACTATAAAATTATAAAATAATTCTTTCCGCCAGGTCCTATTATACTATCGTTTTACTCAGACTTTATTTCCAGCTATAAATTGTTCAACTTTCAATTTATTTAAATTTTCTTGTTTTTTGGAGGCGTAATCGTAACGACCGTTAGAAAATTATGATAAAACAGTTAAACAACGACCTTCGTAACTCATATCTAAAATAAAAATAGTAATATTTTACCGCGATGTACCTAAAGTTGGTAATAAATTGTTCCCGATGACGATGTATTTTACAGCAATGAATGGACTAGATCACTGTAAACGGGCGTTAAAAATTTTTATTCTTAAATCCTATATAATAATAATATGCATACCTATTATACTTCTTGTTAAGGATAATTGTATTTTAATTATGAAATTATAATATTGAAAATTGAATTACAAAGTTATATTCACCAACCTTAAACGTTTTTCTATTGTATTGTTATCGTTAGAACTGTTATTTTCTTGAAGTCCGTCGAAGACTTGTTCTTGATAGTCCCAAAAGTTTTCACTAGTTCCATTCGAATGAAAATTATCGACAAAATCATTGTCTCCTATCACAAGTAAAAAAATAATAACATAAGTACATTAACATTAACATTTAATGTATTATTGGCAAAGACCAAGTTAATAATTCGGCATAGGCAGGTGATATCTATATATGGTATAATTTAGATTATTTCAATAATAATTTATTACTCTCATTATCTCAAAATAATTTTAATTTTCGGCAACTTCTTTGTTTTAAACGATTATCACAAATGAATCATAATTATTTTAATTCATAGTACATTTGCGGAAATAAACTATTGACTTTATTAACCGAGTATTATGTATATTATTGTCGGTATCCTTATAACTACCGTAAATTCGTAAGCATTTGTATTCCATAAGGCTCGGAAGTTAGGAGTTGCATATTGTTTTATGTAGGTAATAACTAATATGCGCCGATATATAGCAGACAAAGTTAGAAATCCGAGCTATACAGTGGCGTTTAAAATTTAAAATGCATTTTTCGCATATTTCGTACATTTTAGGGAAAAGGCGCATATTTTTTGATTGTCATAAACTCATAAGCATATTAAATATTTTCTAAAAAAATTGATTTTCTTTCTTAACCTATGTATTTTAAAATATAATATTAAACATAAAACTCTATTGAATGTAGATATATTTTATTGTTATCGTCGCAGACGACTATATAATATAGTTTAAGCTTTTCTTCTAGATTTTACAATTGACTTTTTGTGCATATTAGTAACAATAATAAATGTTTTTTTTGTAATTTTGAATAATTCAAATTATTCATGTATATTATACAAATTGTTATTGCACAGTTTGACTTTTTTAGCACCTATAACTTTATAAGTTACAAGTATAATAAAGGTACTTTCACACACAACCGATTTGAAAGTTCATTTCTTCCCCTTCAACAAGAATCAGGGCGATCATAATTAATTCATCTTCGTTTAATTTACTGCTGCCGCTATTTTATTTTTTATAAATAGATAATAATGTGGATAATAGAGTAATACTAAAAACATTAATAATTAATAATAACCAGTTGTTCAAGTATCTACACCGCACAAGAGTTACCAAATCCATATTTTTTGGTATTCCTTTGAATTGTTTGCAAATATTAATAAAATGGTAATTCAACGTGAAACGATTAGAATTGTCAGATGATGGTCTTCTACAACAGTATAGCCATTGTTATAAATACTTTTAGTAATTAATTATTTAAAATCAATGGCATAGCGAATCAGCAACCAAGAGAATACAAACAACCGGTGAAAATATTCTACTGTTATCCCTCTAGACTGAAGTCTAGATCAGGTAGAACTTCAACATTCAGATCACAGAATTGATCATGTCAGCAGTCAGCACTGTATACGCGCGTTATACCTCTTAACAGTTACATGACGACGACACAACCGCACAGGAAAAATGCATTATCACACGCACACAGTTAACACAAGTTGTACAGTGTACACCACTTATATATATATATAACCCTGGTGTACGCACGACGACGCATATTTTACTACATAATTATTAAGTTTATCTAATGACCTTGTCACTTAGATTTATCTAGACACAAGACACAACTATTCTTAAATTAAGTTATTGCAGTTTAATGCTAAATATTCTACTCATCTACCACTGATATAGGTATTATGAATCTATATTTATATTTAACATCGATGATTCCCATGTCTCAAACGTCCAATTCACAATAATGGATATGACTGGTTCAAATAGTCCAATGAAGTAAACAAACGTTTTTATTCATTAATCATTCGTCATTTCGTCAAATAGTAATGAATAACATGTAACATGTTTACACTGTACATCTTGAGAAGTTAATTAGCAAATATTAATATAACTTATAGTTGTTTAGCAATTATTGAGATAATAAAATAATCTTAAGTAATTATAACGGTTGATTGATTGAAACCTTACAAAAATTGTTCTTATAATAGTCCAAAAAGAAACTTCAGTTCAAAAGCAACTTCTAAGTAAACATTTTCTTTAAATTATTTCAAAATGTTTTCGAACTATGTGATTTCCAGAAATATTCAGCATAGCTGCAAATTGCTTATTGTCGGCGGAGGTTCTGGAGGATGCACAATGGCAGCTAAACTCTCGAAATATGAAAGGGATATAATCATGCTTGAGCCAAATGAAAAACATTACTATCAACCTATGTTCACATTGATTGGCGGAGGTATGAAAACTCTTTCACAGTCCAGTCGTTCCACCAAATCACTGCTTCCAAAGAATGTAAATTGGATCCAAGATAAAGTCAATAGTTTTAATCCAAAAGATAACAGTGTAACCATTTCAAACAGTGACACAATTCATTATGACTATATGGTTGTTTCGGTTGGATTACAATTGAACTATGACCAGATCACTGGCTTGAGGGAAGCTCTTGATTCTCAAGATAGTGGCGTATGTACCAACTATTCATCTCAATACGTGGAAAAAACTTATCAAGTATTACAGAGTTTCAGTAGTGGAAATGCAGTATTTACATTTCCTAATACACCCATTAAATGTGCAGGAGCTCCTCAAAAAGTTATGTATATTACTGAAGATTATTTAAAAAAGAAAGGTATAAGAGACAAAGCCAATATAATTTACAAAACATCTACACCTACAATATTTGGAGTTAAAAAATATGCACAGAAACTACAGCAAATATGTAATACGCGTAATATTTCAGTCGACACAAGACAAAATTTGATTAAAATTAATCCTACCCAAAAAGTAGCAACTTTTGAATTTCTCGATGAACCGAATAAAACAGAGTCTATAGAATATTCTATGCTTCATGTAACACCACCAATGAGTCCACCAGATGTTTTAATAAAATCAAATCTAAGCAATAGTGCAGGGTATTTGGATGTTGATCCTTATACACTGCGTCACAACATTTATGGAAATATATTTGGAATTGGAGATTGTACAAGTTGTCCCACATCAAAAACAGTAGCTGCTGTAGCAGCACAAAGCAATGTTGTCCAGAAAAACATGATAAATGTGATAAACAGCAAGGGCATTGAAGACAAATACAATGGTTACACATCTTGTCCATTGATCACTAGTAGTAGTAAATGCATTTTAGCTGAGTTTGATTATGATCTAAAACCATTAGAAACATTTCCAATTAACCAAGGAAATGAATTGCGCAGCATGTTTATACTAAAAAAAGATGTTCTGCCGTTTCTTTACTGGAATTTAATGCTTAAAGGAAATTGGAATGGACCAAAAACTATAAGAAAACTTATGCATTTTGGTCTATACTGACCTAATTAAATTAATTTTAAAATGTAAAAACCATGTATGTACCCAGTAATTACTGTGAAATACAAAATTGCAACTATTGCAATAAATAATATAGTTTATTTGTATTTATTGTAGTATAATATTATTGCCAAATGTTTAATACAATATAATAGATTTAATTTTAGAATAATTGTTTTTCCAATCATATGAAAAATGTAAAAGTTTATATTTTATTTAATGTTGTTGAAATTAAAGACATATAATACAACATTATAATTATGGTACTGAAAATGTGTGTTATTTGAAAAATATTATTCCCAAAAACTTAAACAAAGAATTTAAAAATAAATAATTTCAATTTAATATATTTTATGTATTCTATTCATTGATATTAAAATTAAAAAATAAATAATCTTATTTTGAATATATTTGATGTATTATATTCATAGGTATTAAAAAGTAATAGTTTTGAATTGTCTTTGTATTATATATTATTTTACAATGAAAATGATTTATTTCAATTTCAAAGAGGCAGTTTAAATCTTATTTGTGTTTGTTGTCTGAGTATAAATAAAATGTGACTTTTGACCAAACTCTGAAGTATCCAAAATTGTTTCATTAATATCATCAAAATCTGTGGGGCAACTGTTTTCAGTTATTTTCAAAGACATTCCGTCAACAACATTTATAATAAATAAATATAAAAGTAATAATAACACCTAATAATTCAAAATACCGAATCAAATTTAGTAGTATATTAATATTTACCATTTATAAATAAAGTATCTTCTTTATTAGCTTCGACTACAAGTTGTATTAATTTATCGACTTCTAAAGATAAAACATCATGATCTTCAATCAAATGCCACTAAAATTTAAAATAAATATATTAGTACTAACAAAATAGCTTTACAAATCTGTTGTTTACCTACAGTGAATACATTAAGAAATATATAATATGTACAAAATTGTACAGTTTCTGATTTTGCAATTCCAACAATTAATATTTCATATATTTAATGTTTGTATAATTAAATTTTTAAAACACTGTTTTACATTTAATATAAAAATAATACCCAAAATGGCCTAGGCTCTAGATGGTCTATAATGCTTTAAAAAAAAAAAATGATTGATAGGACTCATCTAGAAATAATCAAGCATAGTTGGAATTTATGTGCATATATATTGGCTAGGTAAATTAGTATTTGTCTAAATAAACAAAAATGACTGTTAAATCTAAAGAATGGTTAAATGGGGAATCATAGAACTAAATGATTCTTAAATTTCAAGATGGATAAAAGAGTACGGTTAGTTTAAGTACAATTTTAACACTTACCCGAAGGACGTTCAGCGAATAAAATATATTTTCGCAGCCAATGCATTTGGTTCTCAGTAGATATTTTAGTGGAGCATGATGGATAAGATGGTCTTTTTCGTTGTGTTCCAAAAATAATTTGGTATTTAAGCAAAGGAATGGGCACGAATCACAAGAGTAATAGCCGAAGCCATTAATTGTTTTATAATAGGGAGAGGTGTTTTTTTTCTCTTCTTCCCATAAGGCTCTATCATCGCCAGAGACTTCGCGAAGAAACGAGGACGTTAGACTGTTGCCCAAGTCCAATAGTTCATCATTGTTTGAATTCTGACTGAAATTAAAATCGGTCAACAGGTCCCCCGCGTTGTCCAACACATTTTGTTGCGGACTGGACGTTGCCGCAGTCTTGGATATAAGCTTATCATGGGCTTTCACGCGGACGCGCTGGACAACCAGCCGATCTCTGTCCACGACCCTCAGCGTTTGATTTGATGGCTGTTGCCCGATTGATGACAGCATAATTTGATCGTCGGTGGTTTACGGTTTCGATTCTTATGACCCGAGTGCCTACCTACGAACCGTATTATATAGTGCACGACGTCTGAAACGTTTATAATTCGTAAATCGTAACCAAGACTTCATATATTTTTACATGTGTACTGCGATTTACGTTAATTAGTGAAAATGCTGAAAACGAGAGAATACTTTTACGATTCACTTTAATCTGCTCTATATTTTTGTTATTACTTGTCACTTGTCAGTTGTCAGCTCTATGGGGATAGATAGCACGGATAATGTAATCAGTGGCGACAATGCAGAATATATTAAATGGTGATAGCACAGATTGGATGATCGATTGCTTGGAAGTGCAGATAACAGATAATTGGAATAACAGATGTTGTTTATTGCAAAATGTGTCTTGCAAACCGATACGGCAAGGTCGATCGGATCGATGCATAGACATAGAGTAAGACTTACCTTACGACTCTATGATCGATGTGTGAGGCTGCACAACAGCGAGTATGTAATAGAAGATACAGATACCGCATAGAGTTAATCGTCCGCCATCCTTAATACTCAGGTAGTCGTCAGGTCTCTTTTGTCTGGTTTTACGGTCGTAAAACGGGAGCACAGATAAGAGGTGAACAACCGCTTATCCAAGGACCAACGGCGTAATAACGTCGTATTGCTAATTGTCATTGGACTTTATTAGAGCTATGCATCTTATCCTATTATATAGCGTGGACACTTCAACATTCCATATCTTCTTCGTACCAGAGTCACTTAATTTTAAAGTAATTTCCGTCCAACAGAAACAGTAGAAAAATTAAGAATTATATGGGACCAAGTGGCGAGTAGCCCAAAATATTTCTATAAATAACTAATTCATAAAAATCAAAGAAACATTTTCAAAAAAATATATGCAATATAGTGAAACCTTCCAACAATGAAATACAATTTTTTGAATCTTACACTAGTATATTATAAAATTTTCAAACAATACATACAATTTTAAAAACAGTTCAAGATCATTATAATTAAATAATCACAGAAGTATCATAACTTAAAAAAATAATGAAAAATCAAAAATAACAAATAAAATATATGCACTTAAAATGGTTAACACTATACATGTTACTTGACTCATAAATGTTTTGTTAACTCTACACAGTAATTGGAGAATTCACTGTTAGTTTCTTTACCAAAAAAATCATTGAGATCTGAAATGTTTTAAAATAATGGATTACGCAATATTAAAATAAGTAAGTAGGCAGTTGAATACAAATTTCAATTTTCATAACTTAATGTTGAAGTAATTAATTTTTTACCTAATAAAACGCTTATAATATCAGGAGTCTTGTTGGGAAATAACTTGTCAAGGCTTCCAATGAATTCTTTACAATTTCTTTCAGTCATGTATTTCTTAACAATACAAACAAAATTTGAATAAATATCTTTATCTATTAGTACAGTTCGTACCTAAAAAAGAAAATGATTCAAGTGAAAAAATATACGACGGCACATACGACACAGTCTCTTGTCAATTCATGTTCATAAATATTTTTTAATTTCTCTTAAAATATTCAACAATTATATATACTTGTTACCAGGAAACACAATAGTTAATCGTTGTCTGAAACGCTTATAGGCGATGGAATTATTTCTTAGATTTAAATTATTACCTAATTCAAATTAATTAATGTTAATAAACAACCAAATAATTTTCATAACTCGGATTATGGATGTGCAGGTAATTCAGATAACTCCAGGTCATAGTCAGAAGTATTACAATTTCTAATAAATCATGACATATAACTCAGAAATGTATCATAGACGGTAACAAATATGTCATATAATTTATCAAACACTGAATAACTGTTATTAAATATGAATAAATGTTTACTTACTTTTGTCATAAAATTTATAGTTTTATTTTTAGCATCTACAGTTTTGGTTTCTTCAATTTTATTGGGTATAATTTTCAGTTTCCGTTTTTTTACTAATGGTTTTAAATCAGATGTCACATCAATTTTTGATGACTGACTTTCTACTATGGTATTAACTATTTTATTGTCAACATAATCATCAACAGATCCTAAAATACTTTTACTGCAACTAAATTCTTCTTTTTTTTCTAATGTGTCTGCAAGTCTACTACAGTGACTTTCATAAAGTTTTAAGGTATCATCTTCCATAACTTTTCTTTTAGCAGATTCCAATGATCGCAATACAGTTGATTGAGCAGGTTCTTGAAATGATGCATTAGAAAACAAAACCGCTGAAGGCATCTAAAAATATAAAGTTATACTCGTTATAATTTGTAAAGTATTTTTGTTTTTAATTATTATTTTGTACAGGGCTGAGCGGTACTATATTTAAATCTGGTTGGGAATAGGGAAAAAATAACCCATAACTTGGGACTGGGGATAATATCGGTTAAGAAATACTGATTAAACACCAGCAAAAAACTACTGTCAGTGTTTATGATTAAAACCACAGAATAGACTAATTCTGTGATAATAGTGGTTAATGGCAGTAGTAATAATTCCAAATTTTCTAAGTTTAAATTATTCATATTTTATTTCCCAAATCCCAAAATGTTGGAATTTGAGAAGTAACTGTTTCCCATAAATAAAAAGTTCCGCTCACCCCTAGTTTTTTATCATGAAAAATTTAAAAAATTTAATCACAGTTGCGCCAGTCTTTTTGAAAAATTTCACATTCTCCCTGTAAGCCATGGAAAACTGGTCATAGATTTTTATATGAGGTAGTAGCCAAGCAGAAAGCTGAGATTTTATATTATGATTTGCATAACGTTCATCACAAAACATAATTGAGCCCCAATCACCAATATGTCTTATAACACGTCCCATAGCTTGATTAACAGCCTTAATAGCTTCCAATTTGTACCATTCTTGACCGGTGAGGCACTAACAAAAAACAACAATAAAAAACTACTAACATCACACTATGGCAAATAAAAAGTGAGTGATACCTGTGGATTTTCTTTTCGTATATCATCCAAATAATCTCTTTTCATAACAACTCTAGGATCTAAGTAAGGAGGATATGGTAGTCCTAAAATAATAACTGCTCTAGCTTTCCAATCAGAAAAGTCGAGACCTTCAGATACTTTTCCTCTATAAACTGCTAATAACATGGCTCCCTTATTTTCTTGAATTGCTTTATAATATTCTTCAATTACACTGTTCAATACATCCTTATTTTTTGGTTCAACAAATAAAGACTAAGTAAAATAGTAAAATGTTATTATTTATAACAATTTTAAAAATATTTTTATTTATTTTACTTTATTTTTTGTAATTGATGCCCAAATATTGCATCCTTGCCAATAATTGACACAACTATCTAAAAATGGATATGAAGGGAAAAATACTAAAGTACCTCCAGGTATAATTCGTGAAAAATTTACAAGAGTTTGACCCAAACTTATGAGGAAATCGGAATTATTTCTGAAAAAAGTAAATAATGTATTAGGTTTATATATTATACTCGTATATATATAAAAAAAACAGTTTAGATGTATGGGGTAACTATTTGACTATTTTTAACCTATACTAAATACTTAAATATATTATCTGCGCTCGAAAATATTTGTACATAATATCATAATATAGGCATACATATTATATTTAATATTTATATTACTGAGGAAAGAGATTTAAAACATAAGTTATGGAGTAGACAAAATCAAATGTTAGTAATATTATGACTACTATTTTATTAATTATAAATTACCGGCTACTGTAGTTGCATATAAGTGGCTTGTTATTTGGACCATTTTTTATAACTGATACACAGACCTAAAATTAATAATATAAAATAAATATAGATCAAGTCAAAATATAAATGTATAACCAACTTGATTATTTTTTATGACATGGGAATTTTGCAATTGCACTTTCACTGGAATTCCAATTTCAGAAATAGTTGCAGCTAGAGGAGACAGTGTACCACTAGTAAGTATTATACAATGAACATTTCTTTCTAATAAATCTCTCATCCTGTTGAAGTTAACTTTTATTTAGAAACTATACATGTAAAAGTGAAATTATAAACAGTATACACAAAATTATTTATTTAAAAAAAAACTTTTTACTTATATGTGCACCATAGACTTGTAAGGACTATGATCACAGATGTTCTATTAGATCTTCTTATTTCAGATTAAACTTTTGGAGTAAACTTATACCTCCTAATTTTACCTAACATACTGTAAGAACTATTCTAATATAATGCTTATATTATTGGTTTTATATAAATGAAAAAATTTTCAATTTGTAAGACGTATGATAGTATTACTTTTGGACTAAACAGTAAAAACATACCCAAATCCAGGACTAAAACACCAAAAATGAACAGTTTTGCCTTTTTTAAATTCCTTTAACTTGTTTGAATCATTTTTTGGTTTATATTTATTTTGTTCTAACTCTATGTAAGTCTAGAAAAAGAAATAATATGTAATTGATTTAAACAAAGTTTATAATTTTATTATTTATTTTTTATTACTTACTCTAAAATATTTGTCTGTGTTCTTAGTGTCTCCGTTACTTCCTAAACTTTGTAAAATACATTCCAAAAATTGTTGAAATTTGTACAAACATGCTTCTTTAGATTGCTGAGGTTGATTACTGGTGGATGATGACATATACATTATAACGGCATTTAAAAAACTAATAAACTTAGACATGTTGGCAGGTGTTACCTAAAAAATTGCAATGTTAGGATCAATTAAAAAAAACATAAAACTCAACTATAAATACTAACTTCTGCACCTTGAAGGAGTTTAAATACATAAGATCCTTCCATTTTTTTGTCATTAGTACTACTGGTAAGCTCGATACCATCAATGACTTTTTCTATTTCTAAAAATAATGCTTTTAACACACATACATCATCATCAGAAAATTCTCTTGGTCGTAACTGAATGGGTTCTTGAGAAAATTCTGTATTTTTCTCATCATACAATGTTTTCATAATCTAAATAGAATAACTTCTATATAACTTGTTTATCAAAAATAAAATATTTCAATTTTGAAATTAAGCAAGTACAATTTCCTAATTCGATTAGCTCAACTATTAACACGTTTAAGAATATTATTTTGTTGTTAAGTTTGATTTTATTAAATGTACGGAACAGAAATGTCTTACATCTGTTACAGCATCGATGCAAAGTGCAACGTCAGTACTACTTATTTCTACGGAACACGATTCTTCACACATTTTTTCGATGTTATGTCCTTCATCGAGAATGATTACATCTTCCTATTATAATGACAACTTATATAAAACCAATAAAGTTAAAATAACATATATAATTTATGAAAAACAAGTGCATACACTGAATTGAATATCTAATGCTTTCCTTGTCCTTGGATCGATAATGTAATTGTACGGGGTGAATAAAATGTCTACATCTTTTTGAAGTTCTCTAGAACCATAATATGGACAACAGCTAAATTTTTTCCCTTTGACTACCAAATCTTCTATATCAACAATCCCATCGTCTATGAATGCTTCTTTGGATTTAAGTTCAACATTATTGTAAAACTGACAAGAACGAGCACTGACTTTAGCACGGCACAAGGCAATTTTAATAGATGAATTAGTTTCTCTCATGACTTCAGGATTGATGCATAGTTGATCTCTTGAACCAATAATACCAACTTTCATGTGCCTGTAATTAGTTCGACGAAGTTCTTTCATCACTTGGTTTAGCTGAGTGTGAGTTCGAGAGCCATAAATAATACGAGGTGGCCGCATCACTCCATCTAGTCATGGTAAAAAATATTTATATAAGCAAAAGCATAACATTTTTTTTACAAACATACTCCAAGCGCTGTTCGGATTTTTATTGACACCTGCTGCCGTGTTGACCAACATGGAAATATCATTCTCTGTCGGACACATACGATTAGCTTGTATCGCAGCTTTCTTCGTCATAAGCCAGGCCAACGAGGAACACAACAATGACAATGTTTTTCCCGTTCCAGTCGGCGACTCCAGCACACCGTTGCTTCCCTAAAAAACGCAAAGATGACGTACCAGCGACAAAAGACAACAATATGATCATACACACGTTTTGTAAGCATTCCAGAACTTTTTCCATGTACCGTTTCTGGACATCGTACGGCTCGTAGGGGAAGTTCACAAGTACTCCGTTGCATTCGAACGATGTCATCGCTATAATTGGATCCGTTTCCCCGACGACGATGCGGTGATACGTACGAGAGGGTTTACGTTTGAATATTTCTACGAGACATAGAGCGAAACCGGACGGTATATAACCTGTAACGCCGTGGATATTTTATTATTTTAAGACCGATGCCAGTGGGGGTGTGCGACTCGATAAACTCGCGGCGGCAAACGGTTGTCGCGATGAAGGGAAGTGCGACGATCGGACGACGTCCGGGATGGGGAGGTCTCGTCGAAACGTTATCGCGTGTATTATTCAAACACATCGTTATCGGTCGCCGAAAGCGCGGGATCTCGACCGAACAACAGAGGTTTGACCTGCAGCTGCTGCGCACACGGCCGGACACGACATAAGACCGAAACCGCACTAGTGCACCTGAACCGCGAAATATTTTTTAATCGTTTGTTTTTGCGACACGGTACTTACGATTTTTCTCGCGCCTCGTTCGTTCTCGTTTCTCGGTATTTGGAACGAGCGGATATTGCGTCAGACGGGCGCAACGCAATTAATATTAATCACGTAATGACGAGTTATTAATACGTCTGCATTAGGTTTTTTATTCGTGTAAACAATTTAACGAAACGCGAAGAGCAACGCGTGCAGCTGCAACGTAAGCGATCGCGCAATGTCTCGTCGGCGACGGGGAGCGTAAACACGTTTTACTTTGTTTTCACGTTACACCGGACCGCCGAAGTCCGAACAAATGGTACGACTTGCCAGACCTGTCCTAAATATAACCCATTTGTACGGCTTTAAAGTTTACACTTCCATCATTTGTTTCACGTTATACTTGCATCCCACAAATTCAACGTAAATATTGTACTGTCGTAAATTGTTTGTAGGATAAATGTTATCCCGTACGGCTTACACGATGCATTTCAAAAATAGACATTTCTACTTCCCAACTCAAATGTTGTTACCTCTCCGACCTCCATAATTCCGTATACTCGAGTAATAGCTAATTTAATTCTGTTACATGTTACACATACTATATTCAATTACCAAGTCATTGCAATGATTCATCGTTTTTGTTCTATACTTATAAGAATTGATTTTTTAATTTGCCAACCACAGTTTACTGAAATAAAATAATACAATCAGCTTATTTATATTTATGACTTCAGTACTCAATCATGAGCTAATTTCTCTGATACTCCATTTTTTTTTTTAATACTTTATATATTAGTAATTTAGGTATTCACAAAAATGTTTACAAGACATAGGAGCAAAATGTAATATACTATCAATCTAGGAAACCATATTTTTATTTCAAATACTAGTAGTTAACTATATGACATATTTTCAAGTTATATAATTCTTAAGACTATTAAAAATATAAAATTAATTGATATTACTCAATCATTTTAACAAATACAAGTTGTACTATTATTTTATTAATATTCATTCACAAAAATTATAATACGGCCAGTCCTTTGGGTGCTAAAAACTAAACGTCTGATTGTACAAATATTTTGTTTAAAATTACATAACATTTAATGCACTATTTTTCGTATTAAAATATTTATGTATAATTTTATTTCATTTTCAACTCATGCTCTAATAATTAACATCATCCCCTAAAGCTGGATGGACTAGTGTGTTACATGAAAATGTTATTTACATCATTAATGTTTCAATAATTAGGTATTAGACATTATTAGTATATCGTAGCATATTATATATATATATAAAAAAAAACTTATATAAA
This sequence comes from Periphyllus acericola, assembly GCA_949715065.1. Lineage (NCBI taxonomy): Eukaryota > Metazoa > Arthropoda > Insecta > Hemiptera > Aphididae > Periphyllus > Periphyllus acericola. Next base: position 12,296,661 of record OX454270.1, on the reverse strand, counting down.
TACAAAAATGACTTGGGATTTAATAGGGCAATAGAGTTTATATTACTTTTTATCTATAAAGAGACAACAATTATAAAAAGGAAAAATTGTTAAATAAAATACAATATTATGACACAAACAATTCAAAAATGATCCCAGTGCTATTATGTACAATTTTTTTATTATTATTAATTTATTGCCAGAAAACAAATGATGTGTGAGAACAAAAGTAAAATAAATATAAATAAAACAATGCTCAAAAAAATACTAGTGTATGGTTTTGGTACCGAGTGTTGGCGAGTTACTAGGGCTGTTTGATTTTTCAGCTATTGGTTTTGAACATTGTACTTGTAGTTCTTTCCAAGTACGTCCTCCCAGGAAGCAAACTATAACAACAGTCATATTGTCACACCCGAGACCACCCATTTGACCATTGGGTGCCAGACATCTTGTCATTAAGTCTTCACATATATCTTCAGGTTCCATGCCTTGGCCGACACGGAATCGTACAAACTCAACAACTTCCTATAATTATAAAAATACATATTAATTTAGTTACATAATTTGATTACAATAAAATATAAAACAATAAGTCATAGATATAATTTAAACTTAGAAGTACAAGCATTAACATGCATTAACGAATAGCATCTTAAAATGATTACTCCGAGATACATGTTTTAAAGAATCTAAGAATTTCTGACTTAATTTTAATTCCCATTATGGTTTATACATTCATCCTATTATGGTTAATTATTTACAAAAATAAATATTCTAAAATCTAGAACCATATTTTTTTAAATTTTTGAACTATGAACTAATGAATAGTAGAACAAATACTATGACTTTTATAATTGTTAGATTTTACAGACAAATGTATTAATAAACAAAAACAAATGGTGTAAGGACTTTAAATTGAGTAAACAACTTCATTACTTAAAATATGGCATACCTCATTAGTCATTACATCCCATATTCCATCGCAAGCCAAAACAATGAATTCTAATTCCTTTGTCACTGGCTTTACTTTTATGTCAGGCCATGCTGTAAATTAAAAGTAAGAAATTATAAATGTTATTCAATTTAAGTCTTTACACATATAAAAGATTAATGTAATTCTAGTCATTTATTAAAATATGTTACACATTTATAAAACATTTTTGTTAAGTAATTCTAATAGAAACAAAACAAAGACTTATCATTGATAATAATAAAAATATTATAATTATGCTTACCAATAACTATTTGTTCATCTAATTTTTTTTGGTCATTTTTTTTAAATATATAATCGCCTAGAGCTCTGGATAGAGCTAAATTACCATTCACCCTGTTGAACATGACCCAACCACCAGCAGCTTCAATTCTATTGGTTTCTAACTCATTGTTTGGTTTGTGGTCATATGATAATGGTTCTACTACACCACCCACTGATGCAATAGCTCTCGAATCTCCAACATTAGCCTAACAATTTAAAGGAAAAAAAATGTAAGATTATATATTAAGATACATTAATTAAATATCTTACACAGTAAATGACTTTATCTTTTACTAAAACAACCACAGCAGTAGAACCAGCAAGCTCATTCTTAAGCATTTCATCTTCGGCCATAGCCGTGTCCATGTCCATGAAACCCTACGAATTAATAACATAATATCAGAAATGATATTTAAGTATTTAAAAAATAATAATGTAATATTACCAGTTGTAATGCTTCACTAATTTTATTTTCTTCGTATTCGGGTCTTTTTGTGACAAATTTATGTAAATGCTTGCCGGCATATTGTGCTATTCTTGCACCTAAAATCAAAGATTTAATAAAAATAACAAATTAAATAAAAAGGATGTTAAAAAATGTAATGTTGAAGTCTAAATAATTTAATTTGTCTAGAACAATATCAAGATAGTTGAAATTCAAAATTTGTCATTGATGTATAAATGTCACAACAAATGAAGAAAACTATAACTTCTTTGTGCAATGCCCCTCCTCTCCTACTACAAATTTCAACAAATTCCACAATAATTTAATGATTTAGACACTTATTAAGGTTTGATTGAATTAACTACAGTACATTTGTAGTATCGTATCATAACTATAAATGAAAAAGCAAATTTTAAGTACTACTTAAGTATTGATACAGATTGTTAACATAATAGAAAATTCTCTCTGAATATGATAGTGCACAATGATTAGAAATTACACATTTGAGTATTCTATAGTGCATGGTCTGAAATAAATTACCTCCATGGCCATCATAGACTCCAAAAAATGCAGCATTTGGATCATCAGGTAATGCTAGAATGTGAGTATGGGAATCTTCCATGTCGATTCTCCATCCTTGCATGGAGCTGGAACCAACTTTTAAATTGTGATCTTTACAGCTTTCTGTGTGCTTTGTAGTCACTGGTTCGGATAACGTCTGACCCATGGTAGTGGTCTGATAAGCTGCAAGACAATTATTATACCATGTACAACGAGCGTTTATACTAAGAGAATGAACCGAGGCGTCTGGCTGGAATGCGAAAGCCGTAACTACAAACTGCCCACGGAGACAATGCTGTGTCGGATAGAACGCTCTTTACATTTTGTCGTAACTTCACCGGAAAATAAATTACAAGACGCGAAATTGGTTTTTCGATGATAGCAACCCCGCGCCAATAGAAAATAGTCACTACCAAAATGACCTACTTACGGTATTTTTACGATTCAATAAAAACGACAAACGGCGCGTTTAGTCTTCCATCTCATGGCGCATGTCATTGGACTAATAATTCGGGTGTTTTCAGACGAATTCCTCAAAACCGATTTCGAACGCGCACAGATGACACACGGACACCTTATATACATACACACACATATATATGTATGTGTACATACATGTAGTATGTACGTATATGTTTAAAATAGGTGTATGTGTAAACCGTCTTACTGCGCGTGTGTGCGTACGAGTAGCGACTTATAGTGACTGTATAGCGAGTGCTCTGTGTGAAATGTGAATGTGTGATATCGTGGTCCGTGATATTGTCTCGGCGAATTTACAATACGATGTTTTTTTTTTTTTTATTCCTATTGCTCTCGTTCAGATAATAATATGGGAAAACGCTAACGGGCTGATGTTAGCAACGTCACGGGGCACGGCTAATAATAATACACCACCACCACCACCACCACGGACAACTAACAACCGGACTATTATTACTATTAGTATTATTATTATTATTATTCGTCACGACTCACGGGCACGGAACAGCGCGGTCCACGGTCCCAACACTGACACACTCCCCGCCGTCGCGCCGCGTTCACAACGTACGCTGGTATATCGAGCAGCTGCAACGGCGAGAGGCGACCGACGCGAAACCGACCGCGAGCGGACCGGCGCAGCGAACCCGCGAACTCCGGGTCCGACAGATCTCGTCGTCCTCCTGGGAAAAAGATATAAATAATATACGGTCGTCTTGCGAGTTACCCTCGGTTCTCGTGCACTATGCTACGGGTCGCTGTGCACGAATTACGGACTATAGAAAAACGTATGATCGACGAGAGAATTGTGTAACCTTTCTTCCCCGCCAAGAGTTTACCATGATATCTAATTAATTAACTGTGCGGCGACTCCGCGCCCATTTGGTTAATGAAAAATCATTTTAATCGTTATCCGTGGTCGACGTTGTCCCTTCGGCCGATCGATCGCGTACCCCTATGAATCGTCCGGGGGATCGAAGGGAAACGATAAGTTATATTAATATTTTTATTTATTAATGCGGGACGTACGGACTAATTGGTGATTACTGATTAGTAATTGGTAATTATTGTTGTTTGTTTTGATTTTCCACTTTTTTCCCTTATACTATACTGGGCAATTTTTTGATCGCGCGCGCGTTTGAGGTTAGGAAACGGATTTCATAAACAATACGCGACGAAACACACACGCGTCACACATACGCGCACTCCCCGCTCCCGAGACCACCGTCGTACCACCGTCGCGCGCAAGCTCGTCTCCGTCCGCCGGGTCGACGATACTATCATTTTTGTGAATGACTTAATGGAAAGTTGTGTTTAACAGTAATTTTTACAGTCCGGAGTCCGGACCAGTCCCGTCCGAGATAAACAAACAGAGTCGTGAAATATTCAAGCCGTTTCACTTCCGCCGTCTTTCAAGTCGTATTTCTCACCTGCAAGCCGCCCGTTTACTAATCTTCTCAACTCGCACAATGGCAGGTCCTCCGACGTTCATTGAACTTTCGCGGGTAGAACAAGTAAGTTTTGACACGGATATGTGTTTATGTCTGTAATTGTACCAAAATTATACGTACCTACTGTCTCGACGTCGTCCGAAAATAAGCTCTGTAGTGATAGACACGGGTTTTTAATCCGCCCATAGACCTTATTAACTTATTGCAATCTGGCTTATAAATCCACCATTAGATGACGCGTCCTAGAATTTTTTTAATATGCAAATATAAGATCTGAACTCTGCCCCTGTGAAAATGTTATACACTCGAGTGCTAGTTTTGTTGTTTCCCTATTCTAACTAAGTTGTGTTCCGGTGAAGAATGTCATCATTATTGGTTTTCCTGGTTTTTTTTTGCTACACATATTTTATAGAAATCTTGATTTTTAGATACTCATTGAAATATAATTGAGTAGTTTTAGTTGATTCTATAGATGCTAAGTACCTGTGAAATTAGCTAAATTTGAATATATAACCATATGACTATGTAATACACAAAGTGTGTGTAAGTTTTCTATGGAGTTAATGTTGAGCCTCATTATGTATAATATGATCATTCTCTAAATGCTTAATCTGTGTATTGTAAAATATTCTATTTTGTCCACAGGCTTTAGAATTAAGGTCTTATTTGCGTAGCATTGGAGCTAGTTTACAAGAAAATGCACCGGAAAATATTGAAGAAGACATGCTAGAAATTATTTCTAAATGCGATGCTTGTTTGAAAACAGATTTGTCAGACGCTGATATTGAAAGCTTTTTGTGTTCTATTGTATCAGTGATTATTGGGATTGGTACAGTAGATGTTGAAAGCAAACTTGTAACTGAATTTAGTCAGAAACTGTCCAAATACGAAGAAGAGCGTTTCAGTAATATTATACTCAAAACGTAAGAATACAATTTTGTAAAAGATTATTAAAACTATATTCCAGAACTGATTTTTATTTGATATTCTTTTATTCAGTCTTTGGTTGTTGTACGGTACAGTTGATCCAACACTACCAGCACGCGTCCAACTTTATTCAGATATTGTTGATGTTGCTAAACGAAATAAGCAACTGTTATTGGTTTATGGCGGAATCGATAGTTTAAATAAATCTCTTCTTTCTATCAACTACACCAAAAAACAAAGACAGTCTCTTCTTAGACAGTTGCACAGTGCATTGATTGAAAATGGACATAGGTAATTTTCTTGTTTTATTAAAATGTATCATTCATTTTAAAACTAATTAAAATATGTTCTAGTGAATTGGCTGCTGAAGTTATGGTAGAACTTCTTCGCAACTACACAGTTGATGACGGTAAACAGGCCAAAGATGATGCTAAAAGATGTATTGCCTCTGCTATAGCTGATCCAACCACATTCTTATTTGAACCATTGTTGAGCTTGGCTCCTGTTGTAGCTCTACAATCTACACCTTTGCATGAACTTTTAGTTATATTTGTTTCTGGAAATCTTACCAACTATTTAGATTTCTACAAAGGTCATAAAGATTTAATCAAATCTTTAGGTAATTTATTTATTATTCCTTGGTCATTACATATGTTTCTAATTATCCATCATTGTCTTAAACATTTTTTTATTTGTTTTATAGGATTAGACCATAATGCAAATATACACAAGATGAAGCTCTTGACAGTAATGAGTTTGGCTGAAGATAGCAGCATTATATCGTTTGAAACAATTCAAACACAAGTGCAAATAAACGCTGAACAAGTAGAACCATTTTTACTGGAACGTAAGATGCATTTAATTGATTCTAGTTAAGTATTTTATCTTAGTGCTTATCAATCTATGTACATTTTTAGTTTTTGGAACAAAATTTGTGCGTGGTCGTATGGATCAAGCTGCTAAGAAAGTAAATATTTCAAGTACAATGTATCGTACATTCAGCAAACAACGTTGGCAAATGTTGAGGGATTCATTCTTCAGTTGGCGATCATGTCTTAGTGTTATTGAAGAAGGAATGAAAACTGTTGTGTCAAATTCTCAAGCATAAATTTAATAAAATAATTAAATATACAAGCCATGTTTAATTAAATTTAATTGACATTTATTAAACATTTTTTTTTTTTGGAATAAAGAAAGAAAACTTACATGGTAAAAACCGTTGGAAATATTGGCGTTTCAGTCACAATATAACACAGATAGTTATAATAATAATACTAATAGCTTTTATGAGTTATACACAAATGATATGAAGTGATAAAATTATATCACAAAATAAATAAATATTAAAATTAGATAGTCAAATATTGGAAAAATTATCTAATTCAAAAAAATCCTATATATAATATATATATTTATATAAAATAATAATGGGCCGAATAGCTTGGCGGGTTGTGAACTAAAATATCTGACAATTTAAAAAAAAATTTGTACTCGAAATAAAATCATGATGGTATTGAGATCGCATAAAACTTCAGTGATGTGAATGTAGTGAAGTTACAAGACATACTGGTTACGGAAACTTGTATATCTTGCATATTCTTTGGTAACTCTGCTTTTTAATTTTATGTGCGCATTAACAAATGATCATTAGGCCCAATTACATAACAAAAAGCAATAACAAATATAAATTAAAACTAAATAAACTTCCGCGTACTCGTGTCCTAGTAAGTAGGAATACTTAAAATTGGTTTTTCCAAAGTTGAACGATCACGGCAATAATTCAACATAGTTTTCTGGTACTAAACCGGTTTTTCCATTCAATGTGCCTTCTAACCAGCCTGGTTCACACGAAGATCGGACTAAAAATAAGAGTTTATTTTAAACATAAAGCGAGCACAATTAATAGTTATTTAATAAATTACAACTTTAGCGATAAAAACAACAAAAAAAAATACCGTTTGTTATTATTTGGTTTGGCTCAAATGACAGTTCACCATCATTTTCTCCGAGACATGCATACAAAGTACGAACTCTTCTACAAACATAAAACGAGCACAATGGTGTAGTGTAAAAATTAAGAAATACAAAACATACTTTGGTGGTAAAAAATGTTTGCACTGTAAGCTTTGTACACAGAATAAAAAGCATTTAAAGAAATATAAAATGTGTTAAACATTTGTCATGTGATTATAAAATTAAAGGTTAAATAATATCCAAAGTACCAAATATGTATTTAATTGTAGTATGAGTAATATTAACATAAGTCATACACTCTGACTGATTTATGACTTTTCATTCAGAATTCCAACATTATTAAGCTGAAAATGATCTTAGCCAGTAAATCAGGCAATAAGCAAATAGTAAAGTATTAAAGCCTTGACATTGATGTAGTATGGTTAATAATACAATTAAAATAACTTTAAAAGTAAATAAATTAGGTAGAATTTTCAAAATTATTTTTACATTGAATCAGCAGAGCTGGTCCATACTCAAATCTAAATACAACATTTTCTGAACTGGTATTATGAATGGAATCTAAAGAATTATTTATAAAAGAATAAAAGTTAATAAATATTTTGCTCAAAAACAAAAAGCTAGTGACAACATTTTGGGAGTGGTACATTATGACAAATGATAAAACACATAGCCAATCAATAGTTGATCTTATAGTTAATATTATACATATAATAATTTATAATCAGGGATGGGCAAAAAATCGTAAATATATAATGTATAATACACTTCAATGTAAATTGTATATAATATAAACTATATACACGTACTTTTTTGTCAAATAATATGTAATTTATATTAATATAAATACAATAATGAAGGTGAATTGAATTCAATCCTATTTGATAAGGGACAGAGACACAATATTCAAACTGTAGTAAATCAATAAAATTGTTTTCTTATTTTTTTATAATAAATATTGTACAATGCATAAATTATATATTTAAGTAAATTTGCCGACCCTAATTAGAACCAACAGCCACCAAAGAAATTAGTATTTGTTAAAAACAAAATATACGTTGTTATGTTAACCTTAATGTTAAGTGCGACGGAGGACTAATGCGACCACCAACTAATGACGCCAGATGTGAGCCACTTATTCCGACACCAAAAAAAAAAACACAATATTATTTTGTATTAGTGACTAAAATGAAAGTGTTAGTGATTTAAAACATGTTATTATTGTATACAGGGCAAGATGTAAAGTTAAGATCAAATTAAAAATATTTTTTTAAAAATTTCAAATTTCATTGAATTAGTTAAAAGCTGTAATAATTCAAGTTGAAAAGAAAAACCAAAATAGTGTTCAGCGCACTATTTCAAAATTGATTATTCAGTTACAGTTTGATTATATCATTGATTTTATAATATATAATATATATATATTAAGATTAATGGTTATACTTTAGAAACTACCCTATATACATGTGATAGTGTTAAAAGATTAAAACTCATGCACCCAAGCGGTATATTTCCCTGAAATACTTACACAGTATCTTGGGGCCTGTAACTTGTTGCATAATGCACTCCCATTTTAATACTTCTCTTAGTTTTCTGTGGTGCTCTGGATGGTTGCATCTGTGGATTATCTAATGAGAATACTGAACAAACAGACTCATTTGAACTACTGGAGCTTGTGTTGGCCGGGTTCTGAGTGTCCACATTATAGTAATAATTTTTATTTGGACTGGCCGTGTGTGTTGTGGGTTTATTGTAAGCATTAAGATTATGGAGATTAGATTCTGATAATGCGCTTGAAGTAGATGATGTGAGACTCAGCTGAAAATTCAATAATAATTTAAATTTGTCATAGTTTATTTAATTTGCAGTTAATTTTCATAACTGATAATAGTGAAATACTGAGTAACAAAACTCAAATTACTTTTGTTACAATAAAATTAATTTCTAAACATAAAAATATTTAGTTTAAATCATGATTGTCTTACAAAAAAATTGGGCAGCGTGTTAAAAACATGTTTTATAAAAAATAAAACCAAAACACTTATTTATAATTTTTAGAGTTTCAACTTAAATGTTGGTTTATTGAGATTATTTATCAATTTTGCAGTAATATTCTTGATAAATATTAATTTGAAAGTACAAATAAATAAGAACAACTAATTTAGTAAAAATATTAAACTTACCCTATTTGACTTTGCTATAGGTATAGTGTGTGACGGAATGGTAGGAGGTATTGCACCTACATTGTGCATACTAGTACTTATCATTGGTCCATCATAATATGACTTTATAATTGCCTAAACAAAAATGAAATTACAAGGTGACAAGAATTACATTTTAATAACATACATGAGTAACCGCTGGTGCAACAGGTGAATATTTAATTTTTTGTGATGTAGTAGGTTGTTGAGGTCCTGGAGTGGGCTCATATTCAATTTCTAGGTCTGGTTCAGTTTTGAAAACCTAAATAAAAGAATTATTTTCCGTACATTTAAAGCACAATATAAGTATCTTCAACATTACTTTTGTGTAGTTTTCAATAAGAATTTCGACAACAACATTACAAAATTTTATATCCATAATAGCTGCAACCGTTTCACGTTCAGGTCTCATAAGTGTTGGACCAAAGCATACTGCTATATTGCTCACTGTCATGAGATTCTGTTCACTATGAGTTACAACACTGAACAACACAAAATTTAATAATTGAGATTCATAATTTACACTGAAAACAATAAACACCATGTATAAAAATGTCTTACTTGCACAAGTGCTTAACTAACAGCTCCAACATATTAAAATTTTGTTTAGGAATTTTGTGTAAAAGAATATGTACATCATTTATACGTCTTAATCTCAATTCTTGTTCTAAAAAGGTTACAAGTAGATATTACACAAAAATTATAGTTGAATAAATAAAATATCTTACTGGCTGCTGATATAAAAGCATTGTGGTACTTAAATGTCATAAGGGGTTCTGGCAAATTTCTTAAAAATAGCTTTAAAGCACTAGTAATTGTTTTAGTCTCCCATTCAATGCAGTCATCGAGGAAGCTTAGTGAGTTCAAACCATTAGTTGGTTTTCGACGATCCAAACCCATTGCCAAAAGTTTAGTTATCTTAGAACTAACACCACCAACTCGATATAGTCCCTGTTCATCTAAACCTGTAGATTATAATAAAGAAATATTGATCACATGCACAATATATTATAATTTATAATCAATTTTACGTACCCCGCGATTCAACTGTTTGAATACATTTATTTACAAAATTAAAACCAGCATCATCCAAAAATATATTATTATCATTACTACTTAATGTAGTTACTGATGGTAATCCATATTCCTGTTAAATATATCATATATTACTACTATAAATAATAAAATTATTTTATTCGTGAAATTACTGGTTCTTTGCCATCCATTACATCCATCCATAACTTGCGGTCTTCTTCAGATAATGCTTGAAATGTATATATTACTCCAGGTCTAAGAAATAGTAAAAATAATATTAAAAAGCTCTAACATTAAAGTTAATACATACAAATCTATAACATCAACATACCTTTCGTCACTAGCAAGATCAAAACAAAATCGTTTGTCTATGGAATCAGACATTCGTCGAATACATGATGAAATTATCATTTTTTCAGAAGTATTCTACATAATAAATGAATGAAAAAATAAGTACATATAATGATAAAAACACTGCAAGAATAAAACTTACAAATTTTCCAATAATTTGATTAAATGTTATCATTTCAAATTCTTTAGTTTCTCTTCGATAAATGCAATAATGTTTAATCCATGTAGTTGTACTAAGTGCATCTAAAAATACAAATAAAATAATTAAAAAAAATTCAATAGAAAAATATAAAAACAAGTATTATACCTCCCAATGATTTATTCTGTAACCATTTAGTTGCTTGGCCGGTGTTTTTGAATCCTGGAAGCTCTAAAAATAACGAAGCAAATAAATGAGTAAAAAATATTTATAAATTAGACAAATATTTTTACTTTTTTCAAGGAGAAACAAATATCCTTCTCTTGTTACTTTCTGATTATTGACACTAGTTTCTAAAAATTTCTATGAAGGAAAACAATCATTAGCTAGTACAAATATAAAAAAATAATATTGTACAATAAAGTTCACAAATGATAATATCCTACCGACTGTCTCATTTCCAGCATTTTTCTCATTAACGATTCTGTTTTGTCACGGGTCTCGGTAAAATTTCCTCTAGTCTAACATTAGTGATAAATACATATACAAACATGTTAATTTATTATGTAAAAATACAAGACTAAATGTTCAATGTACTAAACTTACTTTCTGTATTCTAAACTGTAATTCTTTGTAATATGGTTTAAAATCTTCATTAATTTCATGACCCTGATGGTAAAAAGTTAACCAACTGAACATAAATCTTAACATCTAAAAATAAATATTTTTAAATAAAAATGATATTTCAATAAATATGTATGTTTTATATATTGTTTAACAACTCACTGTTTCAACAAATTCAAATTTTTTTCTTTCTTGAACTTCTTGTAATAAAAAAACATATTCAAGACTAGCCTGACAAAAATGCCGTTGTTCCATTTCTAATGTAGCATCGGCCTAAAAATATTTGATATATAGTATAAGTTAACATTTATAATGAAGAGAATCTCTCATTCTAACACAAAGTAAATGCTAACCTCTTGAAGTACTGAATCTTGCTTTTTAGTCGATAGATTTAAGTAGCGCTCTTGGCTCTGGCAAAATTTAGCTGTTTGTTTTTCAAATTTCTTTTTTCCTTCCTAGAAAATTAACATATCATGAAAAAAAAATACTATAGTTAATAATAAAATGTATGAAAAAATGTATAATTAAATAAAAATGCATAACAGTATATTATCTAACTTATGTTACCTAATTTTATATTAAAGAATGATAATTGGCAAACAGTCGAAAAAAAATTATGTCTTATACGTTATTGGTAATAAAATAATAAACATTTTGGAAGTCTAATATTATTGTTTTTCAGATTTGATAGTTTTATCTTAGCTTTCAAACGTATTTTAAGAAATATAATCATCCTAACAACTATTAGTATGATTTTCTTAAAAACTGCTAATAAAATGTTTTATTTCCCAGTCCTTATACAAATACATTAACTTTTTATCGTCATTACTCATTATGGTCCATAAAACCATTAGTTGAATAAAAAGCAACTATCATTGACAAATTGTGAAATCAACACTTTTATTCTCTTTCTTCTACTTTGCTCCCAACTCTTTTAAGTAGGTCGCCTGGCATTCAGTCCTAAACTTCCAACATATTTTGATTTCATATATATTTTTCAAAACACTACAACTGTCATTATACATTAGTTTCATAGACTTCCTATTACATATTTACATACAACTATTTGAATCACCTCTTCTTCGATTTTCCACTCCTATTTCATTTTATCTTAATCTTAACAACAACTTAACTGCCTCTACTTCATGTTCACCCAATTATATTAAAGAATCATCTCAACCTATTTTGCTAATTTTGTCCACGATCAAATTCCCTAGGTTACTTCTTAAATTGAAATTTAAAAGAATGTTTTAAAAAAATAAAATTTAAAAATTATCATATAATATTTTAATAACATTTATTGAGTTGACTGGTTATAAATGAATAAATATTTTAAATTGAATAGATATTGCCATAAACCAATAATGATTAAGCCACAATGAGACAATGCAAAATTATTTTAAAAAGATAATATTAAATTTACATAATATAACATAATATGGTTATCTCTTTATTCTTAAAACATAATATAAACTTAGGTAATATATAGATACAGCAATTAAAAAATGTGATGTAAGTATTGTTATTTAGTGTCACCACTGGGTGACTTCTTCCTTCACATTTTCATATTATATTCTATTAGCACATATTCTTATTGTACCTAAGGGTACAGATTGTATATATCTTGTAAAAATCAAAAAAAAATAAATAAAAAAAGTATTGTTATTAAATATTTTAACACCATAAATTTATATGTATCAATCTAAAATTTAAATGACTTAATTAGGTATTTAACATTTATGTTATTATAAGCTATTACCAAAATATAATTAACTCCAAGACAAGTAGTTTTAGATTCTGAGTGAAACGAGGAATGTAGAATTAGTTTTACCATGAGTGTTTTTTGTTTTTTGGATAGGTATGTCATCAACTTTTTTTCTAGAAAACGTTATCCTATTAACAATAAAAGGATAGGTTTCCGATCTTAAATGTTGTCTAGATGGTTCAGTAAAGAGGTCATTTTATGAATTGTTCAACAATTTTCCCAATAATTGCAAAAAACCGGAAAAATTTAAGGAATGCCAATTTTGATTTTTTTTTCATTGTAATTCAAAAAGGAATATGATCGTGAAGACTTGAAATTTTCACCAAATATTTATACCATTATTCTCTAGAATTGATTTAAATTTAAAACGGTTTTGAATTTGGTAACGCTATAACTAACCATTTGAAATTTGAGTTTTCTTAGTTTTTTTTCATAAAATGTCAATAAAAAAATGTTGATTGATTTTCAAATTTCATATTTTAAAACAATGTTTTTCGTACATTGTTTTTACTCGTGTAAATTAATATGCATTTGAATTTGAAATGTTAATAAAAACCAATAAAAATTAAGAAATCAGCCTACTTTTTGTAGTTAAAAGTTGATAAACATTTGAATATCAATACCTAAGACTTAAAAATGTAGTACCTATAATGTACTATACTTATTAATCTAATGGTCGAGCTAAATAGTATTACTAAAGGCTAAATAAAGAAAAAGAAAAAAAAAAATGTACTAGAGAAGTTGCTTTTCCAGTGAATCAAAAAAATATTTATTGGTGGAGCGCAAACAAATTGTATAAGCGTTAAATTATATTTTGATGAATCGGGTAAATTGGGTGTTAACGCGATATCGATTTAACTGGTATTTTTTAATCGTAACTTTAAATTATCCTAACAATTTTTATGCTATTTAAAGATATTTGAAATTTAGATAAAATTAGATCAAGACCATATATATTTTGTGTGGGGATTCCTGTTTAAAAAATAATATTTTTTTCTTAATATAAACATTATAAACTGATCCTCCCGACCTCTTTAACTCAGAAATCAGAATCAATGGTACATTGGTTTCAAATTTAAAAGACAAATACAGCAGAACAATTTACCTATCTCTGTAACTCGCCCTACCGTGGAGTCTTGCCCTTTTTATACATTGAATAGAAAAGGGGAAAAACAATTATATTAACAAAATATACTAGTGGCACAGTAAGCACTACTAACGAATGGTGATAATTAGAAATAACTGCGAATACAAATGTAAAAATTTAATCTTATAAAGGTAAACAATAACACTTATTGTTTTGTCCTAGATCTCGATGTTTATACAGTAACGTTACATTTGTTATGTTACTTTAAATTATCACAGGAAATTACTGATAAATAGATGCTAAATTCACAGTCAAAATACTAACTGAAATAAAACTGAAACTAACCAATATGCTGATCAAATAAATGACAAGTGTTAAAGCCAATATAACATTTGTATTCCTTACATGAACTAGCTATTGCGATAAGACAATCAATAGAAAGATTTCAAACGCAATCTGAAATAGTGAAATGTAATAACTTATAAAACTATCTATTATTTGTGTAAATGAATGTATTACTTTCGGATTACGTTATAGCCTTTATAGCAGCGGTAAACACTACGCGGCCCTTTAACAAATTTTGTGCGGCCCGTACGGCCGTACTAAAACTAAATTTACATTCTAAAATTCAAAATTAAATAGGTATTTTTTTGGTTTTGGTGTTATAAATATACTATAAATTATTAAGTTATAATTAATTAATACATAATATATACATTGTTTAATCATTACCATTCAAAATGTATGCGGCCCGCAAGTAATTTTCTAAGTTATTATTTGGCCTTTTCTAAAATCCTAATGGGGACCGTTGCTTTATAGTGTATATACTATATACTGTATACATTTGTTTCGACAGATTTAGGATGCAGCTTCATAATAGTGTTAATATCCCAGGAAACGAGGAATAATAGACAGGTACATTAGCGGTTAGGTATGCATTTGAATGATTTTAATTTTTAATCTACCACAATCGAGCATTAATAACTAACTTAACTACAAACTCCAAAGTAGGCATACTTAAAACCAAAATTGACGTTTTTATGTACTTAATGGTATGTTATTGTTGCTAATCTAAAGAAACTAAGCATATAGCCAATCGGAATAATTGTTTCATTTAATACAAAATGTGACTCAATTTTTGATCCAAGCTGCAGTCGGGATTAGTAACGGTGACTTGAAATTAATGAATCTATTAATTATCAATTTCTCCGACTGGCGGCTAATTTGCTTTTTCCAACTCGTATAGAGAAATTTACCAAAGTGTTTAAGCCACTTTTACAAAAAAAACATCTGTTTGGATTTCGCAACTAACATTTGACAATTGCACGACAGCACTGCAAGCCTCTTTGGCATTTCTAATGCTATAAGTATAACTAAAGACATTGGTCTAGAAGAAAAGTAATATTGCCTGTTGGGGTATAATATACATATTGATGTAATAACGTTGCCAAAAATATCACCCTAGGACCTTCATTACAGCTAACGGGGTTCAAAAAATCAAAATAATTTACCGCCGAGTCTAATTTTTTCCAAGAGATATTATCTGAGATTGGTCATCTTGTGGATTATTTAATAGTCCCGTGGATAGCAAACGATATAAAATGAACAGGAAATCAATACAACAAACAACAAACAACGACGTACAGCTCAACAACATAGCGTACTGGCACGTATTTTCCTTGTGTATACACTATACAAGTTCTAGCAGGCTTCGTGATGTCTTCATATTTGGTTAGTTTTATAATAATCAAGGTTCGATTAAACGTAATTTATACTCAACACGTCACATGGTTATAAAATGTGGGTATCCTCCTCGCCTCCTAATCTTTAAAACTTTCCATCAATCGTAATTGTTATATTTATTATTGCGTGTGATCGTTAGACATGATTATTATCAGTCACCGCACACATGAGTACATATACTTTACATAGAATTTTCGTATTTTTAATAATAATATCGATTGTCTTGTCTTTTAAGTTTTATTGATCTTATAAAATGTTATAAGTACATAATTTTATAATACGTACCAGTATTTTAACTAGCTACTATACGTACTTCTTTATTAATCGTTTTATCTATAATATTATAGAATCTATAAGCTAATTAGTATACTAATATATACATGTATTGGTACCTATATATTATGTTAATGTTAATTATTATTTCGTATTTTACTGTGACCAAATTAACATTTTTTTATGGTATTATTTTTTATTTTGTACTTACATGTATGATAGACGATTTAACTGCGTAATTATACACAATTTTTTCCACAAAATTCTAATATATAAATGCAAATGAAACAAACTATATTCGTTCAAAAGTCTTACCTTTACGCCACCAATGTGCACCTTTCTGAAGTTTTCTAATGGAATTATGAATTGATCGTAAGCCTGGGCAAGCTGCAATAGAAAATAAATTATATTTTTAATTTGAATTATCCATCAGTATACTTAGGCGGTAACATATTCATTTAAATTTATAATAAAAAAATAGTTTAAAATAATAAACAAAATTGGAAAATTTTAGATATTAGATAAAGGTAAAATAAAATAAAACTTATTGTTACTATAAATGTTAAAAATACAAATCATTTGTTGAAATCGAGCAATCAAAATTGTATAGAATGCTGAATGATAGAATACACAGCGAAAGACAAAGTATTCTAAAAATTGGTAAATCTCAAAACAGCAAATATATATTTATATATATGTTATTAATTATTATCATTAGTTTTTCCCACAGGCCCATAGCAGTTTTTATACATATACATGTAAATATTATATTCTTTGAAATTCAGCATAGGAAATATTGAAAAATATTGAATAGAAAATTGTTTAAGACGTGAATGCGATAGTGGTTTTTAAATTTCGTCAGTAAAAAAAAGAATAGTTGATAGTATTAATGATCACTAGGGAACGGATTTAAATGCTCTAAAAACCAAGAAAAATGCCTTAAAAAATACGATTTAATGCCTTAAAAAAATGCTTTAACATCAAAAAAATGCACTAAAAAAAATGCCCTAAAAAACTTTAAAAATGTATTTATATTCAATAAAAACACAATTTTGAATTTAAAACTTATAAAAAAAACACATTACTATGAAAAATCTGATAAAAAATATTTAAATACAATAACACTTTAATAAATTAACTCTCAATTATCTTCTGTACAATTTAGATAAATAGCTTATCTTATCTTTACCTTAATGCGGGTAATAATCTGTTGTAACTTGTATGTATATATTTTGTGTCTACACGTGTCAACAATAATTTGATAATTTCATAACATAAAACATATTTAGGTATTTTTATTTTTATTAGTATGAATGTTGAAAAGATGTTGAAAAAATGACTTAAAAACCATAAAAATGCACTAAAAATGTCAAAAAATTTTCTAAAAATGTAATAGTCTTAATAATGCAAAAAAATGCAAAATAAAAGTTACATTTTTTAATTTCTTGATGTATGAAATTAACTTTTTGCTTGGAAACCAATGTTTTCGGACATTCAGAAAAAAATGCAATTTGCATTCAAATCCGTTCCCTAATGATCACAATTAAAATAAAGAAATTAATTGGCGACTAAAAAAAGCATTTTATTAAACAATTATAATTTTTAAACCCAAATTCGAAAAAACGTGCGGAAATACATATTTTTTAATTCATAGTAATGTAATATTTTTTCAAAATAAAACGATAAAATGCAATATTATTTATTATCTTGTACGTGCATTAAACTCAATTGGGCTGTCAATTTGTCATGCTCCTCGTCACACTTTCACTGACATACAAGGTTAGTAACTAGGCCTACTGTAACCAAAGAAATATGTGTACCACCCGAGAAGATGGTGTTTTACACACACACACATACATATATATAAATATATATACTGACCATTCTGTCTCTTTCATCTTCTATAGACGAGATGAGGCGGCCAAATTCAGCCAACGATCGAGTAATTACTAACTCATCGTCCGTTTGTGTAGTACCAATGCATTCGAAATCGAATTGCTGTAATGAACTGGATACCAAACGTTGAGCTCGCGACAGATCTTGAAAATAAAAACGTAAATTATAATATAACCGTAGGTTATAATCATAAATATGGGTTGTATTGATAGTTAAAATATAATTTTGGAGTTTGGATGCATCTATAATATTATGTGTAACTATTATAAACATTAAACATGTTCAAATTATAAAAGTATAACATGATTTTTTTACATAATCTATGTACGATGAACCTATATTTTATTCGATACAGTGAATTTTAAGAGAGCAATTCAGATATCAAGAGAATGTACAACAGTTTTTTTTTATTTTGACAATCCCACCTAAAAAATACCTACATATTTTACACAATATGTATACCACTACCTAGTGTATTTTTTTTAAAACACCGTATATTTTGTAAATAGATATTGAGAAATGAGAAGTCAAATATAAGAAACAACAATTATTCTCAATCAAATTTCAATAACTTCTTTCACGAGTGAGTGTCGTATATAGCACATGACACATAGAATATAATAATATAATACATTCATTATTTCTATACTGCATAAAGTGCCTGTATTACAATAATGATGCGTGTGTAAACGTACCTATATACAAATATATGAATTATAGTAAAACACATTTATTTAATACAATTTAAAAAATTAATAGTTTTGAACTTCTTTAACACTTATTAGTCATTACATACATGAAACAATACAATAAACATTTATTTACAATAACGCAATAATTGTATTTACTATTATTATATAATGAAAAATAATTAATTTGAGTATTTATAAGAACACAACCAAATTACAAAAAGCTTACAAAAACTAACATTTGATGAAATGGTAAACAGTTCGAGAAGGTACATTTCGATAAGATATGTTATGTTATGTTCAGTATTTATAATTATAATCCAAACATTAAAAACAATAGAAATCCCACGAAAATAATAGAAAACCCCATTGTTGATGTCTTATATTCCAATTAATCAACCAAGCGTCTAATGACATATTTGCAGTGTCACTAAGGAGATAACTTTAAGCAAATGCCAAGACTAATAGGTTTATAAATAAAAAATAATAAACGAAAATACTAAAAATAATTACAATGAGTGTAAATAACGAAAAAAAATTATTTTTAATGACGCATTGAAAAAATCTAATTTTAACATTATTGATTTTCAAACACAGTCGTGTTCACGATTTTTTAAACCATTATAATTATCTATTCGGTTATTTTTACATACTACATTAGATAATTGTTACTAAAACCACATGTCCATGTTCAACTGATAAAACATAAAATATGTTTTTGTTAAATATTGGATATGGAATTAGGTATGCATGTACATAATAATCATTAATTTAGGCTATCAATAAGAGAAACGTTAAATATAAACTCGACTATTATATTATATTAAAGATTTAACTCTAGTATTGAAAATAGTCGTATCTATAACACCTAATAATTTACGACTATATGCCTTATAAATACATACTCACTAAAAAAAAATAAGGTTTATTTTTGTCTCATACACTTACAAACGAATATCTTTGCACTAACTAGTAACTACCAAAAACAGCGCTCCTCTTGAAGTCGTAATAATATGTATAATATATTAATATACGGCTTGTTATTTTAAAATAGAAATAATTTTCATTCCTAAGATAATATGTTTAAAGCGTTAAAATTTAAAGATGAATAAAATTAAGTTGTTCAACTTTTTCATATTACATAAGTTTGATATTTAAAAAAAGTAAATCCGTCAAATCGAAAAGACGAGATTCACTTTTAATGTAATTTTGTTAAATTATTTGTACGATATAGGTAGATACTAGATGGTACAAATGCATACGTCAACACTAAGTCCTTTACTCTTAATGTAAATAACATTATTAAATTAAAATAGATACTGTTTAAAATAAAATTCACGTTTTGTCAAGGAAAAAATACCAGCAAACGCATTGTAATTCACAAACAGTTCCAATAAGTAATAAGTTTAAGCCTCTCTTTAACTGACATAGAAAATAGCCCATGCGGTATAATGTAATTAACATAAGAAGAATTGAACTTTGATTGACAATAATGCTATTTGTACAAAGCCGGAGTCACAGAAACACTACAAACTTGATTATGCATTTGAAATGAGCACTAGATACTACGTGCTGATATTCTTTTTCACAGTTATTATAAGGTTCCATGCCAACAAACTAACTTTGCATGGTTGGCAATAACAGTACATAACTAAAAACAGTGTATTTTGTGCCAAAAACATAAATCTATGTTCGGACATGTTTAACAATAAAACCTCATAAAAATTCTAGATGAGACAAATAGTTAGGATAATATAAATACCCAATATAAATATAAATACTTATATATAACTACAATATTGATTATGAGAACAGTTATGAGTTTATGACTCACTTAACATACCCATACATTTACTTTTAATTCAATTAAAATTATAAAAAATAAAATTTTGTAATTAGAATAAAATAAGAAATATGTTATTAGTTGATGTAATATACAAAATGGTTGATTTTTAATAATGCAATGAAATAGATTAATTTAAAGTAAATGATTGATTTTTGTTGAAAATGTTGATGTTATAATAAATTACTCATCAATAATTAAAAGATTATATTGGAGTATAAATAATTGCAAATATTTTTCTAATAAAAATGAAAAAGATAAAAACTTTTTAATTTCAAGTTACACAACTCAATAATATTTAACTACACTATTTAAATTGCTAACACCTCAAATAAAATTTATATATGTATTAAAATAAGAGTTTTTTTTTAAAACCCAGTCTCAAATGTATTAAACATAATTTAATATGAAAAAAATGTTCATCTTATAATCAGCCCTAGTAAAAAAATATGATAGCCAAAACTATACAATATAAAATATTTTTTTGTTTTTAATATTCAACAATATTTCAATTATTAAAAGATACAACACCACTTGCAGCAAATTATGGTGATGGTATTTCAACATAACTTTATTGCGATATAGATAGACAAGTTCCACTATATGTTTAATTTTAATAGTTTAATTAATAATTCAGTTTCACTAACATTCTAAGAGGAATTAAGTAATTTTAAGTTTTTAAAACTTAATCTCTTATTTTTGTTACTTATTCACTTTAGCTCTTAAAGAAATTATAATATGTTTTATGATACAAAAACAATTATAACCAATGTATGTAGTTACTTCAGATATGTACTTTCTTGGTTACTAATTAATTCTTAAGTTACTTTTAGTCATCTTCCAGAGGACTACTAATTTATATTACATAAAACATAAACTTAACATAATTTAGGTATGTATCACAAACTCATTATTTAAATATGAAGAAAATACTATACAAATCTTTGATTTCAATGAAAATTATCAATTAATTTAAAAAGGTATATAGTTAACATGTACAAATATTTCAGTAAATATGTCTATAACAGCTGATATTAAAAAATGATTTTGGTCTCGATAAAATTATGAAGAAATTATTATACACTTTCAATGTATCAGAAATCTGTCTAAACATTTTTATGATCCTTGTGATTCCATCATGGACTAAATTTACTATGAAACAATATGTCATATATTATGCAATTTAGAGATCAATAGAAAACAATCTAAATAATGTAAAATACTTTACCTCAAAAACTTAAATGTAAAATATACTATGTTCTCATAAAAGAAAATAGTATTTGAAACAACAATGCAAGTAGTCTATTTTTAATCAATAAATTTAAATTATTATAAAATTATAATATTAAAATTATCTCTTCTAAGAATAAAGTAATCAAGAATATTTTATGACATAAAAAAATGTTAATGTGATGCACAATTAAAATGCAACAAAAAAATAAAATATCAAGATAACAATACCCATTCTTGTATTAATTTAAAGATAATTCAAATGTTAATAACATATTGATTGAAATTTTGAATTAACTAAATAGCCAATAGGTTATTTCAGAAAAAAACTCATTAATAACATAGTAATAATTTTGATTTTTTTAGGAATATATTTAATGTTTAAAATAATGACTTTTCTTCCTTCAAACACAAATGTTTATTTTAATTTTTTTTTGGATAAAATTAATATTCTTATATTATCTACTCATAAAATAACTATTAAATTAATGAAGTACAGTTATTTAATTTATACTACAGCCTGCTCTATACATAATATATTTAAAACATATAAATGGCAGTAATTAAATTAAATGATTTAAGTATAAAATAAACTGAATTGTAAATGTTGAGTATTATTATTTAGTAGGATATTCAGATTCTCTACATATTACACACGCATACTGAATTGTATTAATTAATTATATAAAAATAATAGATATGCTCTCAGTTGATGATTTTGTAGAAAATGTTTTAATTTTTAACTTATTTAAATATAAATGCACTATATTTATTTCATAAAACAATATTAATATTTAATTATCCTTGTGGAAAACAATTTAACTTTTAAACACAGATATATATATATATATATATATACATGAAATAAATAAATAAAATATTTATTAAAAACCATTTCATAATTAATTCAATATTTGACTTACTTTTAGCAGCATTCAGCAAATCCTTCAGTTCTTTAATTAGGCGTTTAATTTGCTGATTGGTTTTTTGCAATTCCCTTTCATGGTCGTGAAGCTTTTGACGAAAATAAGGGCTGTCTGTAATGCAGTCGGAAAATTCCAGGGGCTGCAATCCAATAACCATTTTTAACAATCAAAAGCATCCTAAAATATATCAAATTTGTCTTTAAGTTAATATCAACGGTATAAATAATCAAACACTTTTATTTATTTACCAATAATTATTTTGAAATTAAATCAAATATTATATGACATACAACGTGAGAAACATAAGCTAAAAAAATATTAAACTAAATAGTTGTCTAAAGAAATAACAACAAATAAATAAATAAATAATTTCTGTATGTATATTGTATTTAGAAAATCAGCAAACAACTTCCTGGCGTTATCGTGTCCAAAAAGGAATTAAAAACAAGAGACTGATAACCTATTAACCTAAAATACATAGTCTATTGTTGGTATGGACAATTGGTATATTTGGTTACATTGCTGTGGTACCATTTAGTGATAACACAATGTTGATACTGCTATGATAAAAGCTAATCTGATAGTAGATAACACGTTAAAGTATATTTAAGAATATTTTCCAAAATATGATACTGTACAATGTACACAAAACAGTACAACACTGTTCTGATATTATTCTGATCGATTTTGATAAAGTTTTCATTGAGGTATATTTAAAAATTATTTTTCGTCGGAACGTTTAATAAATACAAATACATTTCATAGTTCTATCATTGAATTAAGAAAAAAAAAAATTAGTCTATTTGGTAATAGTTTTGATTAATACTTCTGAAATCTCGTGTGTAAGTGTCAAAGTTTTCCGAAAATGGATTTTCGTACGTTGGAAAACGAAAATCTGCCACCTCTGTCTAATCCTACCGAAGTGCCGTTGCCCAAGTATCCAATTTGGACAGTTGAGTATTTTCAAAAGTATTTCGATGTCACGTCAGAAGATGTACTCGAACGTATTAAAGGGGCTCTGATCCCTAATTATGGAGTGAACTACTTACAGCGCTACATAAGAGCTAAGCCTGATGTTTATGGCCCATTTTGGATATGTTTGACTTTAGTGTTTTCTATTGCCATCAGTGGAAACGTGGCTAATTACATACAAGTAGCTGCTGACCATGACTACCATTGGAAGTATAATTTCCATGCTGTATCTTCAGCAGCTACAGCAATATTTTCGTATGCTTGGTTATTACCATTAGTATTATGGGCATTTGTTAAATACAAAGAACCACAGGTATGCATGAAAACTATTTAATTAAAATTATAATTTTTATACTAAGGTTGAAGATTAAATGATCTTTTTGGGTCAATGATACTTGAAAAATAGTTTTTATAAATATATACATTAAAATAATATTTTGTAAACATATGGTATAATATATGCACATGTAAAAGAATCATAAAATGTTTTTATGAAATAATATAGTTAATACATACAAAAATAATTCAATATTAATAAATTATAGTGATTTCTATAAATTTGTTCATAATGAGATTAATAATAATCAGTATAAATGTTGTATTACAAAATAGTTTTAATTTTTTATCAGTTATTACTCAGCAATAACTAATACGTATAACCCGATAGTATCATACAAATTAAAGTTCTAATTTTTTATAGTATATTATGTACAATACATTTTGCATTAATACATAAAATATGATAATATTATAAAGACTATAATTTTATTTTTGTTTGTTTGTATAGTTCAACCTCAGCTACTTGGAACTGCTGTGTTTATATGGATATTCACTATCAATATTCGTACCAATTTCCATTCTATGGGTGATACAGATTAATTGGTTGCAATGGCTTTTGGTCGCGGCTGGCACATTGGTGTCAGGTTATGTTATTGTATCTTCAATTGTGCCTTCATTAGGACAGAAACCATTTGCTTTTATATTTTTAATAATAATTTTACACTTGTTTATGGGAACTGGATTTATGTTGTACTTTTTCCATGTCCCTCCCATACAGAAATCTTAACGAAATTTAAAAAATTTAATTATATTCACATGTTTATGTATAATAATATAATATAATAAAATAATAATGTATAAATATTTATATAATATATAATGATAAATTTAAATATATATTATCAAAAAGCACATGTTAGATTCAAAATTGAACAACTAAATCACCCTTGTGTTCCACACTCATTGAAGATAATAGTCTTTGTATTTCATTTACACGAACCATGATCCCACGATAGTTTTCTGGTAAACCTAAATTTCTTGATAATACTCGCTCAGGACCAGGAACATCTTTCAATATACAAGCAGGATTTTGTCTTAAACTAACTACAGTATTAGCGACAGATGAAAGAGGAACAATTTGTAGTTTTGCACTATAAAGGTTTTGACGTTCGATAACCTCTTGTTGGTCAATACAGCTGTGAAGTGCACCAACATCTATAACATTCCTGAAAATAAAAATTATTAAATTTTTAACTGATTTATTACAAACTTTTATGATTTTAGTACACACAGTATTCATTAATATAGTTCTATACCAAGTAAAAAATAATTATATTTTTATTTTGTGTCACTCTACTCAATGAATGAATAAATATTGATTATTTATTCAATGGCACTGGGATCTTTTTAACAAGAAAAAATAATTTAAATATTCACATTATAATCAATAGTATTGAAGATGATTAAATATGAAAGTTCAATCATGATAAGGTTATTTATTTACAAAATTTATTTCTGTTATAAAATAATGAAAAAATTACTATCGATTATGAAATGGAAAAATAATTACATAATCAATTGTTGTCTTTTTATTGAAATATACATTTTTTAATAGTTTCATAATAGACTTGTATTAAATATTCAATCCACGGTAAAATAATTATGTCTTTGTCTTTTAACAGTCTATATAGTGTTATAATTTTTATACGTTAGAGGTGTTAAAAATGTTTGTTAAAAGTAACAACAGTTTATTTCTAAAAAATTTTAATATTTTATTGGTCAATTATCAAAATATTCAATAATTGTTTGATAAATAAACTATTCCTACTCCTAAAATTTCAATGAAATAATGAGAAACTCACGAAGATATTTCTTCTAGTATACGGTTCAAACCAGCTTGCTCTTCAGATTCTTTGGGTAACGATCCATAATGATAGTCCTCGGGTACACGTTGAATACTCGTATTGTTGCATGCCGGATCAATCAGCAAATGAGTTCGCTCTTGATCAACACCCTATGTTTAAGGAAAAATGAAAATTGTTGATAATATTCATTTTCTGCGAGTAATGATTCCTAATACGGTATGACCGTTGATTCCTACTTACAGTATATGTATCATCTTCTTTACACCAACTGCAGCAAGCGCCCATGATTTTGAAATAATAAATAAATATAATAAAATCCCGGTGGTAGGTAACAAGTTGAAGACAAAAATATTGCGTTAGGTATGATAACACTACGATTGGACGAGAACAGTTTATGTCATAACTTTTGGATAGATAATCTCCCGTGCAACTTGCAGTCAGATCTCGAGTCGCGACGCATAAAAGTTCTTAAACGTCATTAAATGCTTACAGCCCACTGCAGTCTGCAGAGCGCAAGTTATTGTCGTAGTAGTTACGAATTTTCGATAGATAACCAAAATTAAAATTTAAAAACATAGAGTTGTGAAATATTATGATAAGAACATGACGTGATAAGATGAGTTGTTATCTGTCGCCAAACTTTTGTACAAAATTCAAACAAATTCGGTTCATCAACGTCACAGATTACGTTTGAAAATTATTTTTCCAATATACAACTGCGGCAAAGTGAGTTTTCGTTTTTTTTTTTTTATGTCTGTCCTCGTACCGCGTCATGAGATCGTACTCTTCATGAGACAACAGCATACTGTCTCAACGAACGGGTTGCATTGTTAAAATATGCTTGTAACTACTCATTCAAAAAACGGTTAGCATGTCGAAGAAATTGTAATAAACGATAAAATGTACACTCTCCTGCACGGATTTTACAAGTATTTGACGCAGAAAGACGAGTTTTGCGTTCTCATACTAGGTCTGGACAATGCGGGCAAAACGGTAATTATTACAGTAACAGTATTTATGTACGGTTTGTCAATTGATTCAAAATCATATTACATTTTATACCACTTGCATGCTATGGTTTGTTTCCAGACATATTTGGAATGTTCTAAAACAAAATTCAAGAAAAACTACAAAGGTATTAACCCAGGTAAAATCACAACTACTGTTGGATTAAATATCGGCAATATTGACATACATAGGGTAAGCTTGAACTTTTGGGATTTAGGTGGTCAGACTGAACTGCAATCGCTTTGGGATAAGGTATGGATTATATATTTTTTTTAAAATCCAATTTAGTGTTTTTCTACAATGACAAATATCTCTATGTTGTTTATTTTTTAGTACTATGCTGAATGTCATGCCATTATATATATTGTAGATTCATCTGATCGAGAGCGCATGGACGAATCAAAGAAAACTTTTGGTATGTATGTGTTTTAAATACATTACATATTACTTATTTATTAATGTATTGTATGAGTTAGTTGTCATATTATGCTTGTTTAATTATCCACAGAAAAAATGATTTTCAATGAGAACCTAGTTGGTATACCACTTTTGATATTGGCAAACAAACAGGACATACCTGACTGTATGGGTGTTAGAGAAGTGAAACCTATTTTTAATCAAAATGCTCATTTGATTGGAAGAAGAGATTTTATGGTTATGCCAATATCTGCGTTGACTGGGTATTTATTTTTTATTTCAAATAAATGTATTTAGTCAGCTTATTTATAAAACTAAAATATAATGAAATATATTACAGTGATGGTATTGCTGAAGGAATGCAGTGGTTAGTGGAATCAATTCATAGAAATATTGAAATGCGTCCACCAAAGAATGCGGAAGATTATTGATATCATGATGAAAGAAATTACTATTCATTTCTCAAATTTATTAATATTTTATTCTTTTTTTTTTGTAATATAGCTATTAATATTTTATTATTAAGTTTGTAACATATTTTAGTAAAATGATTAATGTTGTAGTTTAATACTGAACGAAAGAATAATGTTTTTCAATGGGTTGTATTATTTTGATAATTTTTAAACTTAATTTTACTTTTAAAACAGCCTATTTTTAGAGGAACATCATTAATGTTGTGATAATGTATAAGTCAATAAAATATTTATAATAGTTTATAATCTAATTATATTTAGAAAAATGCAGTTAATTTGCATGTTGTTTTAATGTTTGTTTAACTATTTGTGGGGACATCAAAATTTATTGAGAGATAACTTTACTGATGTAGATGTGACAAGCTTGAATGTATTATTATATTTTTACTGGCTAATGACATTTTTATTTGTGAAATATTTGATAAATCCTGAAATATAGGATTTAACAAATATTTTTGATGACAAATTATTCATAGATTAGTAGTAAGTATTTGATAGAAAATTTCACTTAATTTATTACTGTTGCTTTTGGGATAGGTTTCACCGAGATTAAATCATAGACCTTATACTATGTTGAAATTAATAAGAAACACTTTGGGTGATTATTAGAGTATTTTTGATGACAAGGGACGATCAATCAAATGGGAACACATTACACAATTATATCAAAAGAAACAAAATGAGGGCTTAAAAGTTGCGACAAAATTAACCAAAAGGCACATTTATTATTATAATGAAAATATACTGTTAAATTAGCAGCTCAAGTATTAAATAACAGTGTAAGTAGTGCACTTAAATTTTGTCAATCATTTGGTGATAAATATTTTAATGATATTAATGGTACTTCTAAATTTTGTTTGATAATTAATAACGCATTTGGTATTTTCAATTGTCGGTCTCGGTCAAAATATTCAAAGAGCACATTCAATGTGTCACTAGATGAAAGAAGTATAGACAGTTATAGAAAATTTAGCATTGAGTTTGAAGAATACATAATATACATATAGTTTGAAGTTTGGAATGGTAAAAAGTGATTGAGAGTGGCAGAAAAACTGGATTTATTGGCCTAGTTAAAGCTCTAAATAATCTGCTGGTATTATATTCTTTTGAATCTTAAGATACCACCATGCTGTTTCTATTAAAGAAAAAAGGAATGTGTATCAATGAGGAAAAAATATACAAAACTAATATTGTTTCGGAATTAATAAAATACCTACTGAAATTATATTATATTCTTATTAATTAATTATATGAAAATAAAACTATGCTGTTTTAAAAAAAATTAATTTTTAATTTTGTTTTTTAAGAGTTTATATATTATTGACATTTCAAACTAATTTACCGTGATTGAAAAAATTGACCATTGATATATTCTATAAATATGAGAATAAGCATATTTTATGTCGTCAGAAATGACAACACTGCTATCAGAATAGTCGTGACCGCACCACCCAACCACGACGAGTGACGTGTGACGACCATTGTGCTCCGTCCATTAGTATAAGTATTTTTTTTTTATTTATAAAACCCGAAGGCTATTTTTATTATAACAATCAATGATCCTTAACAATACATTCCAGAGTTGTACATAAGTATTAAATATTAATGAATAAATATTTTAGTAAATATATACAAAAACATGTTTGGGATATCACTTCCAGGGGAGAGGTCCCGGCCTTAGTCTAATATTTTATACTAAGTCATATGGTCTTCGGCGTTTGAGACGCCTTATGTCTTGAGAGTTATCAAGTATTTGAATTGCTGCTGGATTGGTGTGTAATGTGTTGATCTAGCCTTGTCTCTTGTTTTCTGGCAAATGCGTCCTGGACGGAGGTCATCATCAAATCTCGGTGGATAATGTAATTTCTATCGTACCGGTATGCTGCGACAATAGTAAGGAGAGCAATGTTTTGGCAACGTTGGATAATCTCAATATTGGACTTACTGGCACAACCCCACAGTTGTATTCCATAAGTCCATATTGGTTTAATTATCGCTACATACAAAAATCGTTTGCTTGTAAGGTCTAGTTCCGGAGTGTTCCGACAAGCCAATAAAGTTTCCTCATTTCCCCTTAATTTGCATTTTTTTCTGACGAACGTGATGTTTCCAATTTCATCGTGAGTCGAGGTTAGGGTGACCAGACGTCCCGTTTAAAACGGGATTGTCCCGTTTTTGGTCATCATGTCCCGATAAACTTCGAACGGGACGCTTTTTATCCCGTTTTTAGAAGATGGTCCTGTTTTAATCCCGTTATTTCAATATTATTATATTATGTTTGTGAAAAAAATATCGATGTATGAAACAATTAATATAAAACAGTTTTACTCGTATATATGTTTAAAATTAGAAACCAAATTTATAAATAACAGACACTATGTTCTCTACAGTTGTGTGCATATGTGTTATTAATGTATATGGAAGAATTTTTCTTTAGGGGGGGGGGGGGTAGACGTTTCAGATGTCCCGTTTTTTTATTTTCTTAATATAGTCACCCTAGTCGAGGTGCATTCCTAGGTATTTTGCAGAATCGTTGTGGGATGATCTGTTGATCCAACAATACTGGGCAATATATACTTTTACGCAAAGTATAATTTACGTGTACCGATTTTCACTGTTAATTTTGATTTTACAACACAGTCCAGTCGGAGACGTTGTTAAGTGTTCGTTGAATTGATCAATCGCTGTCTGCTGGTCTTCATCAGTTGCCAGTATTGCTGTATCGTAGGCAAACATGGCTGTCATTGAATAGTTGTTAATTGGAATGTCAGCTGTATAAAGTAAATACAAAATTGGTCCGAGAACACTGCCTTGTGGTACTCCAGCTGATATGTTTTTCCAGTCAGTTATCGCTTCGTTGTGTATGACTCTGAATTGCCGTTCAGTCAGATAGGATTCGATAGGGACATAATGAAACAATAAATAAAATACATACATTTTTTGTAAACAAAAATAACGAAAATAGAATAAATAATATACAAGCTATAAATAAAAATCATGCATACAACATATTCTCTATGTACAAACCGGGAGAAAACGTACCCAGTGATGGGAATTGTGGACTATACGCAATCTGCAACACCCTAAATGATCACAAAATGAATAAAGTCACGTCCATATGTGAAATATTACAGTTGTTAGAAATAAACAGCTTACCAGACTATTGGTGGTCAGACGAAGAGCTGCCCTCAATAGCCAATTATTACGGTCACGACACTTATATTTACAATGACAATGACGACACAGGAATAATATATCGGAATGGTGATGACCCTCTACAGTATTATATAACTTTAACAAAAACACTCATTGGATCCCAGGCACATTAACAACAACAAAATTAAATAAAATCCCAAAGAATATAATACACATAGAAGAATTGTCGACAATCACTACCCCGAGAACAACCTTTAAACGTCAAAAAAACTAAAAACCGACACCGAAATCACAAACATCAGCAGAAATAAAATACAAACAATTATGTCCAACAATCATAAAATTATAAATGAAGAGCAAATAGGCCTGTTTAATGTACCCATTTACATTAAAAATTTGCAACACTGAAAATAATAACAATGTCACCAAAAATGTTAAACAGCCTAACACCGTTAAGACCATAAATTTGATAAATTCAAATATTAAATACACCTAATACATCACTACCTAGACATTTCCATTACATAGCTCTCTTCATTTACACTTGTGCTCTTATTCTCTTGTCAACATCACGTACGACGCACATTCAGAGCATTATAATCAGCCAAATATGTTCAAGACGCACTAATCTCATAACATTCAATATTCAATAAGAAAATAAAATATTAAGAGAGATTGTAATAAAATATATTATTTTTCCTGTACGACAGCTACTAAATTTTATGTTCCAAATTTCAACACAAAAAGATTATTAAAAATGTAAAAAATTAATATTATTATGTACTCATATCAATTAATGAAAGATATATATTCGACATGTATTTTCTATAAGTAATATGTAATTAGTGAAAATTAAGATGATGAATAGAAATTAGACTATAAAACAAAAAAAAAACTTTCAAATACAAATATATAAAAATACTAGCAAGTAAGATAGAACAAAAAAAATGTTCTTTTTAATTTAGTTGTAGATTAAGCAAACTACTACGTAAGTATGTAAATATATAAAAAAAAGACACAATTTATAATCAATAAAATAATAATAATGTATTAATTAGATAAATATTTATGTATGTGATTGTTTACGCATGTATATCATGCTCAATGTGTATAATGTACATATGTGTATAACTGTATATAGAACATTCTGTAAGTAGTAATGAAGTATTAAATATTAGATGGTATTATATAATAAATACAAAAAAAAAAAAAATGTATGAATATCAAATCAAAAATGTAACTCAATATTGTGATTACCATTTACAAGACACATAATCGAAAAAAAAAAATTTAGAAATTGTAAATCATTTACTGATTACTGAATATCTATGTATCACATTGCAAGCACGCATTAAAATCCACCAGATAAAAAAAAACAATATATATATATTATAGATACAACAGTGTAAAATAGTTAACTATCAATACTGTCCTTTTCTCATTGTAAAAGTAACAACCCCCAACCATCCAATTCAAATTGTATTCCAACTTTAATTTTCTTTAATTTCTACAATATTGATAAATGTTTATACCACTCTCACTCTCGCCCGCGAGCGTTGTTGTGAGGACACAACAAAGAAAAGTGTAAGGTGGATGTAATTATTTATATTTCAATACAAAGCAACAATATTATTACAATTAAATATTTCTGTTTAGATTACTTCAAATGGTATTCATTGAAACAAGGTTTTAGAGGACGTTATACCATCAATTTTTCGTATTAAAAACATGTTCACGCAAAACAGCTGCTACTCCTTCAAAAGTGATTTTACAAGAAAATCACTTCTTATAATATTTAAAGATAATGACATTACCGATGGCCCCACGTAGCCTTTTTCAAAAATATGTTGATTTAAAGAAATTACAGCTGTTTAAATATATAGAAATACATATTTTTTTCAGTTTAAATATCTCTCTTAATAATATACTTATCGGAAAAACGCTACGTGGGGCTATCAAAAATGTTGTTTTCTATTGATTTGATAATGGGTAATTTTCCCCTAAAACCGTTTAAAAAACCTCTTTTAATTGTTTTGCGAAGACGTGTTTTGTGGTAAAAACATTTATTATTTGTCAGGCATGTGCTGCTGCCTATGTACACAACTACGCAACGCCGCCACCCAGACGCCGCCGCACCACATAGACAAACGAGATTTCCCTCACTATATATACATCAAATGTGTTAAGATTGTTATCAACACACGAAGGTCGGCTAATCCGGGAATATATCCGATATTTGAACCAAATTAGGACTACTATAATAATCAATGATATTATAATATAATAATATGATATTATATTTTACACCATTCCATAATGAAAGAAAATAAAATTCAAAACCTACTACCTAAACAATAGCATATTTCTTTGTACGTCGTACCTCAGATTTTAGAATAAACTTGAAATTTACACCGAGAGCTAAAATCCTAGTTATCTAGAGATCGTATAATTTATAAAAGATATCGATAAGATACTTTTTTTGTTCCTCATACATATTTTAAATGTCCTGTTTTATGTAAAATGTAGATTATAAAATTTATTGTGGTTCTAGAAACATCATGAAAATTTAAAACAAGGTATTACCTTCTATGTAAAAAAATATCAAATAATTGTCTGTACTCACAATATTAAATATTTATAAGCAATGGCCGATGGGTATAAAACTATAAAACAAAATTATAAACTGCAATAATAATATAATAGAAGATAATACTCCAAACCCTTATCATATTATATTTCTCGTGGTACATTAGTAACTAGATAAAGTAATATTGGCATATTTATATTGCATTTGCATCGTGATATTACATATTCGCCGCATTGATGATCATTGACATTGTGACTGTGTTTGTTGTCCCATATTTAATTTCAACTTGTGTTGTGAACTGTGGATTGTAAGTTACTTAAATTCAGTGCCGGCTCAAATGATTTGCGGGGCCTGGTGCGAAATAATTTTTTTTATGAAAGCGTTCTCTTCCTGAACACTTAACAAAATATACAAAATGGCTATTGGGACACGATTCTGTCAATAGTAGGGCCCCTTAATAATTGTTTAAATAAATGTGCCCCCGATTTCATGAATTTGTTACGCTTACTGGACTAGCTATTGATTATTATTTATTACTTACAAGTTTTTAGTTTTCAAACCAACCGTACTTCAATGTTTATTAGTAGTGCGTCATACCTTATACGTCTACATTATATATACAATATAAATAGTAAATAGTACGTATTCATTAAATGTTCTTAGCTTCTTGCCAGCAATTTTAATTATTCTAATAGGTTCAATAGTATATTAAATAAATAACAATAAAATCCTCTTTTAATACATAAAATATTAAACAAAGAAAGAACATGAGAAAATAATTTTAACAATATTACTGGTCTATTTTAAAACAAATAAAATGTATACAATAACTAAATAAATGTTTTTTTTTCTGGCTTTTTGATGTGCAAATTGGTTGATAAGTTGGCTGTATTCTAATATTTCTGCTAATTAATTTTCAATTGAAAGAGTCGCTAGTCCAGAAAATCTGTCTTGAGAAATGTTACTGCGAAGATAGTTTTTTATGATTTTCAATTTCGAAAAAGCTCTTTCTGCACCTGCAGAGGCCACAGGAATAGTTAACAGGATTCTAAGTGTAATGTTTATATTAGGAAATGAACTACAAGATGTTTTAAGAATCTCATGAGTTTGAAGGGCACTAATATTTTCGTTTACCATGGTGCGAAAAATTATCAATTCATTGCATAAATCAGCTGCTTCAATATCTCTGGATTCACCATCTGTTAGTGTCATTTGTAAATCTTGACAATGTTTAAATAACTCATCTTCCCTCATATTTTTCAACTGACCAATTCTGTACAAGGATCCAAATTGTTCATTGTAGTTAGTTATTTGTTCAAATCTTTTTTTTACTGATGCCAGCGTTTGGTCAACTAACACTAAAAAGACTTCACTCTGAAATTTTCTTCCTCGTTAGCCAAAGAATCATCTATATTCTCATAATCAAACATTTTGGTTTTTTTTCTAATTCTATTTTTTTTAAACTTTATTTCAATTCCCATTGGTGATATTATTTCTTCTGCTTTAACCTCAGCTAATGTATATCCATTTTCTTTATAATTTTCCAAAAAAATAATTAAACTATTTAGCAGACATGCTGAAACATCTAAATAAATTGTTACTGACTGTAGACTCTTACTTACAATATTTATTTCACATAAAATATCATACCATATTATCAAACTTAAAATAAATTCATAGCTACATATTTCTTTGGCTAAAGAATGTGTTTCACTTTTTATTTTTAAATCTTTTGTTGTATCCGAAATCTCCTCTAAAGCTTCTACGACTTCGTTTAATTGAAATCGGATAGCTTTCACAGCGTTCACACGACTGTCCCATTGAGTTTCTGCCCATTTTTCAATGTTTATCGCATATGCCATAGATACTATAATAGACTAATTGCATAACGATAATTCAATTCCGTTACAACGTACAATGTTTTCGTACAATATTTAATATGAATCACTATAATAACAGTAGAAGAATAATTTTCAAATGCAAAAGATACTGAACATAGTACATATATTAAACTTATAATAAAATTAGGTAATTGAATAGTTAAATATATTTTTTTAAGTAACACATTTTTGAATGCTCCGTAAGTACTATATTGGTAGAACAATATTTTAATTTAAAAAATGTATTAAAGTTTAGCGCCCCCATTTCATTTATAAGGTAAAGGTGCAAAGCGCGGGGCCTGGTGCGGGGGCACACCTCGCACCCCCCTTAAGCCGGCCCTGCTTAAATTGTTATAAATTAATAACTTTATCAATTATTAGTTATAATAATGACAAATAAAAGGAACCTTAGAAAACAAATCAATAAGAGACTTGTTGGTCGGTAATCTGCAAAATGTAATTAATTCTAACCATTTTAATAGCTAAAACTTTCAATTGTAATATTCTGCGGAATTGTATGTTAATAGTGATTTAATTAAGCCAATTGCAGAAGATAATGATGATGATGCACTATCATCATGTCATTTTATGGATGACTCTGGTATTGATACTAGTTTATTTGAATGTTCTACATCAAGGTATTATTTATTATTATTTATTTTTATTTCGGAATTACAATTACACCTGCTATAATTTCAATTATTTTGAACTAAAATATCTAAAATAGCTAAAATATGTATTAATTAGCTGTTGAAATATTGACTTTTTTCGTAGAACAGTTTCTGAATGGTTTTGATCAAATTGTTTTCTACTACATTCCTTATATTATCTACCACTTTTTGTAGCATAACAAGACGATCGACGGACTATTATATTATAATAGAATTGGACAGAATATTACGATAGTCGATAATGAAAACAATAATAGTCACAAGCACAACTCACAACAGACCAAAAAAGTCCTCTTTTAAGTCCATGGCAAAATAATATATTAAATTAAATAGGTACTAACAACTAACTACTAAGCCCACATTTTATAATGTTTTAATGATACGTAGTGGTTCATTATGTTTACGATAATAATAACATTGATTTCCAGTGAATAGCAGGGGTTTTTCATGCGGTAGTTATATTTAGAAAAATGGTAAATATTATTTGAAAAAAAAATATGTTTATCCTATTAGATCAGTGGTTTTTCATCAGACCTTTTCCGAGTCATGGAACCCTGTAAGATATAAAATATAGGCTTGGACCCACTCACCCCTTCAAAAAGAAAAACCTTTAATTGCGGTTATAATTTTAATATTTTTATGTTAATTTCAAACAGAGTTACCGTCATTATCTAACTATACAAATTACAGATCGTTCGTGGCCAAATAATTACTTGTAAAATGTAATTTTCATATGTTATTCGAATAATAATTTCAGAGCCATTTCGCGGATCCCCCGAGTTACTATTTACGGACCCCCAAGGGTCCGTGGACCACCGGTTAAGAAACCCCGCATTAGATGATATATTCAACGGTATCTATTAGTGTGGCAGGAAATCACTTCGTATATAATTGAAAGAAAACATCGTGACTAATAAGTCCCATTGATCAGATAGAACAAATTTTTTTTTTCTTCCTTATTAAATTCGGGTACAATGGCAGTGGACTTAAAAGTCCCATTGTTCGGCAAAGGGCACATTGTATCAATGTATCTCTATGTACATGATAATATCATTTAGAAGCCAAGGTGAGATTTATAATATATATGTACATATATCCACCTTGTTATAAGTACAATATTATATTTTATATTATATATTTACATATAAGAAAAACGGGTTACACAAGCAACGCGCACCAATTTATTACAGTTAATTACACTAATTTTGGAACATATTATGTACGTTAAACATTAATATAATTAATTAAACAGTAATATCCTAATATGTTAAATTAACGTTGGCTATATAGCAGCTAATATAGGTACGAGTTCCTGCGTATACATACCATTAATTTCTCTGAAATCTAAAAATGAAACATTCATTTGAAGGATATTAAAAACTTATTTATAACAATTATATTAAAAACATTTCCAAAAAATCCCATGGGAGGATCATCAGATCGCCACATCTCCCCCTCGAGAACGTCAATGCCCCTGTTAGTATTATACAAATTAAATTTTTTACTTATGTCTGTATCTACATAGGTACTTAAACTCATATGCTATATATAACTTATTTGCCACAGTAATTACATTATTTATCGTAAGAATAGTATCTGTAATTGTTTTTGTGTGTAAACAAATTATTCATGGAAGCTTACTTGACTGATTTACCTGCTTATTTAAATTATATTTATTATTCATGCTTACACCACCCTCCCCTTGTATACACCACTATCGCCGTGAATGTATCCTGATTCGTGGTGAATAGGTTGTCTGTGTAATATCCCGGTGAAACGATCTAGATCCATATTAATTTACATAGGTATTGCCAAAATATAAATAAATCGGACGATTAAAAATCGCTCGTGATATATTTTGTTACTTCCTACATATTTGTTTATAAGTTGCCCAATGTCCATACATCAGCGGTTCTCAAACTGTGCTCCGGGAGAGTAGTCTAGGCC
This sequence comes from Periphyllus acericola, assembly GCA_949715065.1. Classification (NCBI taxonomy): domain Eukaryota; kingdom Metazoa; phylum Arthropoda; class Insecta; order Hemiptera; family Aphididae; genus Periphyllus; species Periphyllus acericola. The sequence continues at coordinate 12,258,535 of OX454270.1, read as the reverse complement.
TCTAGGGGGTCCGTGGCTCCCTAGACTCTGGGAATATCTGTACTAATTAAATTCAAATTATTATTATATTTATATTTTTATTCAATATTATTTGGATCGTACCAATGTATTATTTTGAACGTTTAAAACATTAAACTATTAAAAAATCCACATAATATTTTGTTCATAGTCAAAATGAGATTAGATAAAAGTCGGGTTCATTTTACATGTACTATAATTTTGTTTAAGTTCTAATCTAATAATTTCTTCAGTCCACTATGACGTGTTAATGTTGTCTGAAATAGACATTTCTGATTTTTCTTAGGAACATAACGACTACGCAAACAAAAAAGTTTTGAGAACCGCTGCCATACATGATAATGATAAGAATGTTTTGCTGTTTTTAAAACCAACGGGTAAATCCGCAGAAATCGTGTGTGGTTCTAATGAAAAATCAAACCAATGACGGTTGATGAGGAAAAAGGAAATTTTCTAAAGCGGGAAATCATAAAAAACCAAAAATTTTGAATTGCGACATCAACGCACGCCGTTGTGAGTTGAGCGTTCGATGGCCATCGGCGATGCCTGCGTCGTTGCGGTTGCGAGCGTCAACGTCGGCGGCGTTCGCAGTCGATTAAAGCGTGGTGGTAGCGGAGTAGCGCTCGGAACGCTCGGATCGATAGTCATTGGATACGGTACAACTATAGAGTCGAGAGTAGAGAGGTCGCAAGCGAGCGAACGAGCGAGCGATCGAGCTAGCGTGAGTGTGGCGGTAGGGTGGCGGAGTGTGGTGGTAGGGTGGCGGTGTGTGGAGGCAGGGTGGCCGAGTGAAGAGAGACGAAAACACGAGCGCGCGGACATCGCATCGACCAGTGGAAACGACAAAAGAAAACATATGGCATCGGTTGGCGGCCGTGATCATCACTGGAAAGTTGGAGATCCTGAGAGAGTGAGAGAGTGTAATAAAGAGTGATGGTGAGTTTGAGATATATAGTGTGAGGGTGTTCGGAGCGATCGCTTTTCTCTCGCTTGTCTCGAAATGGTAATGGCCGCCCCGAGCATAAATACCAGAGCGCGCGCGCACTCGCAACCGTTCGGCAAGGGGAGCGGGCGGGTGGGGCGGGAGAGGGGTACATACATACATGATGCAAATGTGTCCGCTCGCGGCGCTCGGATCGCGCGTCTCCCTTCCCTCCCTCCGTCAATCGAATCGGTAATCGCCGCCAACTCCGAGACGCCGACTTCTCGCTGCTGCGCTCGCACCGTTCCGCACTCCCGCCGACCCGCCATACTGTTGCGAGCTCTCCGACGGTCTGCCGTAACGTCATTTTGCCCCTCGTCCGTTCCCGGCGCACCCGTCGTCGTCGCGACCCGGTCGATCGTTGACAACATCGCGTTTTACTCGTACGACTTCGTTCCCCCTCCCCCTCCTCCTCGCCCCGGCCGCCCGCGCTTTAATAATATTTTAACCGTTCGGCGCTGTCCGAAATAGTTCGTACGTTTTTCTTTTCTTCACGACTCGCACGGCACGTGACTTGAAATCGGCGATTTCTCGCTACCATCGTCGTAATAATATGTCAACGCGGTTTATCGTACGCGACGTGATTGTTTCGTTGTGATAGCAAGTGGTGAAGAGAAGAGCCGACCGTCGCAAGCATTTGATTACAGTCGAATTCACATCGTCCACTCCGCGTGGCCGTCGGTCATGTTATAGGTGGACACGAAGGTTGACGGTAAGCGTCCGGTGTCCGTAGCACTTCGTGCCGAAACGGCGAAACGTTATAGTGCGGGCCGCCGTATAGGTTATGTTATGAATGAGTTTAAACCACTAATACGTACTAACATTATAATTTCTGTGTGTTGACGCGCCGTAGGATCGCTGTTTACCAGTCGCTCGACGTCGGTAATTCTTCCCGGCCGACGTATTCCATATCTAAGCCGGGTTGACAATCTGGCACCGGCCAGAGACGCCTGATATTCAGTGAACGGCGTTTTTATCCTATTTTTTCGGTGAATAGGCAGTCAATTTTTTTCTTGTAATGAAATATCGTACTGAAGTACTTGCTACTCCTAGGTTGATTGGTGGCTGCGGTAGATTTTCTACTGTCCATTAGTTGTTGTCAATCTAAATTGTCTAACCTGCGGATAGTGGATTACTGTAGGTTTCCTGCTGGTTGTCACAGCAGTTACTGCTAAAAACAATTACGTCCTTTCTGAAATTGTTTCACCTATTGCTGCTATCCTACATGTTAGTGTTTCGTTGTGTGTCAGTACTGGTTCATTGGACATCATTCCAATGATATTTCTTATTATTTTGCACACATTCTTTTCATGTAACGACTGTTTTAGACCAGCGCTGTGGTGCTGATCTTGGCCAATGTTTATTGTTCATTTGTATTGGATTCCCCACTTGTTTTTTTAAATCTATAATGTATGAGATTTGTTTATGTTTTGTTGTGTACTCCTATACCTATTGTATATATTTTAAACTTATCTTGTCAGTTCAGTGATAAGACCAATATTTACATGCATCATCAATTAATTAATTGAATGGTATCATTTTTTAATGTTTAAAATCTCAATCTTCTAATATTTTGTATAATATTGGTAAGATTAAATAAGTTCATATGAAAAATAATAAAATACATACCTAGGTATATCTTGAGTATGAAGTAGCTAGTTTACTTTTAACCATTTAATTTTTTTTTATTGTAGGATTGTTTGCAAAAAAACCAAAATGGTGAAACAGAAAAAGAATCAGATTAAAAACCCTAATAAAAATAGAGTTAAAAAGTGCCTTAAAAACACAGGTTAGTAATTTATGCTTAAAATACCTGTTGAGATATGTTGTTTTATAATTGTATTTATTATAATCTTGAAATTGTATATGCTACCTAGTATGTTATTATCAGGGTTGGGATTTTATAGCACTTAAAATTGCTTAAATATGCGCTATAATATGACCTTAACTATCGCTAAATATGCGTTAAAAATATGCAATAAAAACAACAAAATATGAAAAAAAGGAAATTTATTAATTAATCGCTTACAAATTTGAAATTATTATAGGTAGTTACTTAAGTTAATTATCGCTAAATATGCGCTAAAAATATGCAAACAACAAAATATGAAAAAAAAGGAAATTTATTAATTTATCAATAATCACTTACAAATTAGAAATTATTAGGTATACGTAGTTTAGTCACTCTGGTCAGAATCCTGAAGGGCTGTAAAAAAAAATACCCAATTAATTATTTTCAAAAATTTTAAATAAAAAGTAAGCGATTTAAAATGTTTAGCTTGAGTGTTACATTGAATTTAAATAATATAATACTTTTAGACCATAATAACTTATTATGTTCTAAAAGTATATATTTATCAGTCGCATACTATTTTGTACACTTTTAAATGATAGTAATAGACATTATCGACGCATGCGTTAATATCGTTTAAGCAGTTGTAAAATTGAGTATATATAAAAAAAAAGTATGAGCATTATGCACTTTGCTGGTGGTATACTAAATTGCAATTAAATACGTCTTGTTGCATACAGTTGCTTGTGGGAGTAATTAAGACTAGAGTTTAAAGGAACAAGTATGAAAAAGAGAGTTACCTAGCCTTTTGCGGTATAGTTTTCTAGGAAATTTAAGTTTATGAAACAGAGGAGAGATGTTGGTGTATGTGTTATTGTTTTATTATGATAAGCTTAATGCAGTATGGTTTTGTCTGTTAAAAGTCCAGAAGGTTTTTAATGCCTTACAGTATTTGTATGTAGAATTTTGTGCAGTCTTATAATTAGTGAAGAAGCTCTACTAATGCTTGTATTTTAATTGCTATCAATTCTCACATATCCAGATATCCTAAGTAATCAAACTGTTATATATTTTAATGTTTCTTAATTATGAAGGAGACTTTTGATTGAGTAGATTTAATATGATTGCTCAGATGTTATAGACATTTTCATCTTGTTCAAAAGAAAAATATTGGAGATAAGAAAGGACATAATAAAATATTTATTTGAGTAGGTGGGCTGTGTAGATTGAACATCAATGATTGTTGCTTTGCATTCAATAGTAAATGAAAAAAGGAGTAGGTTTGATTTATGAAAACAGACAGGTTAAGATCCGAGATGTTATACAAGTAACTAGTTGAAATCGATGAAACTGAGATATCCATATATATATTGGTGTTTAAAGGGTTATTTCTTTGAAGAATTTATTAACAATAAAATTGAATAGTCTTAATAGTATTACCACAGATAAGATTAATCTAATCTGGTATTACTGTCTTGGGAGAAAGACCAAGAAAGTTGGGTTTGCTGGTAATTTGTATGCCTATTATTTGACGTTTTTCTTTAGTTAAATTTTTGGGAGCTGATATACTGACGTAAGTGTCCAATTAAGGTGAAACAACATGGAAGTACCTGCCATGAATGTCATTATTGTCTGTAATAATACCATTAACCTGAACCTAACCTAATTATAAAATATAATGATTAATAATTGTTAATAATCTCATATTATTTATTAATATCAGAAACCAAAAAACAAAATATGGAAAAAGTTGATTGGAGTTGTTCGAACACTGAGAGTGAAGGTAAAAATGATTTTATTTATTGATTCAACTTTACTTATACAATTTTACTTATACAAAATTAAAAAAATACTTCATACATTTAATTATCTAGTTGGTTCTATTAATAATTTGTAAAATTAAGTATAATTGATTTTAGTTAAAAAATAATTTTTTATTTGGAGTTCATAAATTTAAAATAAGATACAGATTTTAAGCATATGTTCTTAAATTTTTTTAATTCTATAAATTTGGAAACAATGATAAACTCATTGTTTGCACAAATATTGTTGTAAATGATGATAGCCTATATGACTTTGACAAGTATCTGGATTTGTAATGTCTAGTTCACGAAATCAGGATATTTGCAACTCATGTAAAGGAAATGTATGTACCAATGAGTGATGGTAATAAAGACAATGTAGAATTTTTTTGTAAGGAAGATAACAATGATAAGAGTCAAAAATATAATTAACTTGCTTAGGCTTGGGTTCTTATGAACAATACAAATCTAATCAAACTTACTATTATTTATTTAAATAAACCAAACTAAATTTATTGTATCTGAACAAATAAACATGAACATTTTTCAGTTAAAAATTATTACAAATAATAATTTATCAATATATACACATATAATGTTATAGATAATAAATTTGTTTTTTAATAGATTATTAAACTATTGCAATAATTTGTATTCAAATATTCAATATTATTTTTAATTTTAATGTTTAGATGAAGAACAAAGTAAACATGGCACTGTAAAAGTACCATCAGGATTGGCTGAAAAACCGATTAAAGTGACTTTAAAAAAAACAAGGTCAAGTAGTAGTAGTTCCTCTAGATCTAGAGAATCTACTCAATCATTTAAAGTAAGAAATCTAATGATCCAGTTCAGTTTTAATTTTAATGAATATGATTTAATTTAAGTAGAATTAACTATTGTTTGTAATTCCTGTATTTATTAGAAATTAAAATTACCTAAAGTAAGTGTTCTCACTTCTGAAGTGCTTTCAGTGCTTACTGTAAGTTAAAAAGTTTATCAAATAAAAATAAAGTCAGTCGAGTCACAACTACTCTAAGCTTGAAAATTTAAATAATATTTAGCCTTTAGGTCCTTTTAAATTTATTTTAGTACTTGTTTACCTCATTAATTAGTTTTTTTTACAATCCTTTAAAATTTAAGTTGATTAAGCTGTATCTAACATTTTTGTTGTACATTATTTTTATTAATTCAACATTTTGGACACTGTTCTATTTTTTGATTGTTTAATAATATTGAAAAGAATAGATTTTAATTTTTTATTTTTTAGTATCTAATATTTTGAATTGAATTAAAAAATTTGCCAAGTCTACAAAAATTACAGATTGTAAACATTCCTAAAAAATGAACTATTGTATTAATTAGTTTAAGTATTCGTGGATTGATATTATAAGATTTCCTTTTAACATAGATATTCTTTATTTGTTTATCTATCATATTTTTAAAACTTTTTCAGGTTGTAAAAAGTGTTCCATCTGCATCCAAAAGTGTTTCCGGTGGAGAATATGAAGAAAATGAAAATGATTTAAATGATAAGTCTCAAACAAAAGCTAGTACATTTAGTGGCGAGAACCCCAACGAGAGCAATAATGACAATATTGAAATATCATCAGATGAATCTGAAAAATCATTTTCTGAAAGACCTAGTCTAGTTAAATCAGTAAAAGTTGAAAGGAAAAATGCCAATGCTATATATTCAAACATAAATATTGTAATATCATCGGATGAATCTGAAAAATCTTTTGCTGAAAAACCTCCTAGTCCAGTACCTGTGAAAGATGAAACAAAAGATGTCAAGCCTTTACATACAGTAATCAATTTAAAAATTGAAAATGTTCCTCAAAATTCTCCAACAGTTAAAAACGAATACAAGGCAAATCTATTGAAAGATGAACTTCTGAAAGAAGACGATAATGAAGTGGTTATCTTGAAAGATGATGATGACAGTGGTGTTTCAACATCTAAACCTCAAAATGGTGTTGAAGTGAAAGAACCAGTTAAAGAGTATAAGTTTAAACTTAATGTTCGTTCTTCTGTTGAGTTGTTCCCTCCTAATAAATCTAACTCAATTAATATACCTCCTGGACAACCAAATGGGCAACCAAATTTTTTATCTCAAAATGGTACACAATTTCCTCTATCACCATATATGCTGTGTGATGTTTGTGGAATTCAATTTGATTCCTCCGAGTTATTAAGTGAACATAAAGTAGCAATGAAGCATTTCAAATGCTCTTTCAAGGATTGTGAACATATAGTATTATCAAGCCAACAAGAATTTCTCGATCATCAACGTTTGATTCACAGTAGTATGCCATCACCTGTTCAACAATTAGCACATCAAGTAAAAACTTAATTACATATTTAAATTTTGATAATAGATTTACAAATCCTTAATTATTTAATTCCTATGAATTTTATTTTTTAATTATATTCTTATTGAAGTTCCTATCTGTTTTGGAAATTTTTTTACCATGATATCCTTCGTCTCCCAATACTTCTCTTACTTTCTATTTTTCTTTGGGGTATAAGTTGCAGCAATCTATGTCTTTGGTTATTCTTCATCAGTAATTAGTTTTTATTTTGCATTTCTTTGAAGTATTCTCGCATTTAATACACAATATGTTCATTGGATATTTAGGATTCAACAATACAACCGCATTTCCAATGCCTCAATTTATTGTTTTGCTTAATGTTTCTGTTTGTTCACGGCCATGTTTTGTCTCCATTTAATAATATTGGATAGATGTAACATTTAAATAATTTTTTTGTACATTTAAGTCTAATCTTAGTACCAAGTGAAATATCATTACATCTAAATCAAAAATACATTTTTTGAAATGCACCTCTGGCCATCTCAACCTTGCATTTAATTTCCATTGAATGTTCCCAGTCCTCATTAACATGTACTTCGATAGCTGTAATTTTGAACTTTTTTTTATTAGTTATCCCCTAATAAATGGCTGTTCTCTTACATTTTGTTTTTTCAAAATTACCATATATTTTGTTTAGTATACGGTTATAAACTCTCTTTTACGTGTATTACTTTATTTACTATTTTTTGAAGGTTCGACATATTATTAATTGTGAATATAAAAAATATTGGTGTATCTTATATTACTAATACATCCACCATTATTTGTTTTATACTTTGTTTTAATTTATGTTACAAAATATGATGAAGCTGTTTTTGTTTGTTGAAACTAGGTTCAAAGTTTACCTGCAATGGGTTTTGACCAACTATTACAGTCTGGTGTACCACCACTACCTGACAACTTACCACCTCCGCCATCACTTGGTGTACCAAATATGTATACACAAACCATGAGGATTCCGCCTCAGCCTGTTCCTATGCAACGTCCCATGAGGCCAATGATCAGGCAAACCATGCCCCACATGTCTATGAGGGGTCGTAATGTACTGAGAGGACAAAGTATGAATTTAACATAAAATTTTAGTGAGTAAACATTTTTCATTACTAACATTGTACAGGAGGAAGACCAGCTTCCATGAATCCATCTATGACAAGAGGTGGTTCTATAAAAAGACCAGCATCTATGCCTTTAAGAGGATCTCCAGCTCTTAAACGAACACCTACAGATAGGTTAGTAATCTTTTATGTTGAGATATTTGAATAGATCATTATGATAATTATTTATTAGTATTATTGTGTTCTTATTTTTTACTTAGAAAGTATTCGAATAACTTGAACCAGACTACTCAAATTGTTAAATCTTTATCGCAATCTCTAACTAAGCCTTTATCACCTGCTGGTCACAAAGGTCCACAAAACGCTACCCAACAAGATGTTGTAAATTTATTTTCAAAACGAGGACTTACTATTAGCACGGTAATCCAGTACTATGAATAATATTAGTTTTATTTTATTGGTAATCAAACTATAGGTAATGATTGAAAAAATATTGTATTATGGTAAAGCTAAAGATACATTTTTGAGTTATAGAAATGTCTATTTAATTTATATATTTTTAAGTCAAGTTAGAGGGAGATGGTAAACTTTTATGCATTTCACTGTTAGAATCTAAAATGTACTTAATTTTTTAATTTTAATACATTATAATATTATTTCTTTTATTAGGGCAAAGTCTTAAAAAGGCACTAAAGTTAGGTTTTATATGTGCTACAGGGATTCAAAATAAAAATTTTTCTTTTATACTAAAGTGGTTTCAGTACAACATTGTTTAATAAATTCCAACTTCAGAAACTTATGTGATTTATCATTTGGATCCATGTCAACAGATAATGCGACAATTAACAAGATATGATATGGTTTTTTTATTACGTTTTCAGTAAAATTAAAAACAATATAATTTTCTAAAAAATTGTCATGATGCTTAAATGCTTAATACTTTTCATAGTGAACTTTGAAGTCTGAAATATTTCACAAAAACGTGAAACATTGAATTTATTTTCAATAATTGTTGTAGTATATTTTTTCTTCTAAAAGATAATGCCCCAAAGAGCTTTTATGGTGTTTATAACGAAACTTGGTTTAATTTCCCGGTATTTAGTACGGTAGGTATATGTAATAACATTGATTATAGAATAAATGTATTCTTTAATCAATGGTAATATGTATCACTGTTATTGGCGGTCAATATAATACTTTATTATTCTAATCATTATATAGCTTATATCAAGAAAATTTTATACGAGTTATTTTCATACAATTATTATTAATATACGGTATATATATATTCGTTAACACTTACAAACATTAATGAGTTTATTGAATATAGGTACGTCATAATACTAATTATATTATATAATTATTTAATATATTAACTAAACTGTATTCCTATTAAATTTTTTTTGTTCTTTTTAAAATTGTAAATACTAGAAATGTATAATACCAAAGAAAACAATATCCCTAATGGGTCTCATTAAATTGTTCTACCCCAAAATATGCAATATACCTAAAAATTAAACTCTTATAAAATAAAAACAAATTTTTTTAAAATACTGAAATATTTTGCAATCTTATATTTCATTACATTTTCAAACACTACTAGTAAATAATAACAAATTATTATTAAATTATTAAATCATAAAAAAACATAAATAATAAAACTTTCAATGAAAATAAAATATAATTATTGCCTGGAGTATTATGTAATGTAGCGCTAATGAATACGACCGGTTTCAACGAATTAATAATTAACAAGTACTTATATTTTCTAAAATCTTAATCGACTTAACTTTATGTATCCTTATGTCCATAATTTGACCTAAAGTATTGTGAGATGTTAAATTGAATTAATTTTTTCTAGGTGGAAACTAGCGGAAACAATTCTATCAGTCTTCCTCCAGGAGTTAGCTTAAACTCTGCTGTTACAATTATTCCAACTTCACCTCTCAAGGTACCTAATAATGTACCCTCCAAAGTAGCTAATCAGACATACTATAAGGTGTCTAATGTTCCAAGAAAGGTAAACTATTGAGTATTATGACTGTCTATAAAATATTATTTTAAAAAATAACCTTTTCATTGCTATATCGAAACAAATGTTTATGATTCAGACAAGGTAATTTAACAGATTTTTAATTTAACAATATAATTAATGATTACACTTGGTTGAATGTCAATTAAAAAATATTTAAATATTGTATTCAATTGAATTCCTATAACTTGAATTTACATACAATAATTATTATAATGAACAAATTGGTATAATTTAATGATTTAACTTTTTGATAAAAAAAATATTTTGTAAATTCATGTTAGGGTTTACAAGTGATTTTGAGTTTTAGATATTTTTATTGTTTTAAAAACCAAGTTAAGATTTTATTTGGTTACATAATATAAATTAGTATGTATTTAATCTTAGAATATTTTGAATTATTTGTAGGGATGGGTCAATATCCGTTCTTCCAATATATACAACTGATAACCAATGTCATTGAATATAGGTTATAATCTTTGTAAATATAATTTTTATATAATTCTGATGTATCAATACTAAAATAAAACCAATACCACAATCCTATAGGTACCCAACAAAAACAATATTAATTAGGCCTAACAATGACAGTGGTCTTGTACTATTACGGTTATCATTAATCTATGTTTTGTGATATTTTTGATGTTAATATTCTATGTTGATGGTCCTTTTTTTTTGCAATATCACAATTCAAATTTTATTTTTGGGAAGAAAAAAATTCGATAACACCAATATCAGCTCTAGGATTAGCCCACCTCGAATTACTTGTGAAATGATTAGTTTATATTTATCTTAAATAATTGACTCTTAAGTATCTGTGGACTGAGTACAACACAAACAGAAATTTGTATTCCTGGTTATACTTACAGTAAAGAAAAAAAATATAACCCTAAATTTGAATTATATTAAATTTTAATAATTAAAGTTATTTGTATTTTAGAGTGTTGACACTGTTGATTTAACTGGTCCAGAAAAAAAGTTATGGCCATGTGAAATATGTTCAAAAACTTATACAACTATGGATTCACTGTATGAACATGTATCTACTTTACATAGATCACATTCCTTCTCATATAAGTAAGTAATTGTGTTTCTTTTGGAGGATTTTCAATGTAATATTATATTAAAAAATAAAAATAAACTATAATTTTATTGAGCTATAATAGTTGTAACTAATAATATCCGACAATAATATAATACAATTATTTATCTATCTATTTATATTGAGAATTTATAAACTTTTAATTTGATTTCCCTCTGCTATTATACAGTTGAAGATTAAATGTTAACAGTTTTTCTATATAATGATTATGAAAAATATGTTTTTATTAAGTTTTACTTTAAATATTTAATTGATCCTTATACATATTTCTAAATTAGTTTTTAATCATATAATTAATTACATGTATTGCATTAGTTTTTTTTTCAAAATTTTATTTTTTAAAGGATTTTATTATTTTTCCAGAACTCAAATAGTTTTATGGAAATAAATAATATACTTTTCTACAATTTTTATTGCATGCCCATTGTTAAATGCTAATATTAAGACTTTTGCAAGTACTAAAAACAATAAAAGCATTTTATGCATAAGATAAGTTATAAGTTCTTTAATCGTGGTCTTTCAACATCTTGAAATTATATGGCAAAGGTTTATTGTTATATGTTGAACAATGAAATTGGAAAATTAAAAAAATGTTAGTCTATTTTTTATTTAACACATTGACTGCCACATGCCCACCCGCGACCCTATTGATGTCTTTTATTGTGAAGCCATTTGGGTCGCCGGTGACCTGAATCATATTATTAATGTAACGCCACTTGAGTCACCCATGCTTGGAGACAACAATATTTAGATTTAACCATGACGTAGACAAGAAGATTTTGATCATTTAAAAAAAAAAAAATCTTTCAAATTTCATAAATTAATATAAAAAAAATTTTTATTATTACATTTTATTTTTTGAAATGGTCTTGCATAATTTAATGAAAACATTGTATGCAAACAGATGGTTTTGATGGGCAAAGACTGCAATAGGTTGTCACTTTTTTAGCCTTGTTTATAGCTTCTCTAGAAATAATAAATACAAAATAAAAAATTAATATTAATTTAAAAAAAATTTTATTTGAACTCACTTGTAACCCAGTTCTTTCGAAAATATTGTATAGCATTCAGTACACCTTTTTCATTTTTTTCTGTTTCTTGAACATTTTTCTTCCGTTTCCTCGAGTTTACGTTTGATTGTTCGTCGTCTTTGGTATCTATCATCAAGAGGTTGCTCAGAATTTGAAACACGTAAAGATGTAGGTTTTAATTAAAGGAGTTTGTCTACAAGCACTTCATAAAATGTATGTATTGTGAGTTCATTTCAAAAATGTTGTTCATAATAAATAATTTGAGCATTTACTACAACAGTATTTAAAATTATCTCAGTTGCTACCTTGTGATACCACCGAACACTCTTTTCTCATAGGAGTGCAGTATGATGCTAACTGATCCGATAAATCTATTCCAGCTTTTCGAGCATTATAGAATAATATGATATCTGGTTTAAGTATATCTTCGTGATTCCTATTTTTCTTCCAAGTGTTTGTCATATTTAATTGATGTCGTGTGTAAAGTAAGTAAGTGAATTATCTTTAAATTTTGATACTACTGTACCAGAAACATTTTCAAGACCAACGAATTCCCTTTTTTCAGTTTTTTTTATTAGTATCGTATCTTAATCTAGCACAAGACAGCGGGCGACCAATATTTTTTTCATGATATTACCTACTGATTCTAAAAATATCAATTTTATTAAAATCTAACAATTTGAGCTATTTTTATAACTGTAAACATTTACGAAATACTATGTAAAAATAGTATAGCCTGACACGCGCTGATACGATTTGGGTCGCCCGCGGGCATGTGGCAGTCAATGTGTTAATGTTTGAATAATTTTATTTGTCTTTTTTCGTAATTGTATTGCATTTCAGTACTTAAACTTGAATTGAATCTAAGAAAAAGATCTTAGAAAACTTAACAATTATATTTTTTCTTTTGTTTTCATATTTTTATTTAATTTTTAGGTGCAATTTATGTAAATCATCATTTCCAAATCCAGAAATGTTGAGGCGGCATAAACTAACGAACCACAAACAAGAAGAGAGCGTCAACAGTCAATTTGTGGTTCCTATTTTAGACATATCTAAGTCCAGTACCATTGCTAAACTGCAGTCAATGGGTGTCACAAATTATATACCAGTCGCCCAATTGGATAGTCACGGATCCCAATATGGATTGCCGATCATGAATATTTCGCGACCAGGTTCTGTGGACGGTTTGAAGTACACAAACTTTTTCAACCTTGGGAGTGTAAGAAAACTATAAAAATTTGACAAAGACTGTTTTATTGCAGTTTAGTGCAATTTTATGTAAAAATCATTAATTAATTAATTAATTTTGTCGTTAATTTGTTACATGTTTTCAATGAAGATAATTTTTTTGTTTAGTTATTTTTCTTAATAAAAATAATTTACAGCCAGTACATTATTAAAATAATTTTCATTTTTAAAGATTGATATTATATTATATTTTAATTTCATTATAAATGTTATTTTATTTTTATTATTAATTTTTTTTTATTACTCTATCAATATTATGATATATATTCAAATTCAATTAAACCAAGTCTAGTGTTTATTGTAAAAACTTGACTATTTATGTACTATTATTAATGATTTCTAAAACATTTTATAATTTTAATGAGAATTGAAATTTTAAAGGTTTTTTATTTCTTTTTTTGTTATAAGAAATACAAATGTATGATAAATTGATAAAATATATATTCCCAAGTATTTTTCATTGCTACTAATTACTATTTTCCATGTATGCTGGTATATATTTGTGAAAGCGTCAACCTTAATTGAAAATCTCAAATGATCATCTCAATAAAAATCAAGCTATTTGTATCATCTTCAACAAATCAAGATCTATTAAATTACTCTGAGATTTATTCATTAGTTTAATAACATGATTGGTTTTATGAGACTGATAAATTTCAATAATTGTTATTGTTTTATTTATTACTTATTAGTTTATTACCCCTTGTATAATGTACTTAGTATGTTATTTTGAGTATTGGATTAACAGAGTTGATTAATGCTTTTAAAATGACAAATTAACTGTAGTAAGTATCCATAATTATCTGTAAAAAGTAGAAGGAAAACTTGAGTATGTTGATAGTAATAATCCGTGATTTTAACATGTATAGCAGAGGTATTCAAACTTTTTCATCCCAAGGCTCCTTTGAGTCGTCACAAAATGTTGATGGCTCCCAAATTATAAATGATAAAAAAATCAATGTGTATAATATGAATGTAATTTATATTTTATAATTTTTATTTTATACTAATTATTTATTTACCATATTAAATGTAGGAAAAAATTATAAACGTTTATGACACGGCTCCCTTCGACAACTCTCACGATGCCCCTGGGAGCCGCTACGCACAGTTTGAATACCTCTGATGTATAGTATTTAAATATAAAGGGTGATTTTTTAACCATGGTCATCCCATTTTGTGGCTGTAGAAATGGTGAAATTTTGATTTTTTTTAGTGTTCAAGTTACCATGAAACTTCTATAACTTTTCATGCCATTTTTAAAGGTGTCTTGTGACTAAACTTTATGCAAACTTTGTTTTTTCGTGGAACACCATCATTTTTACTCAACATTATTATATGACTATTAACCTTGATACTTAAATTAGAATAATTTAAAAACTTGTCAGAATCTTGATTTTGATTCATCAAAATTCAGATAATTATAATACCAATGAAATACTACAGTAAAAAAGATTGTTTTTATTTGAATAAAAAATTTCCAACCCAGGACACCCTAAGGTGGCATGAAAAAAAAAATTATGGAAAACATGGCTTTTTTGGTTACTTTAACATTAAATAAAGAATAATAAAAATTTAAGCAATCTTATGACCAAAAAGGAGGGTGTGCATAGTTTATAAAATCACCCTGTATAGTGTATACAATATATTTTGAACAAGTAAAATAAAGAAATTTCTAAATGTCTGCTTTTTAATTTTAACAATTATTTTGTCAGTATAGATAATACTTTGAAAAACATTTTAAATATACATTAAAAATATAACGTAATAAGTTAAAAGCAAATCAAAATAATAAGTAAACAATATATGCATTGAGTGTAGGTAAAAATGTAGAATGTACCTACATATTCTATCATCTGGTGAAATCAATATCAATGTCATAATGTAAGATCATCCTTTTTCTTTCACCATTCACTAACGAAGCATGATAAGTGACTATGTTAATTCATACCAATAGTCTTAAGCCTACCAATGCCTTATAGAGTGTGACATCCCGTTTGAAATTGGGAATTATAGGGTCTGAGCATTAGTCAGAGAAGCAACTATGCTCGATAATATTTGTCTAGTCTGTACAACATAAACTTATTACCATAGTTTTACCACATTAATAAAAAAAATGGAAAGTCCTCCCTATGCTTTTCTTTTCAGTTTGAAATGTTAAAATTAAAGTGTATCCGTTTAATAGACGTTTTCAAAATCATTCAAGTAGACATCGTAGTTTGTTAAATTGCGAAAAAAAAAAAAATGTCACAAAAATTATCATGCAAGAGCAACACACACGATTACAACGTATCTTGATTAATCCGGAATCGAGTTGGAAAAACTGTCATTAAAAATTCAGAGGCTGAAAAGCTTTTCTTTTGACACGTTGATAGTTAACTAGTACCTATCAATAAAATGAATCGTATACCATATTATAAACTGTTATCTGATAATTTTCTAAATTGTCTAGAACACTTGAAGTGACGAAGGGCCAGACGCGGATCCAGAAAATGTTGACAGGGGGTATAAGATAAATAATAATACTTATTAGTAAATATCTATGGTCAACACCGTCGTATGTGACGACGATAACGGAATAACCGATATTATTTATTATTATTATTTTTATTTAGAAAAATAAGAAATAACATAATTTATAATATAAGAGCAAAACATTCCACTGTCCACCAAATTCATAGGTTGACAGACAAAATATCATCATCCTTCGAAATGAAGCAATTTTGTCCTGGTGTTTTCCTGGATGTAGCGCAGGCTTTCGACCGTGTGTGGCACGATGGCCTATTATACAAACTCAAACTTTTTCTACCTGCGCCATATTATCTAATTATTCGCTCATATCTCGAAAACCGCTCATACCAAATCCGATATGGTAGCTCATACTCACCACACTTTTCCAGCCGGTGTGCCCCAAGGCAGCGACCTTTCTCCTGACCTATTCAATATTTATACGGCCTACATGCCAGTTTCATCAAACACCACCTTGGCTACTTACGCAGACGACACCGCAATACTTTGTGCTAATAATGACCCTGACGTAACATCCAACTGTTTACAAACACACCTAGATTCTATTGACAACTGGGCAACCAAGTGGCGAATAAAAATAAATCCAGACAAATCTGTTTATGTACCATTTACTTTAAAAAGAACAGAACCCCCACCTGTTCACTTTCAAGGTACTCAAATACCATCATCTCCAAATGTCAAATATCTCGGAATTACCATTGATAAAAGATTAACCTGGGGCCCACACCTTAAACAAAAAAGAAAAACACTCAACAGCCGCCTTCACCTACTTCGTCCGATTTTAAAGTCAAAACTACCAGTGCACACCAAACTTATAATGTATAAATCTCTCTTGCGTCCAATATGGGCATATGCAATCCAAATTTGGGGCTGTGCAAAGCCGTCCCAAATTCGCACGATACAAGCATTCCAGTCCATTACCCTCCGTATGATAACGTCTGCTCCTTGGTTTGTTTCCAACTCTTCACTACACTCTGACCTAAAAATTGAGTCAGTTGACCAATTAGCCACCAAACATTACAGATCCTTCTACTTCAAACTACCTTCCCATACTAACCCGTTAGTATCACAAATCTCATCTATTCAACCCATAAATCCCATCCATAGGCTCAAAAGAAAATATTGCAGTGATTTGCTAATCTAAAATAAATTCACGTTGGGTTCCATCACTGGTTGGCATCCCTCTTCAAATTATTCAAGTTAAACATGTACATAAATTATCTAATTTACTTATTGTGATGTTAAACACAGATTGTAAATATCCTATTTTCAATAAAAAGTTAAAGTATTTTCCAATAAAAAAAAAAAAAATTTATTTTGTTGGTGGCCAAGGCGACAGGGGGTGCCCGAGCACCCATAGCCCCCCCCTGAATCCGCGCCTGACAAGGGCAATTAACACTACTAACTTGCTACATTATTATTTATTACTATAAATAAGTTATATTCTCGCACCCACCATTCAAAAAGTTTAACATAAAATTGTTTTGAAATGGAAATTCTAGTGTGGGTAAATAATGTAAACTATTAAATCTTAAATCCACAACAGCTGATATAGGTAGTATTTCATCGGCTTCGACGTGAATATACTTTACCCGCAGCGACAGTCTAAAATCTAAATGACCGGCGTTACGTCGGAGCCGACGTTTATTACAAATGAAGTTATTACTAGTAAATTAGAATGTATTTCGTCAGTATTTAGTGCATAATTGATTGCATATTTGCATCTTCTAACGCATTCCCATCTTGCCAGTCAGTGGCGTAGCAAGGGTATGGCGAACTGTGACTACGCCAGGGGCGCAAATTTGCGCTTAAAAATTGGTAGGTACTTATTGTTATTCTACAGATTCAAAACGACATTTATTTGTTATACATTTTGAAATGTGTTTGATTTTGTTTATCTTGTTGTTTTATCGTTGTCGGATCGCCCGTGGCCCGTCTATAAAATATTATATTTGAATTTTAAATTTTGAAATATTATATTTGTCGTCTATACTCTATAATATATCAACTATCTTATTTTTAAAAGTAATCCGCGCCTGGTACCATTGTTACGCGTGTGAGTGTGATCTTTCGTTTTATCGGTTTTTGTTAATATGCTTATTATGGTTTTAATATTATATAAACATCAATTTAACTAAAATGCAAAGAAAAGTAAATAAAACTACTTTAAAAATTACTTCTTAATCGAAGAGAGTTTCTTTCAAATCATTTCAAATTTTTTTTTTTTGTACTGGAGGAACGCCACCACGTTCCTCCGGCCGACGGTCAAAAAGTGGATGTGCGCCATTTGTTTCGATTTGTAATTTTTTTGTTTTTGACCGACGTAACAAATACACACTACAACGTTATGACGTATATTTGAATAATATACCAACACGGCAACATTTTTTTGAAATTAAACCACGTGACTTTTTATGCTTATTACTCGTAATCAAAAAATAGGCAAAGTTTTTAACGGAGAGTTGTAAATCACTGGTTATTATTAATGCCAACAGTTTAGCCTCTGGAGACGCACAATCACGTAAATAACAAACGACTTGACCATGACCGTGTCAGTCGAAATCGATGTGTAATCATGCCCGGATCATAGGCGTGCGCACGGGGTAGCAGTCAGCAGAGGCAGCATAATATGCCATAGACCTATCTATTCACTAAAACTTAAACTTTAGTTGATAGGTCTATGGCACATGCTGCCCCTGGACTTTCTTCGGGGCTACCAGGGCCTGATTTACCAATTCGCGGGCAGAACCAGTACATTTTACAGTTTTGAGCCCCAAATTGTCCATCTCTATTTTCTTCAATGCTAAAATAAAAATGTACGCATAATATATTTTTAAATTAATGCTGTATATAATTAGTATATATGAGTAGTTGGATCATAGAATAAATATTAGGTATATTATATAGGTAATAAATAATATATAGGTATCAAATTAAATGTTTTTACGTTTAATGTTATAAATCTAATTTTATTTCAGGTCTCACAAACATTTCCTTGCTTTTTGCTTAGAAAAGTGGTTAATAACATCGTCAAAATTTAGGTTTGCTGTGATATCACTTTCAATAGATAATATTCCCAGAGAGTCTATATTTTATTGACTCAATGTAAATCGTAATCTATTTTTAATGAAGAAAATGATCGTTCGCTGGAACAATTCGTAAGAAAAATTTGTAGACACGTTTCCACGTTTTGAAATGCATGTGATAGTTGCATATCTTTAATGAATTGAAGTTGGGCAGCAGGATTTCTTGATATTTGATGAGAAGAAATTAAACTATGAAATTGTAACCATTCTTCTGCATAATTATCAGGATCCAAATCTAGTTAATTTGTGTAGGTATATTGATTGTAAATTTTTTATTTGGTTGATAATTTCCTTTCTATCAGGATTTTTAGTGAATAAAAATCCAAATTTTTCTTCTACTTCAATATAGGCTATTTTTCGTTTATTCAATTCAGCTATAAATTTATCTCAAATAACATAATGAATATCACTCATAAACTTCGCTCTTGGATCTAATTGTCTAAGTTTAATAATTATTCAGATAGACATAAAAACCGTTTACCGAAATTTTAGTTAATATTTATTTATTCCAAAACCGAATCGATAGAGAAAAAAAAGTATTGTTATTTGTTAATGACCTTGATTTTTTATCAATCACATGATGTGCACATGATACGGATGTATATTCTATGTCCACTGTCTATAATATTACCATTCTATCCACTTATTCTATGTATTTTATTTTATTAGCCATTTTCATTCGTACCGAAAAGAAATCATTCAATTTTTGCTCATTGTATAAAGTGTGTAACTTATTACTTAAAATATTTTTACAGTGTTTTTTTTATAATTTATAAAGTGATCAACAGTGATCAATGAACGGCCGTTTTCAAGACTCCGATCCTGTAGATTGCAGAGAATCGCGATGAGAAGCAAACACGTATATACTTCCTTGATACGTGATCATAGAAAGTATATATCGGGTATGAGATTTGTGTATACGTAGTGTAAATAAAATAACCGACAGGCATGTAGGTTGTAAATACATTTCAGGTTGTGATATAGGTCCTATTAAGATTTTGCGTTATTTAGTTTGTAAAATAATATTTTAAATTGTTATAAATGTACAGCGAAATATCACTTCTCCCTATACCCATTTTATCTGCACCCATTCTTGATCGGCCGCCACTCAAGTTTAATGAGCATAGTTAACCCTGGTGACCTATCATGCGCATTAGTCCATTTTTTTCTTCATTTAATTTTAAATTTAAACAATAATGGAGTGTTGTATATTTTATAATATTGGTTTGCAATAAAACGCATTATTATTGTCTTGCATAATAAATGCCGGTACGCGAATCACCGGATATCTATTATTTTTATAATGTCCCTTTATCCACAGAACTTTTTATTCGTATCGAGCCACGATTTTAGATTTGTAGGTAACTTCAGTTGGACCAGTCTGCGCATTGACCAAGGAGTAAGTTTTTCAATTTCATTTTATTTTATATTTTCTAAAATAAAAATAAATTATCATTAGGGCCAGGATTTCAATGCATTACTAGTCACCGATTGTTAGTAACCGATCGTTCGGGAATATATACTTTACGATTGAGGGTCATCTGTTTGAGAAATTTCACAAAGTGTCTTTTATGCAAGGTGCAGGGCTGTGGGATTTCTTTTTTTAGTACCGTATCCCTGGTGGTCGGGATAAGAATATACCTTCGGGTGTCCCTAACCTGTCGTAAGAGGCGACTAAAAGGAACTGGTAGGAAGACAGCAGCCACACAGGCACAAAATCAATTCTTTTTAACAATTTAAATGTTCAATTTTAAATAATTCCGTATTTTAAAATTCCCATATATTAAACATTTTCGTTGTTAAATTTTTATTCAATTTTTTGATTAATTTCTTTAATAAATTATATAAAATGTAATTTTTAAAGATCATATAAGCACAGCATTCATTTTAATGTAAAATAAAACAAAAAACCACTTAAATCAGTTACCATTTAATTATCTTAACCCAAAGATAATCTAATAAAACTTCTTTGTAAAGCACTTTTTATCGTTAACACTTTTTTGTAATATTTAATTCTTTTATTTGACCAATTTCTCTCATAAAATATATAAAATATAATTTTTAAAGTTTTTACTAATCCTGCATTCACTTCCATGTAAAATATACGATAACAATACTTAAATCAATGTTTTATTAACTGAACTGAAGAATAAAAAGTTTTATGATAGGGAGGACTTTCAAATAAAGAAAAAAAATGAACAGGGATCTAGGACTAGGTCAGGTAATGCATTTTGGGTGTTTTAAATAAAAATCTAATAAATTTCATCATAAAGTCCTATTTATCATAAACATTGTTCTTGTAAAATGTCATTCAAATTTAAACTAATTTATGTCATTATATAAAATTTAATTAAATTTAACAAAGTTTTTTTTCTTAGCATTCAATTGAACATAAAATAAACGATAAAATTACTTAAAACGAGGCCCTTTTAATTCTCTAAAGTCTAAACAATAAAAAAACAATTTTCTGAGGGAGTCCCAGATGGTTTTATAAAACAATAATTCATGGGGAAGTGGTAAATGGGAAAAGTTTAGTTTATAAATATTTATTTGATGATTTAAAGACTGATAAATCAGATTTCATGAGATAATTATAAATATATTGCTTATAATATTATATTGTTTTAATTATTTTGATTTATTTCATTTTTCTTCTGATAACTTAGTTATGTTTATTTTATTTTATTATTTTTATTATTATTATTGCTGTTGTTATATTTTATATTCTATATTATGTTATATACTGTATTTTACTCTCTAATCCAACACAAGATTAGGCTTAAGGGAGTAGATATACTTATATTTTATCTTATTCAATTTATGTGCAATTATAAGAAATACAGAAAAAAAAACTAAAAACTAAAAAAATGAAACTTTTAATCGATTCAATAAAATGGTAGGATACGATGACATAATAGTTGGTATTAATGACACTAAAAATAGGAATAAAAATGACAAAACGTTTATTGGAAAACTGCAAAACAGTCAAGTTGGTAGTAAATTAAATTGGCGTGAAAAACAAGAAGGGTATCAAAATAATTATAATAGACCCGGTAATCAAAAGCAACGTTCAGTGGAGTTCCCGCGTCTATAATAATACACAAAATGATGGAAAATGCCGAGATTTTAGATGGAAATATCAATAAAGGCAGAGTAGTTTTTATTTTTTTTTTATTCTTAAATTTCAATACTTTCCTTCTTAAAATAAATAAAATGCAATTTTAAAAGCTTTTAATAGTTTAGCCTTCTCTTTAATATAGAACAAACAATAACACTCTGTATACCAAGTACCATTACTTAATCTAAAATCAAATAAATTTAATAAAAATAAAATTATATTTTACTAATAATTTTTTTGACTTCACCCAAAATGCAATTCCTAAGGGAGGCTCGGACCATTTAATTTTTTTTATTCTGTACTTAAAAGTCCTTGCCATCATAAACAATTCCAGAACCGGAACCAGGGCCCATTCGGGCCCACGCGAACGCGTTGAACGTGTACCGGAAGTTTACGTAGGACGTCTCGAACGACTCGCCGTCGTCGTTCATGGAGAATATCTGCGACAGCAGCAGGTTAGGATATTGGTGAGGAACATGGGCACGCCGTACTCGTCGTGTGGAACAGCCTCCTCACCAGCCAGGCGAGCCGGCAATGGGCGTCGGACGCACTGACCAGCGTCTCGGCGTCGGCTCCGGTCGCGGCCCTCGCGTCAGCTGGTCGACCTCGGTACTGCGACTCCATCGTCGTGGCCCGTCAGCAAGCAGCAGCCCTTCAGCGGTACGGTCATCCGCCACACGATCCTCGACGTCGGCGTGTGCTCGAGGTAGAACGTGTACAGCATCAGGCCCGTGCAGCACGTCCGGAACCAGAACTCCTGCAGGTGTCGGCCCGACTCCACGGTCCGGCCGCACGTCTTCTTCAGCTCATTGGCGAAATACTGGCTGTGTTCGGTGGTCACCGACCTGCGGCCAATGCGACCGAACACCGATTGTTACCGTGGGTGCCCGTGGGAACAGTTTAAGGAGGGGATGGGGGACCGAAGATAATTCTGAAAATGCAAATGGCGGGTGTGGAGGCGGAGGGGGCGGGTGTGGAGGTAGTGGTAGGAATGTGGGGTGGCGCGCAGGTATGTGGGGGGCGCAGGTGGTGGGGCGGACGCGCAGGTGTTGTGGGGGTGGGTTGTGGGGTGCGGGGTGGCGTGCGGGGTGGGTCGGTGGGCGTGTAGGTAGGTGGATGGGCATGCGGGGTGGGTTTGGGAGGTGCTGGGGTGGGTTTGGGAGGTGCTGGGGAGGGTTTGGGAGGTGCTGAGGTGGGTTTGAGAGGTGCTGGGGTGGGTTTGGGAGGTGTTGGGTGTAGGTTTGGGTGGTGCTGGGGTGGGTTTGGGTGGGTGGTTGCGGTGTGCGGGGTGTAAGTATTGGTATTGGTATTGTGGTATTGGTGTTAGTATTGGTATTGGTGGGGGTATTGGTATTGGTATTGGTACACGGTATTATTATTACAATCACCATCATTACTATAAACTATAAAGTTTCCGCAAAAAACTGTGTCCAAGCGGAAATCTGGCCCTGGCCCCTAGGTATGACCCAGTTGAAACATGCAACCAGTTACCATAGGTCAGAGAGAGAAAGACATGGAGAACAGTCAGTAGGATGCATCTGCTATAAATGGTTTCACTTCAAACGGTGCAGAGTTAATTGGTTATGGGGTGCGGCGGCGGCCGGGGAGAAATCGCAATCGAATCCGAAGACAAAGACCGTCAACAATAATCGATTTACATGTTTGACTACCGTTATTATTTTACGCATACGTATGGGTGTTTAGTGTTCAAAGTTTAAACTTTAAAGTAGGCTTTAATGTGTCGGTGTGCCGTAATATCAAACCGGGCCGTTACTATACATTTAATGATTGGGGTTTCTAAATTCTGTCGTATGACAAAATACATTACAGGCCAACGGTTTTATTGTGTTAAAAGTTCATTTTATCCTGCGTAGTGTGTTTATTAAATTTAACCCGCTCGATACAAAACCATTATTGTGAACGTTCGATAATTATTATGTTGTTTTGTACAGTTTCGCGTCAACTCCGAAGGCTGACGTAGTATTATTATTCATTTGTCGTCAACAACGTTTCAAATTTAATTGTTTCCGTGAATGTGTCGACCGGTATAGTATATTTGTATTAATTATTATTATTTATAATAAATTGAAATACCAAGATGCTAAATGTCACTCGTTAATGGTTTTTCAAGAATTAGCGAATACGGAATAACGTTTCATTTCCAAAAAAACGGTTTTACACGAGCAGTCGTCTTGAGTCTAGGAATCGCAGGTGCCTACGAACTACGACGACCGCGGACACGTACATACCTTACCAACAAGCGGCCCGGTCAACCCTCCTACCGTACGTGACTAGGTGAGACAGAAGGACAAGTACACGGACGTAGCTTATTATACGACGGGAATACGGGATCGAAAGTTCAAAACTATTGAGGAACGGTTAAAATTCCCCGGCGCCTCGCGATTATTGGTTCAACTTTAGATTTAGAGTGCTCCTCTGTACCCATAGTAACGCGTTTAAACGTACATAATGTACGGATCGTGCGTGCACGGGCAAGAGACGCTATGAGACGTACCGCGGCCGATAAATTATTATAATATCACGACGGGCGCGTTTCGGTGTTCCACGCAGCGAGCGGGTTTCAAATGGTATTCGATCCGTTTTCTGTTATCTCGACACGGAAATCCCGCGGAGTGTGTAAATCGCGGATTTAGAAAAGGCGGCGCTGAAGTAAGCGGTGAGATAACGGCCGACGACAAAGGCTGTCCGTCCTACAATAGATCCAGTCGAGCGTGAGACATTTCTCACGTTTTTTTTTTATCCTCACGTTTTTATTTAATCTTTTTTTTTTATTCCGTGTGTCTTAAGTGGTCCGACGTTTTGTCTCGGTATCAGCTGCTGTAGACTGTACCGGTAATCGTTGCCCGCACGCACTTCCCGGATTGCATTTTCCGTCGGCTTCCGTTTCACCGCCTGCACAGGTGCCGCAGGAGCTACAAAAATATTTTTTTTCCAACGCATTCGTCGACGAAAAATACTAAAAAGTATTAATGCATGCGAATGTTAGTAATTGCAGACATGCGGTGCATGTAGAATATAGCCATGCAGCTACAATATAAAGATATTAAGCGAACGTAACTTAATTTAGATTCATGAATGTTCAACACGAACTTGTACGGACTTGACGAATTCAGATGTCCTATTACTTGAATTTAATGAACTTAACAGTCTTACACGGGTTAATTTTAATAACAATGCTTTGATTTTTTCTTCATTTTACTGATTCATTCTTAACTATTTTATTGGTATTTCTGTAATTAGTTCTCAAAAAAATAATAGACTGTAGCTTCAATGAGGATGCAAAATCTCGAGAAACGTGGGTGAAAATTGAAAACGGCTTTTAAAATTATAATTGGATATCATGTCAAAAGACGTAATGGTATTTTTAATTACCTGTGGTGCTCAATATTGAAAATATAGGCTTCTCATTATTGTTCTCAAGAAATGTCAGAATGAAAACAAAAACTAATAATCTATATACACCCTCGGAGAACCGTAGAATAATTCACGTGTAACCACTCTGGTCGAATGTGATGCTACGAACGAAACGGCCTCCGCATGATTCATAGTATACAATATAATATGTTCGTCGTAGAAAACGAGACCGCTCTCTGTGTCATCTTAGCTGTTCCGTACGTTAAATGAAGTTGAAGAATGTTCGCAACACCATAGAATTATAAAAATTACGCGCGTTATCTCAGCCCCTTGCTCGGTTCCACACTAATTCTGAAAATTATCGAACAAATTTATACGAACTGCTCACTAAATATATGCGTGGACAAAAAAAAACTATGCTGGGGAGTCGGGAGGCGGCGAAACGAACGTGAGTTAATATAATAATGACAAGTAATTTAACAATCGTTGAACTCGATGATCGATTACAGTAACGCTTTTGGATAGCTGGTAAAAATGTTTACGCTCGTAATGCACGGAACGGACGGTCCTGCAAATCGAGCTTCAGTTTTACGACGAGATCTTACGCGTTGGCCGTATTCCTATACAGCACACTTTAATAGCCGTAATAAATATTTTTGTAATAGGGAATTTTCGTAAACGTGCCAACACCGCTTGTGCAATATACATATATTGTGCGCGTTGGCCTTTATGCTTTAGGTGCGAATGGTGCGATGTAGGTACACCGAGCGCCACGTCCGCCGGCCACCGCTGAACTTTAAAAACGTTAATACGAGAGGGTGTTGTTCTGGGTGTACATTTAGGGCTGGGATTTCGTTGAATTTCCATCTTACTGCAGTAAAACACTTAACACGATGCTTAGCAAGCCACAAACGCTAACTATGGAAAACCAATATATTCTCTGGTATTTCTCGTATTTTCGGGGTGTTTTTTTTTTTGATACATTTGAAAAAAATATCTTAAAATATGGTAACTTGATCGAGTCTTAACTTTTAAATAATAAAAAACAATTCATAATTGGCATTTCCTATATCATAAGACGCTGTTGGGTTCTCAATTTTTTAACTTTTAGGTCAAGTCCACCTCAACTTGTTTATCTGTTTAATAACTGTACAGGCCGTGGCCCGTCAGCGGCTTCAGTTTTCATCAATGTGTCTTATTACTCCGGGTAAGACAACAATTATTTGATTCTTTCGGTAATAACAAAAATTACGAAAAAACCACGAGTAATTTCTAGAGCGTATGAAACGAAAACCATAAAAATTATTATTCGTCACCGATTGTTCAGGTAATAATGAATCGTGGTCGGAAGAAATCGATTTACTCTGTAAACATATCATTATACCGCGGCCGTTTTTCCGACGAAATTATAATAATATGATGATTCGTGGATGTTTTATACACAATATGCAATTATGAGACATCCGAACCGTCGGCGAGCACTTGAAGTCGCGCTCAACCCGTATTTGTACTTCAAAAATCAAAGTGACTCGGTACTCGATTCGAAATGTGTACGGCAGCGATAAAGTTAAAACAACACTTTTACTTCGCGAGAGATCGGTAGGTACGTGCCGAATTTGCGCCATCGTCACCCAAGCGCACTCGTGCCCCGCACGAACAGCTATTTATATATGTTATTGGACCGTTTTTCAAAATCATTTTCCACGTCAATTATCCACCTCTTTTCGTTTTACTTTGTAATTTATGTTCCGTGTATTACATATTATGTAATATAGTCTCGTTTTGAATTTTCAATAATGTCGAACGGTGCAGATGGTATGCGTTCGCAGACGCGTCTAGACAGTTATGATTAAACGCGTTTACTACACACAAATCCCGTCAGAATTCAAAACCGGCAAAAACAAATACCATCATACATGGGTGCCTACAGAAAAGCGTTTAAATGTTTGTAATTAAATCAAAACGGTAAATTTACAGAATTTTAAAGGGTTCGTAATTTCTGCAGCTTACTCGAATAATGCATACACGGTTAACAAGCCTTTGTTTATCTTATTTTCATGTTCTGTTAATTTATCACACTTTGCGTCCAACTTGTATAATATAGAGTGTACCCGTGTCCAATATAATAATAATAATCATAATAATAATAATAATAATATGTTAAACGCTCTCTTGTGCTCGTTTTTAGGTTTCTTTTTCTTCCCGGTAACTTCATAAGGTTTTGATATCCTCACAAATCGTGCGATTCGATAGAATTCTATAAACAAATGTAATGACGCCGCGCAGAGCAAACAATTTATGATTTATGGATTATTATATGAACTACAGAACTAATTATTCAAGTACTAAGTATAACAGCTAGTTCGTGGAAACTCGTATATATAATATTGTTTTCTTTTGCGCACTATTTCTGCAGTTCTACGTTTAACGGTACTGGATTTTTTTTTCATTTCGTATACAGCGAAACAATAGCTTTTACACTATTTTTTGAAACCTCGACAGACATACTAATTACTTTTGTCACTTAATGTGCATGCGCATGCTACATCTTCACTGCAATTTGAAGTATACGGCGCGTGGGATACGTTTTAAGCACGATATTAAATACGAATAAAACCATATAAATCGATAACTAATTTTCCGTTGAAACACTTAGAACTGTTTAAAATATTCAGGTACGCTATAACTACCGATAAAAAAAAAGTACCGAAGATTTAATCATACAAAAATACACATTTACTTTATATCACTGTTTTATTTTAGGATTATGCAGTAACGTATAATCCATTTTCGAATTTTGAGCTTGTTTAAACTTTAAGTTGAGAACTTACTGTCTAAATCCACTAAACTGTCAATTAATTATAGTTTATTGGTATGGCCATAAACGTAATTAGTAAAAATGATAATACTGTTACAGAATCTTTTATAATATACAATATATTACCGCGAAAAGTGGACCATAGCAATACCAATCGAAAAAAAAAATAAAAATATTTCACGGCATGTCCTATCCGCATGATGTTCACACAATAACTATTGTATCATAGATATCCGTGTGACATTAGACAACCAACACCAGGCATAGAAACGTTTGAAAACTTCAACACGACTTCCTGCGACTGAGAAGTGAGAATAGCTGCAAGAATACTATAGCATAATAGGAGTAGTATTTCCTTTTTCGAATATATCCAAAAATAGTGCATCCCATCTTCAGAGCGTAATATGTTCACAGCGCGATCGTGTTCTCTTTTGTTTCTTTACACAACTCGAAGGTAGGTGACTCGTCTTGATTACCCGGATAAACGGAATACCATATTTTATATTCTATGCATTTTGTTTTCCCTATACACTTACTGACTTACTTATGACTTTCGAAATCGATAATAAATCAAATCAGACATATTCACGCTTGAATGAAATTATGAATATACTCAGAAATTGTTTGCAGGTTTATGGAACAATTGTTTTATGTGTGTGTGTGTGTGTGTATATGTTTGTCTACAGTATAATGATTGACCCTAAAAAAAAACAAACAAAAAGCAGCAGACGTATATTTTGTACTATATAAAGCAACCAATTTGATCCTATTTAATTAATATATTAATTTTTAATTCATTAATTTGATTTTAAGTTAAATCTAAATTTAACAAACCATGAATACCAAATCACAGACATAAATTCTATGGAAATTGTAATTAAAGGGTTATGATTGTCTCAAATCATTCGCGGCTGTGAGGGTAAAGGATACAAAAACCAGATTAATAGCATGACGAACAGCATGTGTATCACATATTACAAAATGTGGTATTCACATAAACGAAAAAAGGTCGAAAATGTTTTTAAAAAAATAATTGTTTGTTTTAATTATTTACAACGTCATTGTACTTATTGCGTTATTATTAGTAGTAAAGTATCTACATAACAGCACGCAGTTATGTTATATCGCTAAATAGGACGTCACCATTTGCAGTAAAAGCTTTAAATCAAAGTTAAATCAAAATCACGCCTATGCGTGTTATCTAAATCATGATATAACTACTGTAACATGATGGGATTTTTAATTTGTTCAACGTAATATCAAATTTATAATTAACGTCTTAATTATTCGTCGGAAGTTTTTTAAATACCCAACGCCGTTTAGCTGACGAGGCAATTAAACTTTATGCGTCCATGCATAGTGCATACTCATATCATACGGTACAGTGTACCTAGGTTGTGACCTAGGTTATGACAGATTACAAGCTACCACACGATATTTTTTTCCAGTATGAAAGATGCCAAAACAGTTTTTTTAGAGCACCCACGCTGTGTTTTAAATAATTAATAGTTATAAAAGCGATAATTTGCTGTAATCGATTTCATTAGGTGTGATATGCACAGCAAGTATATACATTATACATATATATATATATATATATATATAATATATATATGAGCTTTATTAAGTATAGACTAATATTTCAATGTATAATGAGATGTTATATTCTGATAGACGAATATTAACGCTCCCGTAAGCTCTGCATTATTCAATCCACGTATTGATCTAAAAATAAATTTTGATTCGATTTCAAATTATTGTTAATCATACTATAATTTAGCTCAGTTTATTAGAGTTCATTCTGATTTGTAACTTCATTGTATATGTTTTAACCTTAATTTAACCTTTGGTTTAATCTCAACTGACTCATTTTTTAAAAATTAAAACAAAATAGTTAGTTGGGTAACTACTTATTTTAAAAATAAATAAATAAATAAATATGAAATGTGTTATTTTTTAAATTTTTGAACATGCAACTTTTTTTAATTAAAAATTAAACAACAATACCAAAAAAAAAAAAAACATTTAATGTTTCAAACTACGCATGCGTATAATATGCATATTAACTCAATCTAAGTTAAGTCAAGTCATATAATATTGTTTAAAAAAAAAACTTGTACAATTTGTTCTTGCTAAAGAATGAAATATTTTGATTTATAGATTTATAACAATTTGATATTTTGGTTCATATTGGCTATTATATACAATAAAAAAACAATCGTGTAATTAATGACAAAAATTATATTTTTTATTTGATTTTTTTTTTTTTTATTGATCTATATAAAACATCGGCAGCTATGGCCATTAGTTTACATTGATTTAAAATCAGTTTACATTATAATATATTAAATTAAAAATTTTTTTTTTTTATTTTAGCTTAAATTAAGTTGTATAGTTGTATTTCTTTTAAAAAATGGAAGATGTTGGTGGTTGATTGGTGGTCGGGTCCTAATATTTGATTTTTATACTATACATTGATAGTACTAAGAATTTTAATTCTATATATTTACTTTAAATTACGAGTAAACTATATTATATATTATTATTACATTTTTCTTTAATTCGACTGCTTTTTGACCTTGCTAAGAGAACTTCGGGGACATTTTTAAATTTATCTAATCTAATTCAAGACATCCAATTATAGTTTTGGGTATCTTAAAACTCAACGTATTCTGTTATTTGAACCCAAATGAGAAATCTCGCAATTGACTTGAACTAACATCGGAGAATGTTTATTTTCCTTAACTGTTTCCTTAACTGTTATTTCCGTGTGATATTTATTAGGAAAAGTCCTGTAGAACTATTTACAATTACAGTTCGGAAGAATTTCTGAGGGATGATTCCGAGAAAACGAAATTTATTTTTTTAAATTATTTTTTACCAAAGACAAAATATAGTGAACGAAAAATATTTTATTAATCTTAAATTAATAAAATTATTCAAATTGAACGAATGTACAAAACAATGTGCATGCCTAACACTGAGATATAAAATTGTATTACATAATACAATATTAGTCTTCAGGTCTTAGTGATATACTTTGTTCATACGGTTTTTGACAAATTTAATTCGATAGTCTAAATAGTAATTTGAGTTGAGGTAAGGGTAACTTACTCTAATTTTAAGGTATAATCATTCAAGCCCTAAAGCTATATATGTAAACAACGGATATTTTTTGCTGGTGTATAAGTAAACCGTTATTTGGGTTTGCAAATGGGGTAGGCGTGATTAAATTGAAAAGTTAAAATAAATCACCACTTATAAAAAAACCAATGTCAAGAATTAGCCTTTTATAAACCTTACAATGATATATTTCTGTGGAAATTGGAAAAAGATTGGGAATTCAAGTTTTTTAAGTTAGGTTTAAGTTAAGTTTATTATTTCCACAGAGAGTGCTTTAGGAGCATTTATT